>JAVSCE010001634.1:600000-1027695 GCA_032199065.1 Smutsia gigantea
CACTACAAGCTAAGGAAATCCTTTGGAAGCCTCATTTGAAACAAATAGCAAAGAGGACAGAAGCCTTCATCTTTTGTATATCATACTCCCATGAGTACTTGCCATTTACGGAACAGCTGCAGGACGCAGGCCCCTTACTAACACTGACTCCTCTAATCCCCCCACCTAGACCTCCATAAGGAACACTGGAGTTCAGAGTTGTTAACTAACTTACCCAAGGGTGCAGAGCGCATGAGTGAGAAGTGTGATTTGGACACAGTCTACAGGCTTCTGCTGGCTCCACTCCTCCACCTTGTGCAGTTCCCTCAGCTCTTCTCCAAGGTGAGGAGATACAGTGCATAGAGAGGCTTCCCCAACCTAGCGAGAGGGAAACTGAGTCGTGAGTACAAGTGGCCAGATGTCAGTGAGGATGGAGAATATGGGAAATGTCACTAATGCCAGGTCGCTGCTCCCAGAGTATTCTCAAGCATCTGGGCCCCCAAATGTGCAAAAATCCCTATCCCACATTTTATCCTGTGGCAAATGAGCCTAAAGCAAATTACATTCATTTGCTAAATGATCACAGTGCCCTTTAGCAAGTCTTAAAAATGAACCAGGATCAATTCTAGGCATAGCTGGGATATTCTGAGCCTGAAGTAACTGGAAAGAAGCAATACTCTTTGTCATTGTAACTGAGAGTCTCTTAAGAATTTCTGCCTTGAACCCTACAGTTGGCTCAAGGCTGCCGGTCTCTTAATTTTTTCCTGGGCTCACTAGGTGGATTCAATTATACTGTATCTTATTTTATAGCAGATATGCTGCTGGCTGGCGCGTGCTGTAGGAATAGCCATTCAGAACAGATATGGACACATGGACTCACAGTAGAGCTTCGGACATGGCATGTAGATAACTAATGTCATGTGTCAAGTGAGAAGTGACATGCTTAAGCCATCCAGGACTCGAGATGGATGGTTATTATTGTTATTATATTTATTCCTATTTATTTATGTTTATGCTTATTTATTAATGCATCATTTACTCCCACAACTGATCTGAACAACCGGGTTCATTGGAGAGAAAAGGTCAGAGGGTCTTACTCCTGTGTGTGTGTACTTTTTACTCATGGAGCTGAGCCCCACTAATGGGAGCGTTAATGACAGAAAAATCATGCCTCTCACCACTGCAGCTTCGGGAACTGTGGGGTTCCCTTCCTTTTCCATGGTTTTTTTCTTCATTGTGGTAAATGTATATTTTTATACATATAAAATGTAAATTTATAATTTGCCATATTGGCAATTTATATGTGTACGACGCAGTGACATCGATCACATACCCAATGTCGTGCAGCCATGGCTAGTATTTGTTTTCCCAAATGTTTCATCACCAAACAGAAACTCTCAACTCCTCAGTCCTCCGCTCCCCTCCCCACTCCCACATATTTGGAACTTGGGAAATACTCCAGGGGCAGATTATCACACACCAACTCTTACACCTGGAAAGCGGGTCTCCGGGGCAGTGGTCACCCCTCCCTCCCTGCAGCCTGCCGGGCAGACCCACCCATGTTGTCTCACTCATCTGGCTACTGACCACGGGAACAGAAGGAAGACCCTGGGAGAGGAGGGAAGAGGCCTGCTGGATGGGTGCCTGGGTGCAGGTGCAGGCCCCTGGGCTGAGCCAGGACCATTGCTATTTGTCATGTCTGACTCTTGGAGTCAGGATATGCCTGTTTTTATTCTGCCTCCTTCAGCGAGAGAGAACTCACTTCCTAGTATTTGGTGACAGGCATTCCTGATATGTCTGTCTTAGAGATTTTTTTCCTGTACCCAGGGTGCAACACTTCTGTGATTTTGAAATAGGTGAACCAGGCCGGGTCGGGGAGGGAGAGGAGAGTGAGGAGGAAGAGTTAGTAGAGAGCAGCGGGAGAGGGTGGCTTTAGGAATTCTAAACTCTGACCCTGAAATGGTTAATGAAAATATGCACAGCGCCCTGCTGGTACAGCAGCTTAGCAGGAGGGGGGATGAGTCAGTGGGACACAGAGGATTTTCTCAGGGTCATGAAACTCATGTATGACACTGTAATGGTGCATATGTGCCCTACATTTGTCCAAACCCATAGAGTGTATACAGCACCAAGAGTAAACCCTAATATACACTGTGGACTTTGGGCCACAGTGATGTGTCAGTGTAGGTTCATCAGTCGTAACAAATGTATCATCTCGTGGGGATGTCGATAGTCAGGGAGGCAGAGAGTATTTGGGAACCCTCTGTACTCTCCACTCAGTTTTGCTGTGGGCCTAAAACTGCTCTGAAAATAAAGTCTAAAGAAAAACAATCATAATCATAACAACAACAATAATAATAATCTGGGAGCAGGTGCAGGATAGGGGAGAGATAAAACAATTTGGGGCAGAAGGTGGTAGTCGTTGAAGCCAATGCAGGATCCGTGGGCCTCTTAAGCTATTTATGTTTATCTGTATATAGACACGTACGTATACATGTGGTTATGCATGTACATGTACATACACACACACATATAAACACATACACACATACAAGTACCCGCACGCACACATGTACTGTTGTCTATGTCGGAAGTTTTCCTGACCACAGTTACGAGCAAGACCGTTCGTTGCAGGGATTTGTCCGTGTCATGCTGACTGTGCTGGCTGAAACGCCTAAAAAAGCAGCACAGTGCGGTGGCCAGATGGTGGCCCAGGTCTAAGCCTGCTCTGCCCTGCTAGGAGCACGCCCTTCTGACTCTCGGAGCTTCTGTTTCCTTATTTGTATAATACTAGGTAATTTGTAGCCCACAAGACTGGTGAGCATTAAATAACATGATTCCCAGGAAAGTGACAACAGTGCTTAGAACACAAGCAGTGCTCAGAAAGTGCTCTGCCGCAGGACCCGGAAAAGAAGGGGTGGTCCCCTGGAAGGGGAGACTGGGAGCTGCCGTGGGTGGGGCCCAGCCACCCCAGGAGTGTTCATTCTCTGGCGAGTGGCTGCCTGGCAGCAGGTACTGTTGGTGAGAAACTGCACCAGAGTGGGCATCTGGACGCCAGTCTATGAGCGCAAGCCAGACAAGCAGCCCAGGGCGGGCGCTCTGCTCCTGGAGGCCCCTCAGCAGGAATGGCCCCAGCAGATGCCCCCTGGGAATTGTCTGCATTCCCGGTGGCACCACAGACTGAGGGCTCAGAGCAGTTTGGATTTTAGTTAAGCTCTTGATGGATGTTGAAGTCGTATTGATTTGATAATGAAATCAGGATATCTTGGAAAGAGATTCTAGTATATTCAGGAAACGGTGGCAGTGAAATCTTCAACCTTACTGCTCCTTGCCTGCTTTAAAGTCTTCTGGGTCCCCCTGGTCCACCGTCCAATGTATAGGTTCTGCACCCCCAGCATTTCCAGCCTCTCACAACCTTACCCCAGCGGATCCTTCCAGCCACATTCCTGGGAAGTTCTCGGGACTTGGCTGTCCCACTGTTTCCCAAATCACAAATGTGGTGGCAGCAGGTCCTTCCCAGGAACCCCACCTTCTGGATGTCACTCTGCCTTTCCTGTGCAGGGTCTTCCTTAGAAGCCACATCTTTGGGCACATGTGGTCTTCTTTTCCCGCCAGAGCTCCTGGTCCAGGACATAGCCTCTGGTCACTGCCTGACAGGAGAGCCCAACACCACATGTGGGATGTGCCAGGAGACCATGAGTTGACAGGGGCCTGTGTTGCTCTCTGCATCTGGTTGAAGTGACATTCCTGTGTCTCTTACCGCTTCTCTTCCAGTGCCTCCCCTCCCCAGCATTCCTAAATTATGCAGAAATCATTTAAAGGCAGATTTTCAGCACTTTTCCTCGACTCATTGTTCTGCAGGGATAGAATCTGTCACTTTTAATGTGTTTCCTTTTTTCCCACCCATTTTGGGCAAAACATTTTGTTAGCGGATGCATTTTTTTTGCCCCCAGAGCCCATCTTGCTTTAATGCCAGAGGTATTTAAATGCCCTTATATTGAACTGTACAGTCTATTTATGTAATGTAAAGTAAGTTTAAGGAAGGAATAAAAACTCCAGAGCGTCACCATTTGGGAAATGGTGCTTTGGATTCCACCCGAAGTTCAGTGCCTCCTTTCTGTTTTCCCTCCCTAGTAATGAGGCAGCTCATCTCCCAGTTTTATTGGCAGCAAACACTGGGTAACAGGGATGCCAGAAGTGCCCAGGGCTCCATCATAATGAAGTCAGTTTAGTGACTATAATTGTGCCAGGAGCTTCTAATAGTAAAATTGCTTCTGATTATGTCCCACTTGCTAAGTTCCCCTCTACTCAGTTAACACATAATTATTTAGGACCTGTACTCTTTTTTGCTTATATTGCTTTCCTATAGGCAGCTTTTCGGGACAGTCCCTTGTTGGGGTCCACGCCATATCCACATCACTTTCTCTGCAAGGACAGAGCTGGGATGTGGCCAGGAAGGCCTGAGGGACCTCCTCTATAGGGCACTGGTGGTTGAGCGGCTTGGAATTCAGTAGGCGTCTCCTGCAGGCAGTCTTGGCCTGACCACTCCCAGCCTGTCTCCTAAAGATGTGCAGACGTGTAGGTAGGAGTCATAGGGAAGGTGTTCTGTTTTCACCAAGTGCTACTTAACATTTTATAAAGTCTCTATGGAGATCATAGTGTTAAAATGACTTTCTTTCCTAAAAAGCTCTTTCTTACCTTTAGTCTCAAAGTTAAAAAAACCCAAACCCTTAGATTCAAAGTTCACGGTTACTCAGAGGCCCCATTTCAGTACTTTCCTTTGCTGGTTGAAAATGTGTGCAGCTCAGAAACTTGAGCAACTTTCTGAAGGTCGTGTAGCTAAAGGTGTACATGGATGTGAAAAGAGGTAGGTAAATAGATAGGGAGGTAGCTTATAGATGAAGAGGTAGATGAAAGGTGAATAGACGATGGAAAGAATTGGATTAAGCTCTAATTGGATGTGTGTGTGTGTAGATACAAACTCGAATGTAATACTGTCAGGAACTGTATATGGCAGTTTCTTTCTGGGGGATGCTGGCTGTGGCTAACTGTACACATAGAAGAGAAGGAAATTAGGAGACCTTACTCTTTTTTGTTTGTTTTAATTGTATGAGCTTTGAGAATGAACTCTCTGTATCTCTCATAGGCCCCAAATTATTTAAAATATGATGGATTGATAAGGAGATGACTGACTTCCTGGAGGAATCAGTTACCAAGAAAAGTAAGATAAAGTTCTTTTCTCAAGGCCACAGAAAATGAAATTTGCAGCCATTTGCCTGGAATCATTGAATGTTTTAGAGACTATGTATCCAGACCTTACGGTTTCTTGAGTCTTTTTTAGGGTGACATAATTTGCCTACGGTTCTCTCTACATTATTTATTTAGATCATAAATATAGCCATTCAAAGATTTAAAATGATTGAAAAGAGCTCTATTACATAGGACGGGGGTCACCCTTTTTCTTAATCATTTTGGCTATGTGGGACAGCATCCATGAAAGCATTTAATTCTCACACTGTCAGTTTTGTTTTTTAGAAATTCCCTAATTCTCCTAGCTGAGAAGAATGGGTGACTTGTTAGGATCACAGGGTGATACATCCCTTCATCCCCCAGTCCCTCACTTTTCTGTAGAGTAGAAGCAGCACCTGGCCTGTGTGTCCTGTCCCCTGCCAGCATCCCGCTCTCACACTCTCGGGAGCTGGGAACATCATGCACATTATCCATGACCTCTCTTCTTTGTGTCCCGATGCTTATGTAAAATGACACTGAGTGTGGAGAATAAAGAGCTCAGACGGCCAGAGGGTGGATCCCCCCGCGTGGGCGGTTTATGGTGTATCGGTTGGTGGGTGGGTGGGATGTCCCGGACACGCTACCAGCTCTGAGACATCTGTTAGTGGGGTGGATGGTGACAGTTCTTAGATCAGGACACTCGGAATATGCGTCATGCCGAGGGGCCCATTCACATACGGGGGTTCCTGCCATTGAGGAATAAGCTCCAAAGGTGGAGAGCCCAATGAGAGACCAGTGCCCAGCTATCAATGCCAAGTGCCGAATGAGAAACTGAGTTAACAAAACTCTCAAAAGAGTTGCACCCTCCCCTGTGGATAATCTATGCAGAATGCAAGGACTTCGGGGAGAGCCAGGGCCTCACAAATTTTCTAGCCTCCCTGAGACTCGATTCGGGGTGTGACCTGATCTGAGCCAGTTGTCCATCACTCATCCACCCAGTGTCACACATTCACTCATTCCTGTGATCGATGAGTGATCACATGCCATGTGCTGTCTCAGCATTGCAGGCTCGTGGGTGGGTGGCAGACAGGACCTTTTGGGAACAGCCTGGAGGGCTTCCCTGCCCTGGACTCCAGCTCCACCAGTGCCCAGCCCCAAGTCACAGGGACGCAGGGGCCAGCTCACTCACACCCCGTCCTTCCCTCTCAGGGCCTCCTGAAGGAAGGGACTTCATCTTGAGCTGGGTCCAGCCAGTCTGAAGGCTCCCTCTCAGCCTAGTAAAGCATCCTGCTGTCCAACTGATTGCCTTGTGACCCTTTTCATATTCCTCAGTCACTGAAAGCAGATTGTCATGCAAAAGCTTCTGATGTAGTTTTCTGATTTATTTTCCCTAGCTTGACATTTATTAGAAATAACTCGGAAATTACAGCAGGTCAGATAATTACGCCTAAAAGTTAGCCTCTGGTTCTGTATCCTTTTGCCTAGTTAGAGAACTGACTTATCGTCACCTGGACTTTGGGCACTGCTGAGTGTTTAGTCCCGTCAGGTGTGACCTGTAGGTGTTGTGCGACCCAGGTGGTTCTGGGGAAGTACTGCGGCCCTGGGCCTGTTGAGCCAGAGCAGCTCACCTTCCTTTGCTGCACTGATTATGGTGTTTATTTGATCTTCCCTGCAGTTTACCTCATGATTCGCATTCTCTGTTATTTTTTTGTTGTCCTGGCTTTAAAAAAAAATGTATAGAGCATCTAAATTGTAGACTCTCTCAGCATCGCTCTTTTTCAGTTGTCAGTTCACTAAAAAGTTTTTGTTCAGCCTTCATTTTATTTCAGCATGCATATATGTATATATATTTTTTCTTTAAGTCATTGTGAGAAATATCTTTATTTAACTAGCTGAAATGCTTCCAGAGCTTAATTAGAAGTAGCATATTGTAACCGCTTGGGTGCTCTCTTGAAGCAAAATAGTTACCATGTAATAACAATGTGCGTTCTAGTAAACTTATCATCATTGTCATAGAGGGCTGGAGAGAGGGTCTTCCTAAACTCACCAGGACCCTAGGTCACTCTAGTGAATGGCTTAGTATTAAAACGGAGGAAAAAAATTGTTAGTGGCCATAAGCCCAGTGTTTTTGTGCTACCTGAGCGCCCAGCCCCATAATGACGGGAACTTGTCCTGTTGCACCGACACTTGGGGGCCTTTCTTGGGTTGCTCAGCTTGATACGGTGCCCATCCCCAGACGCTGTCTCCACATGGCTGTCCAGGGCCAGATGCGGAAGGCAGGCCGACTTACCTTTTAGCCATGCGTCTCATACTTCTGAGGGCTGAACGTGACACGAGACCCCAGCCCAAGACTGGAGGACTCACTAGAGTTGCCAGGTGTCCTGTATGTACAAGGCATACCCTGAAGCCAGTGACTTTGTCCTGGTACCGTACTAATTTTTCAGGATGCTCGAAATGCCTGATATTCAGCTTTTTTTCGATAAATTACCAAATTCAGCCGGTAGAGCTATTTTTCTGATTTCACTGGGTGTCTTAGAGTTGCAAAATCTGGCAACCGTCTGGCTGATGGATGCTGCTGTTCAGTCTGTGCTCCTGGTTAATGTACGAGGCCAGGATCCCCACATCCCTCCCGTCATAATCACTTGAAACACTAATTCCTCCTTTCTTGTCATATTTCATGTCCCCAGGGAGGAATTGAGATGACGCTGCCTATAGTTTTCCTCAGTGACAAGGTAGGAATGTGCTACCCTGCACATTCCACCACAGGCCATTTATCACACGTGTTTTGGTCCTGCATCCAACTGACAGGTTTCTTCATGAAATGGTGCAGGCAAGTCCCCTTTCTAAGAGCTACTAAGCACCTACTGGTATGAGTAGGAGAGAAGCTTCAGTGAATATTGGGCGGAAAGTGGTGGGAGGTGGTGAGGAGCCCGTAGTGGAGATGCCCTTTCTCTCTCCTCCCAGGCGAACTAGCCTGTAGTAACCTATATTTCTTTTATACTCTTTGGCTGCTTCCTGCTGTCTAAATAGAGGAAGTGTAATTAAGTTTATTATCTGTGACCTAATGCTAATTCCTCTTGCATCCTGCCTTTGTGCAAAGGGAGAGGGTCATTTAAAAAGAAGTATTTTGAGTTAAGCTTTACTATTGTGAACACTCTTAAGGGGAATCAAACAAATCAACTGAATGAACAAGCTTATGAAAGGCTTCCTACTTGGGGCTCCCTCATGACAGCCCAAACTGCGTATTTCATCATAGAAAAGGAAAAGTCAGGGGATCGAGGGATGTGATATTTTGCTCTGGGTGCTTACCGATTCCTGCTAAAATTCTTGTTAAGTCACATGTCTACTAAAGCTTTTTAATTTTCTTTAAGCAAGTAAACAGTTACCAAAACCCGCATTTGGAGTATAGGATGAATGATACTGAAGTACTTCCAAGCAAAGTAGTACCTCACCAAACCATTTCAAGCCTGATAGTAGTGTTAGACACTTTCAAATGCTTAACTTTAAAAGGCCGGCTAAGCAAAGACCAACTTAATAATATAACACTAAGACAACTGTGACTTGAGAAAAGGATTTAATTTGCACCTTTTCCTTTTTTAAATTGGATTTTTTAGCGATACTTCTCATATATTACTTTCAGATGCTTTTATTTTGCTGTTTCTTTCATTTTGCATGTGCTGATTTCCTTGATTAATCTGGAGAACAGGAGTGTATAATTCTCTGGGATTTTCATTGGCAAAACCTCACACCTTTTCACAGGACTTAGAGTTCACTTTCCAGTCTGGGGTTGCATCTAATTGAAATGCCAAATCCACAAAGGTGTCGGAGCCAAAGTGTGTAATTATGTAATTTTCTCTTGATCTTTCAGAGTCTTCCTGCGAGCAATTAATCAGTATGCAGATATGCTGAACAAAAAATTTCTGGATCAAGCCAGCTTTGAGCTACAGGTAAGAGAAGAGGTAGATAGGACCTTTGTTGGGAAATCGCGGTAAAGTGAATCGCTGGTCTGAGCCAGTATCTTACATTTCTAATCTTCAAACTTAATTGGTTTCCCATCCAAGGTAGAAATGGAATTCACCGTATGTCCTATTGGTGCCTGAGGACTGAAAATGATGCCTTTGGAGTATTTCCTGGATTTAGCAAAGAAGGAGATAGAGCTGTTTTAGAGAGAGAGTATTGAATCAGAGTGACACGGAGGGACTCTGAGCAGAGAGGTCACGGCATCTCAGTCGATGTGGCTGCCGAGATGGTCCCAGACTGTCCTAATGTGGGGAGGAAGGGACCAGCAGAGGAGACCAAGTAGGTGTACCTCACTGAGCTCAACTTGCTTTGAGAACTCGGTTGTCCCCTGCTGCTGACTTCTCCTGGCTGTGTGTCCCCTTCAGTGGCCTTTACCAAGCAGAGTGCCCACCCCACCCCACGGACTCTGGTCAGCTGATCATCGGCTTCAGCCTGCTCCTCAGGGCTTGCAGAGCGTGCGTGCGTGTGTGTGTGTGTGTGTGTGTGTGTGTGTGTGTGTGTCCTAGTTCCATTGTAGTCTGGATATGTATTTCTGCTAATAATGATTTTGTCGTTATTATGACTTAGTTTCGTTTACTAAAGTTTGCAAATAAAAAGGACCCAGATGCAAATGGCATGTGAGTTTCCTAGGCAAGACTGTTCACTGAGAAAGAACTTGAAGGACTTATGTATACCCAGTGGGTGATCCAGCTCAAAAATGTGTTACCAGCTAACAAAAATTAGATGCCCTTCCAATTTCCCTTTTGCATTGTCTTCCGAAAATTCAGAAGTAATGTGATATTCAGTATTAAAGTTCTAAAGTCACTATACCCATATTTAAAATTTTTTAAATATCTATCAGCATTATAGAATATAAGTATGTCATAATATATCAGGTATTATATTTCTATAAATATTATCTTTTCTCAAGTTTTAACTTTCTATCATTTTTTCTGCTTAATGCTTGTTCTTACATGTCCTCAAATACAGATACATTCTCACTGTAAAATAGTCACACACTGTAAATCAGCACATGGGGCAAAATATGAAAGACCCCTCCCCACCCTTACGCTCTCTCTTTCCAGCTAGGAGTGCAGTCTCCAGGTGGGTGGGGCCTCAGGGCATTTGGGCACACTGTTCCCACTGGTGTCGCTCAGGGCCGGGTGCTTAGATGTCTGGCTCAGCTCCCTGTCCTGTGACCAAAGAGAAGGAAGAGGGAGTCGGTGACTCTGGCATTCAGGCTTTGGTTGATGTTTTTACAGGCAGCGGGGATACAGTAAAATTCATTCTGGGTCCTGCTCTGGCTGTGCTGTGAATCTCAGGATGCACCCAAAAGTGGCCAGTGCTTCCGACCGGGGCTGCCACAAAGAGGGCCTTGCTGGGAGATAGGGGGCCCTGCTGCGAGGTGTTAGTTCCAAAAGCAGAAGCAGCAGCTGGTATTAGATAACCCAAGCCAGGCTTTTACCATAAAAGGGGATAAAAGAGACGTCTTGGCGGGATGAGAAAGCATGTGGACCCTCGGTCAGGGATGCCCCAAGTAAGACCCTGGATCTGCCTCAGCTGGGAGCACCGCACGTACCTGGTTTGTCCTGTGGCATGCAGGGGAGCTGCTGCATCACCGGGGGGGCGCCCAGGTCATAAACTATTAGATAAACGGAAGCCCAGCACACTCTGGCTTACATCCACGCTTGAAAATTTCCACTTACTTCACAGATAACTAAAACGAGGGCCAATACTGTTAACACCTGATTTTTATGTCACTCTACAACTATCTCATTGGATGTAATGAACACTATCACAGCTTTGTACATGAGAAAACCGAGACCCACAACTTTCCTTTAAAGAACTTTGTAGGTGCCGTCAAGCTGGGATGTATGGTGGAAACTCTGTCTAGGCTCTGTCCCACTGGGAGCAGCAGAAGTTCCCCCCAAATGTCCCCTGGTACCAGAACGAGCAGTTGAGGAGTGTCTGTAAAGGACCGACTCAACCCCTGGGTGCAGCTCCTAGGGGGTCGCCCCACTTGTCTCTGTCCCCTGCCCCGCTCCAAGCCATTGGCGCTGCCCTCCGATAGCAGGAGCAGCTGAAAGCGATCCTGAGAAGACGTCCACAGAGGTGTGTTTGTTTTTACAGTGCCCTGACTCTGAGTTCATGGTTCTGTAAATTCTCCCAGAAGAATGACTATTACCAGCATGTGTTCGGAAGCCTTCCCTTTCTGTCCTGATGAAACAGAACGCCCTCTCTCAGTGTGCTTGCAGTCCTTTGCCCTTTTTCGTCCGAAACACGCACCGTCACCTCACAGGGAATGAATCTCCTTCTTACCTGCTTGGACTCCTAAAGTAGCGCCTGCATCTGGCTGCTTCCACCCTTGCACTGCCTTGGTTCTTAAGTTCTCAACGATTCAGTTTACCTTTTCGGTGGTGACGTGGCCACACCTGTTTTTTTTTCCTTTTTAATCGAGATTCTTTCCTATCACTTGGTAACCTGTGTAATAGTAATTGTGGTAGACGGTGAGGCTAATTAATAATAAAAGTTACAATTTTACTGGTTTCCTCAGATAATCTGGGGATGCCACAGAGGCTCAGAATCGGATTCTCCTCTCAGTGGCCTCTCTGAAGCGCTCAGCACTGCCTTCCAGTTGGCCAGAAATGTCCACAGGTTTTAACATTGCATTTGATAAATCCCCATAGGTTCCTCCCTCCATGATTGATTATTATCGGTGGATTGCTGATGCTGTGCCGGGCTCATGCCAGACGTGGGGTCCCGCCCCAGCCCACCGCATCGTGGGGCATAGAGGGGGGGCCGATGAAGGCAGGCCAACAAGTTGGGGCCGTGACCAAGTGTCATTGTAGGGACAGACCGAGGTCCTGTCAGGGTGAACACAGCTGGCTCTGGTGTGCCATGGCTCGGTGATGGGGACGGCACCCTTCTGCAAAGGCCCAAGGGCAGATTGAACACCGGTTCAAGGCGCTGATGGGAAGGCCTGGTGCAGAGGGTGGATGGAGAGGCTGTGGGAGGGGAGGCAGGCACCTCACCTTCAGTGGCAGAGGGCATGGGGCACTCTTGAAGGGAGTTAAGCTGCGGTGTGGCCCCCTCATTCGGGGCCAGTGCCCTCTGGCTGCACTGTGAACTGGGGCTTTGGGAGGGAGGAGGCCAGAGACTAGAAGCAGGCTGTCTTGGGCTGTGAGGAGAGGCTGCTGACCCAGACTGTGCTGCAGCCCCAGGGCGGGGCAGGTGGAGGGATTTGGGAGGTCGGTCATTGCTGATTGGTGGGATGTGGGAAAGGACAGAGCCCAAAGTGAGTCCCAGGTTTCTCGGCCCAGCAGTGCCATTTATGGGGCCCCAACAAACCAGCAGAACATCCCCACTTGGAGCGAAGAAGTCTTCCTTCGTTGTCATTTTCTTGACCTGGTCTTGAACATGACCATGACCAGGGAGTACTTGTTCTTTGGGAACCTACTCGGCATAACATTTTTTTGTTGAAAAATGCTTCTCTAGCTGCAAGTCCAAGTTACTGTCCAGATACCCAGAACTGCCACCGTGCAGAGCTTGAGCACAGGATCATTTCATAGTAAACTGCCTTTTAAGCCACGTAGAGTCTGTAAGTCCTTGAAATGTAAGATGTTTGTTAGTTTTACATCTGTTTTCCTTCATTGTCTAGCCTTCATATATGTTTTTAGTATCAGACAAAACAATAAATCATAAAGACACATATACTCTTAACTAAGGGGCTCCATAATACAGTAAGAGTAAGAGGCAGCGTTTATTACGTGCTTATCCGCATGTTCAGCACCGCTGGAAAGCCTCTGCGTGTGGTCATTCATTCGCTCCCCAGCAACCCTGCAAAGTAGGTACTATTGAAATTCCCATTCTACCTCCGAGGGCACCAAGGCACGTGGGGTTAGGGTTAGCTGCCTGAGAAGTGGCAGAGCTGGGGTTTGGGCACGTGTGCTGGGAGCTCAGAGCCCACAGTCTGTCCTGAGCCACTCCACCCACAGCCGGTCAGCTGTTTGTACTTGTGAGTGTGGTGCTTTTTCTGACATTTGGGAATGTGTGCTGGGTGCATGAGAAATGCGTCCGAGTGTTGCTGAAACCGAATGTTCAACTGCTCGACAACTGAGCATGTCTCCCTTTTTGGTTTTCAGCTGTGGAACAACTACTTTCACCTGGCTGTGGCGTTTCTCACACAAGAGTCCTTGCAACTGGAGAATTTTTCAAGTGCTAAGAGAGCCAAAATCCTTAACAAGTAAGTTCTAGTCCAGCCCCCAAATTACAGGCAGGCACCTGCAACTCTATTAGCATAATTTACCTGCAATCTCTAAGCCAACTTGGTACAAATTGAGATGTAATCATGGTGTAATGAAAGGGTGGTTTCGAATCATGAATCCAGTATTGCCTCTTCTAACCCATGAATCAAGATCTGAAATTGTAGGATTCATTCTGGTGGTTTCAAAGTCGGTGTAATTCAAGACCATTAGCAGCACACAGAATGGGAGTTTGGGGGGATAATTGCGTTTGCTGTGCCCCATTCTGGGGTCATTCCACATGGCGTTTTCCTGTTTGCTGCAAGAGCTGCTCTGAGAAGGGCTTCCTCTGAGGAAAGCTGCAGGAGGCACGCACCTGCTTGGCTCCCTCAGCTCTGCCTGCTGCACAGCTCCGGGTCCATTGAAAGAAAATAGCTCTTGCCTAGGTGTCCTTCCAATCTCTGGGCGCCCGGAGGGTCTTGCCTCCTCTCTTCTGCCACCGTTTCACTGATCTCTCTCTGAATGCCCTGTTCATAGGCACTCTTGCCAGAGTTCTCCAGTTGCTCAGTTGCCCAGTCACTGGTCCCTGCTTGTGTTCTCGTCACACCTCTGTAATACTCACCTGTTCCAAGGCTTTGCCAGGCTTGTGCCACTCACTGAGGTTAGAGTTTCCAGGGGGAGTCTCCGAAGGTGACAGCTGCTCAGCCCTTCTCATATTCTGTGAACGTCTAGCTCACGTGCAGGCCGCATTGGAAGCACATTATCCCTGGAGAGTAAGATTGTTTCAGCAAATATTTGAACATGTACAATGTGCCAGCGACTTCTAAGCACTTCCTGTGCATTTTTCAAATAGAATCATGAAAACAATTTATTTGGTTGTCTTATCATCCCTGTTTGACAGAGGAGGATGGTGGAGCTGTGTGAACAAGTTGTGTGACCTGTGTCACACACCCAGTCATTCTCATCCAGGCAGTACAGAGCCCAAGGGTTTCAGCTGGGCTGCTTTTAGAACCTTAACTCCTTTCCTCTGTGCTCATCTCCATGAAGGTCAGCTCTCACCTGACCTCTTTCCTTCCAGCTTCCCCAGCTGAGTGGCTCCAGTCTGTTGGCCATTGCTGAAGATAACGTGTTCACAATTTGGAAAAAATGGAATGTACCAGAATGGGTTGGCAAAGGGGTGCCCATTGCTCCTGCTGGGAAGGTGTGCAGCAGAGCCACCAGGAGTTTTTATCACTAGCCTTTGCTCCAGACAGATTTCCATGGGCACCTTCTTGAAACTGGCTCAACAGGGGTGCCTCCACTTGGCCAAATTTACATCCCTTGGGTGAAGTTTGGGGTGGCTACTCGCGGCTGGTGCTGTCCTTGTTTAAATGCTCTCATCATGGGAACTGTTGTAGTGAAACGGTGTTAACCAGCAAGTTCTGAGAACTCAGCACCACTCATCCGCAGCTAGCCTGGAAGCGCAGCCCCCTGGGCACCCATCCTGCAGGAGACCCCATCCACAGCAGGTGAATTCATCTGCCCACGAGTGTGCAGGGCTCCCTGGAGTGAGGTTGACACCCAGCCCTGCTACAGCCAACAACAGAACCCATTCTTTGCCCAGCATGTGGCCATCCAACCCTTAGATTTGCCTGTGGGAAAAGTGAATTTAAACCAGAAATCTGCCTTGAAAAAACTGGCATCTCCTTTGTGGTTTTCAGCGTAAAACAATTTGAGGCTGAGCATTTCCAGGCCAGGGCTGGCAAGCTCTGCCTCGGGTTCTTTCTCTTGTTGGCATGCCTGTTAGCAGTCCGAGCTTAAGCAATGTTAATAAATGCATTAACCACGCAGGGCCTTAGCCTCCATCCCACATAGCCATGTGAGTTTGGGGGCTTCAAAGCCAAGGAGAATTAAGCGTGGCCAACTGGTGTCTCCCTTCCAGATCCAGCCCAGCTTCTGAAGTGGGCTTTTTGTATTCTGTCTCTCACAAACGTGGCAGGAAGAGACTGGATTTTCTTTTGAAATTTTCTCATGGATTCCCCAAGGGAAAACCCCAAGCTTGTTAGAAGTTGCCTTGATAAGGCTCTGGCAGGGCAGCCTCCGCCCCTATGCAGTCTGAGGGGCCTGTCCCAGGAGTGTGTGGCCAGCACAGGTGACCGAGCAGAAAGTGTCCTCTGAGTCTAAGACTTTTGAGACTGTGTGGCTGACATGTGTGGCAGTCCACTTTGTATGTTGTAGTCTTTGCGCCTCCCCTGCTATACCTCAGACATATTATAGTCAATGTGCAGCTTTATTTCTAAATAGTGAAACCTGCGTAAGAAATATTTGAAAATGTCCTCCCCAAATGCTTAAATTTTCTAGACCCATCCAGTGCCTAGAAATGTTTTGATTTGCTTAAAATTTGTGCTAGTAAAACTGGATTGAGTGCCTGCTCTTTGCTCAGTCAGGCCAGAGCCCTGGTGCTAGGGACCCAGAAATAAGAAGCTCACAGTCTGGGGGGGAGGTAGATATGCAAATATCATAACAGTTGGAGGGTGTGGGGAAAATGGAAGTTCCTATGGCCAGGATCCTCACCTGACCCTAAACTACTTAATGATGTCTTCGGCCTACTGCTAGGCTGCTGCTTCCACACCTGTAGGCAATAAGCTATTATTGACTGAGTCACTATAGAGAAAGCTTATCCCAGCGCTCTGGGCGGCAGCAGACAAGGAGGATCATAGAGCTGCTGGAGGCAGGCTGGACTGTAGCGCTCCACCTGTCACCAGGAGAATAAAGCCGGGTATAAACTCTTTCACCCCAAGAATGTTCTGTTGTCATTTCTCAGTCTCACTGAATCCATAGTGAACTTGCCCGGGGCTGAAACCCTCAAGCAAGACAGAGGGTAAGTGCTCACTGGTGCCCTGGCAGCCCACAGCCCTGACTGGCACTTGGGGGATCAGCCAGAAGGGAGCCAGAGGCCTCTGAGCAGGTGAACTTCCAGGTGGGGTCGCAAAGGAGGATGAGCATTGCGTGAGGCTGTCTGAGCCAAATGTGAACAAACATCCAGTCCCAAAAGGGGACACTGAGTCCCAAAGCAGAGACGCGCTGTGTTGTTGAAGTACAAGTGAGTAGCTGGGCCTGGAGGGCTTGGGGCAGGGTGTGAAGCCCCGTGATATGGGAAGTGGTCCCATGGTCTGAGCAAACGCCTGGGTGCTTGACTGAGAGCGCAGCTGGTACAGTTCTGTATCTTTTTCTAGAGGGAAAGCCCATAGGATCAGAAGGTGGGGTGACACTATGCCCAGGCGGGAGCCCCTGCTTGTCTCTTTGGGCCCATTTACTGCTTTAGGGTTCTGGAATCCCACCGAGTACCCCTGAGTAAGGGCTTCTCTGTGGAACTCCACCTCCAGTCACCCCTCATGCCGTGCCTGGCCCTTCCTTTCTGCCTGCCCTGCAGCTCCTTATGTCTGCCTGGTTGACAGAATTGTGGCTCAAAACAATAGAAAGTTCCAGGATCAGAAGATCTGCCTGTCTATGTCCTCCTGTTAAGCTCTTCGCCCTCCTGATGACCTAGGTTGGGGAGATAATTAAGATACTCATTCCAAAGACATTTCCCAAAGTAACATAAAAGAACAGGTTCTACCATTCCGAACACTGATTATGTCAAACTCAAAATGAGTATAAGATTTGCTAATGAACCATAAAATAAATAACCACTAGGAATCAAAGTCCATAATAAGAAAATTTAACTGACTCAAAGTTCAGACATCCTTGGTGCTAGTAACTCTCAGCAAAGGCCAGAGATGTCAATGGCATGTTTTTCCTGACCATTACTTCTCTCTATCTCCACCCTAGGCTTTCACATTATCGGGGCTCAGGACCCAGGAGTCATATGTAGAGATGCTGACTTTTGATTAGCAGCCAGATGGGCCACTTCAGTTTGTAAGACACTTTGTGTCCTAGTGTGAATATGAGAAAGCATCAGAGTTCACTGAAGCTAGTAAGGTTGAGTATTATTTCATTAAAAAAATGTGTACACGTTTATTTATGTGCATTCTAGTTAGTAAAGTAAGTTTTTCTTATTTCAAAAGGTTTTGAAACTTAGAAGAATACTTTAAAAAACCTACCTCTGCAGCTTTGTTCTCAGCCCATCTCCCTTGCATTTTAAGGGGAAAGGAGCAGGCTCTCTTGTCTTGCAGACACACTGTCTGCTTTGGTCCATACTCACCTTCAAATCTTAGGACAAATGTCACTCTCCCCGGGAACAATTACCACAGCCAGCCTGGATCCGCTGCTAAATTCTTTCTCTCTTCCTGTTTTGCCTAAAGAGCCATGACCACAGCCTTCATAAAAGAAGTACTGTATGTACATATATGTGTGTATCTTGTGTGATTATTTGTTTATTGTCCATCTCTAGTGCCACGCTAATAGTCCCGCAAGGCCTGTGGATCTTGTCTCTTCTCCACATTAACATTAATATTCCTGTATTATCTCTATGCCTAGCCTCCAGTAAGTATTCAGTAATTAACGAATCAATGAATAATGCCCACTGAACAAATCCATCTAAATGACCCCTGCAGACATGAGGGGGATGCCATGATGAGCCCTAGTCTGAGCCTCTCAAGGAAAGCCTTAGCCTGGGTTGAGTGTTTGCTAGGACAGATGGGAGCATCATCTCTTTCATTCTAAAAGAGCCTGGGAGACGAGTATCATGCAGTCATGCATCATTAGCCCAGTACTCTAGATGAAGAGACTGAGGGTCAGAGAGGTCAGATAACTTGCCCAGTGTGCTTAGATTTGGGCTCAGGTAAGCCTTACCCCCAAGCCTGGGCTATCTCTGGTGGACACGGGTTTTCTGCTTCTTGGGGTGAAGAAACCAGGTACTGAGATAAGGCCTCAGAGACCAGATTTACTCCATTTTCGGTCCTAGTTACAGATCTGGTTGTGAGATCATTGATCTATTTGGGCTGTGGAAAGGCTGCCTCCTGGGGGCCCCCTTCACAGTTTGAAGGAGCTCTTTCGCCTTGTGGGTGGGCATGGGTGAGCTGGGAATGTGGGAAGTACCAGGTAACTCCCCCCATGCTGCTCTAGTTTTGTTAAGCCAGGCACCTCGGTTCACCACCAGGCATCTCTGCTTCCTCAGTGGAAAGATGGCTATGACAAGGTCTTCATGCTCACCTCATAGTCTTATGGCCAGAATCAAATGAAACAAATGCTCTTGGAGAGATGTGACGCAATGCTGTGCTGTGACATCACAGACGTTCACACTTGCTGGTCCTCGGGTGTGCCCTCGAGGGAGCGGGACTCAGGTTCTGGAGTCTGAAGACTTGGCATCTCTTGTCTCCTTGCCGGTGACCTCAGCCAAGTCCGCTTCTTTGCCTCTCCCCTTAGGACTAGTTCAGTCTCCTCAACTATACATTGGTAGAGATGAATTTGGGTATGACGTCCGAGGTTTCCACCAGGCCTGGAATTCTTTTTCCAGATAATGAGCATTAGCCCATACATTCTCCATCATCACTTTCATTTTCCTCCTCAGGAAAAAGGTACACATGGTCTGGGAGTCCCTCTTGAGCTCTGGTGCCAGCTGTAACTCAATGTGGGGATTACTCTGAGACATATTAAAACTAAAGAAAAGATCAGTCTCTCAATCAAGGATATTCAGTCTTGCCCTTTACCTTATAGCTCCTTCTCTTTTTACCTTTGTTCAGGCCCTGAGCACCTTTGTCTTATTTGACTATGAAAACATTTAGCACCTTTATCCAACAGGCCTAATTCCTACGAGGAACGTGCTTTCAGAGCTTTGGAATCCCCTGTTCCCACATACTGCAAAGGCATGTTGTTTTCCAGATACAAGACAGGAAAGTGTACCTGAAAGATGGAAATCAGACACGTGGAGGCCCTCACCCTCCATCTGCACCTCAAGGGGTGGGGAGGGGGCTGCATGGTGAGAACCAGGCTCCCCCCTCCATGTGGGTGTCCTGGCGCCCAGCAGTCAACTCCAGCTCTGGGGAAATGGCAAATCACTGCAGGTCATGAGGCACTGGGTCACTCCTGAATGACCCAAACCACCCAGTGTCAGCCATTCTTATTTTTTGCCATATTTTATCCTGGAATGAGAAGGAATCACTTGGTTGTCAGAAGAGTATTTAAAGCTCGAGTCAGTTAATGTCAGGTCCCTGGCCACCTTGGTATGCTGAGGTGTGAACACACGTTGGCAGGGGCTGGGGGGTATTTGTGTTCTCGGGTTCTCCCAGCGATGCTCTGTTCCCCGTCACGCCAGACACCCACTCCTCTGAGAGGCGCCTCATCCCCCCACTCAGGAGAGCCTCACCAGTCAGAGGAACCGTCAGCACGGGGGATTTAAGCATGTCTTTACCCCCCACGATCCTTGTCCCCGGGTGAATGTGAGAAGAATCAGTCTCCTGGGTCACCACACAGCCAGCCAACCGCATCCCCTCCAGGCCTGAGCTGCAGCAGGTGCTGGGACCACTTTGTCATTTGCGGAGTAGAATGGAATTTGGGGAACAAGATCTATAAGCTGCGAAAAGGTGCATGACTTGATGGCTCTCTGATCGCATACACCTAGGGCAATCTGGGGTGTGGTTGGACATTGAAGGGTGCTCTCCTGTCACCGACAAACTCAGGTCCTGTAGCTTTGCTGCTGGTGAGTTTCCACTGAGGGTGGGCACCCTCTCCTCACTGTGGCATTCGTGGTGGGTGCATTCCATGCCTGAGATCCCCGTCCCACTCACTGAATTTACCTGTGTCAGCACTCCGCTGGTTGGTGGACTGGGATGAAGGCAATGCATTACTCCAGAGGGCTAGCTTGTCCTCCTCGGAATGCGCTCATGCTCCTCTTTCAGTGTCTGTCGGGTTCTGGGCTGTGGTGCTCCCACGGCTGACTTCTGGGAGGGAGCTTGCCAGGTGGGTCTCATCTTCCCTGGTTGAGAGTATCAGGTTATAGCCTTTTCCTGCCATAAGTGACAGACTGGTAATTAGGACACTGGAGACTTTTATAATAAGGTGGTAGTGGCTGTGGTCATTGATTTATCAGCCAGGATCTTTGCCCCAAGAGCTGTTACTTGGTTGTCTGTAATCAGAGATTTCCTTTCCGCATCAGCTGACATGAGGACGAATGGAGCAGGCTTGATGCCAGAGCTGCTAAAGTATAATGCTGTAGGATAATTTTGCAAATTATTATTTTTAATATAATCAGCTTTTTCCTTAGGCAATAAAGGAAAAAGTTAAATTGCTCACAAACTAATAAAGGTTTATCTTCTGAAGCATCAAATTCTGTTTACTCACGAAACACACACCTCCTCTGCTGTCCCAGTGGGAGGAAAATTAGCATTTATTTTCCCTGATAAAAAATAAAAAGCAAAAATAGGGGAATATCTGTTGACATCTTCTGGTGTTAAGCCATTCTTTACATTGAAAATGCTAAAGAGGAATGGGAGATATATGTGGAAGAGCTTTCCCTGCTCTGATTGTAGACTCTAGGGCTTAATTTCAACATGTGAAAACTGCTTATTTTGAGCAGGGTTGTAGGGTTTCATTTTGTGTCTGCCGGGCCTCGATGCTAACAACATGCGCAGAAACAATCTCCCCCTTAGGCCAAGGAACCAGGTTCTTTTTCTCTTGCCATTAGAGATTGAAGAAAGAAAAATACTTTCATTATTCTCTACCACCTCCACTATGCTTCCACAGTGGGGAGGATGTTACATAATCTGTAGTGATGAAGTGAGAGTCCCCGGGCTGGATTCTTCCTCCTTCGATCCCTTTTGGTTAGAAAAAGAAGTGGAAGCTTTGAGACTCTCTTTATTTGTCTCAACAATGGGAGACTTTAATTGCACTTAAAAATAATCTAAGTCTGATTTTCAAATGCTCTACAGGGTCACTCAGTGTTTTTCCTTTCCCTGATTTTCAGGTACGGAGATATGAGGAGACAGATTGGTTTCGAAATCCGAGACATGTGGTACAACCTTGGTGAGTAGTGGGGATTTCAGGCATCGTGGTGAATATCTAGAATCTGTGGTGGGTGATGACATTGGCCCTGGTTGTTGTTGGGCCGTCTTAAAAACCTGAAATGCTTCTGTTGCTCAGAGAGCAGCTGCTAGCTTTGTGATAACTGTTTTCGATAAATAAGAGGCAGGAGACCAAAGTAAAGGGAAGAAAATCTGATTGGTTGGGCAAATGCAAAAACCAATAGAGTGTCCTCTTGAGTCAGGCGAAGAGAGCTCTGCCTTGGAACGCCTTTCCTCTTGGGTCTCACTAACATTCCCTAGGTTTTTCAGGCATCAAACAACATAGCTCATCCTACTGTCACACATGCCATCACTTATTGTATTCAGTTTCACATATGCTACCTTCGAAATGTTTTTTTCACCTACTCAATACTGGACCTTGTATATGGGTAAACTGTTACCAGGTGGTGGCAGCGTAACATGCTTGTATAATCAAAATTGCAACGGATGAGTATTTTTAAGATAAGAAATTAGCTTAGGCATTTGTCAGTATAAATTTTCCTCCACTGCTTTTCCTGCATTTCATAACTTTTGCTATGTTTTGTTTTCGTTTCCATTTGTCTCAAGATATTTTCTTATTTTCCATGTGATTTCTTCTTTGACACATTGGTTGCTAGTAGCATGCCTTTTCATTTCTACTATTTGTGAATTTTCTAATTTTCCCTCTGTTAATGACAGTTGCATTTCATTATAATTGGAAAATTGTTTTAATGTGTGATATATCCTGAAGAATGTTCCCTGTGCACTTGAGAAAAATGTTATTCTGCTGCTGTCAGGTTGAATCTTCTACATGTGTCTGTTAGGTCCATTTGGTCTGTCTTGTTGGTTTTACTAATGAAGAAATATCTCAAACAGGCTAATTTTATACTTCTAGAAAGCAGAAAAAGAAAAAAAACAAAGATTAACATCAATAAAAAGAAGAAAATAATATAGATTAGAGCAGAAATAAGTGAAATAGAGAATAGTAAAATAATAGAAAAATCTGTCAAAACTAGGAGTTAGTTTTTGACATGATAAACAAAACTGATAAATATATGGCTATATTAACTAGGAAAAAGGAGAGTATACTTAAATAAATAAAATCAAAAAGGAAATTTTAGATACCACAGAAATAAAAGGTATCATAAGAAATTACTGTGAATAATTCTATGTCAGCAAGTTGGAAACCCAGAAGAAATGGCTAAATTCCTAGAAACATACAACCTATCAAGACTGAATTATGGAGAAATAGAAAATATGAACAAATAACAAGTAATGAAACCCAGAAGAAATGGCTGAATTCCTAAAAACATACAACCTATCAAGACTGAATTATGGAGAAATAGAAAATATGAACAAATAACAAGTAATAAGCAGTCAAAAATTTTCCAACAAAGAAAATCCCAGGATCAGATAACTTTATTGGTGAATTCTACACAATATTTAAAGAAGAACTAATGTCAGTCCTTCTCAAACTGTTGCAAAACATTGAAGAGAAGAGAACACTTCCAAACTCATTTTCTTAAGTCAGACAAAGACACTATAAGAAAAGAAAACTATAGGCTCCTATCTCTGATGAACAAAGTTGAAAAATTCCTCAACAAAATACTAGCAAGTTGAATTCAACAGCACATAAAAGGATCATTCATACACAGTGTTCAAGATGGATTTATTCCTGAAGTGCAAGGATGGTTCAACATAGGTAAATCAATAAAACTTACATACTACATTAACAGAATGAAATATAAAAATCATATGATCATCTCAATAGATGCAGAAAAGAACATTTGAAGAAATTCATTCTTTAATGATAAAAACTGCACAAAATAGGAATAGGATAACATTAAGACCATAGATGACAAGCCCACAGGTAATATCATACTCAGTGGTAAAAAACAGAAAACTTTTCCTGTGAGATATGGAACAAGACAAGGATGGCTCACTCTCAACCCTCCTATGCAACATAGTGCTAGAAGTCCTAGCCAAAGCAATCAGGCAAGAAAAAGTAATAAAAGGCATCCAGATAGGAAAGGAAAAATTAAAATTATCTCTGTTTGCAGATGGCATGATGTTTTGTGTAGAAAACACTAAAGACTGCACCAAGAAAACCTTTTAGACCTAATAAACAAATTGAGAAAAGTTGCAAAATACAATATCAACAAGCAGAAATCAGTTACATTTGTATATACTAACAAGAAACTATTTAAAAAGGAAATTAAGATAACAATCTCATTTACAATCAAAATGAGTGAAATATTTAGGAGTGATCTTAACTAAGGAAGTGAAAGAACTTGTACACTGAAAACTACACAATATTGATGAAGGAGAACAAAGGTAGAGGCATCATAGTTCCTGATCGCAAACTATATTATGTGGCTACAGGAATCAAAACACTATAGTACTGGCACAAAGACGGACATATGGACCAAGGGAACAGAATAGAAAGCTCAGAAATAAGTCCATGCATATATAATCAACTGATTTTTGACAAGGGAGCCAAGAACATACAATGGGGAAGGGATAGAATGGTGTGCAATCTGAATATCCACGTGTAAAAGAATGAAATTGGACTTTTATATCAAAAAAATCAACTCATAATGGACTGAAAACTTAAACCTAACTTAAACATAAGCCTGAAAAGCTGCTTGACATTGGTCTTGGCCTGATTTCTTAGAAATTACAGCAAAAAAACAGACAAGTAAGACTACATCAAGTGGAAAAGTTCCTGCACAGTAAAGGAAACAATCAACAAAAAGAAAAGGCAGCCTATGGAATGGGAGAAAATGTTTTTGAACCCTGTATCTGTTAAGAGGTTCAAATCAAAGTATATAAGGAACTCCTACAATTCAATAGCAAAGAATAAATAACCAGTTAAAAAACAGGCAAAGGGGGATTTCTGAGAAAATGGCGGCATGACCAGGGTGGCAGAAATCTCCTCCCAAAAACATATATGTTTATGAAAATACAACAAATACAACTATTCCTAAAAGACAGACCAGAAGATACAGGACAACAACCAGGCTACAGCTACACCTGCAAGAACTCACTGCCTCACAAAGCGGGTAAGATACAAAGACATGACCCAGCAGGACCTGTGCACCCCCCCACCCCAGCGCACTGGCGGGAGGAAAAGATTCAGAGCAGGGAGGGAGTGGAAGCACAGGCCTGCCAAATAACCAGCCCTGGTGATCTGCACCGGGAGCACAGACACACATCGCATGGTGTATCGGAGATTAGAGAAACAGAAGGGCAGGACCCTAGACAGAGACAAGCGGGTCCCCTCAGCTGGGTCACTGGGACAAAAGAAAAGCGGGCGCTTTTTTAAAAGTCTTAAAGCGACAAGGGCCCAGCAGCAGAACAAAATCGTCCCAGGACACTCAGCCCAGCAGGCTGGGAGTCTTGGGGAATTTCGGACCCCTTGGCCAGCGGCTGGGCAAAGCAGCCACACCTAGGCTTCTCACAGAGATCAGCAGCCTGCCATTCGTTCCCTCCCTGGCCGGGGCTGCAAAGGGTCCAGGAGCCCCCGCTGCTGCAAAAGAGCAGAGGAACGGCCCCGCCCGCAACAGCCTCACAGAATCTACTTCCAGTGGGCATGCAGCTAAGCAAGAAGAACCCCAAAACCAGGTCCAGAAGGCACCAAGGGGACGAGAACACACCCAGGGTAACTACAAACCCCCGCAGTGCTATAGGCTAGGCTGAGGGCAAACCGGCACACAGGCAGTTCAGGGGATTATCCCAGAGACTGCCTCCCGGTGTGCAGGAAAACAGTGCAGGCACGGGAGAAGGGCAAGGAGAACAACAAGCAGGAAGAGACTTTGTTCTCCCAGTTGAGACACATGGTGCCTACCAGTGACCACTTCTATCGCGATGAAAAGACAGAGGAATATGGTCCAGACTAAGATCAGCCAGACAACCCCAGAGAGGGAGCCTGATGGGATGGACATGCACAGACTTCCTGAAAAAGAATTCAGAATAAAAGTCATAACCATACTGATGGATCTACAGAGAAATATGAAAGAGCTGAGGGAGGAAGTGAGGGAAGTGAGGAAAGAATATGCAGAAATGAGACAAACTATTGACAGGCTTAGCAGCAGACTGGACGAGATGCAAGAGACTGTTAATGGAATAGAAATCAGAGAACAGGAATATAGAGAAGCTGAGGCAGAGAGAGATAAAAGGATCTCTGGGAATGAAAGAATATTAAGAGAACTGTGTGACCAATCCAAATGGAACAATATTCGCATTATAGGAGTACCAGAAGGAGAAGAGAGAGAAAAAGGGATAGAAAGTGTCTTTGAAGAAATAATTGCTGAAAACTTCCCCAAGCTGGGGAAGGAAACAGTCTCTCAGACCATGGAAGCCCACAGATCTCCCAACACAAGGGACCCAAGGAAGACAACACCAAGACACATAATAATTAAAATGGCAAAGATCAAAGATAAAGACAGAGTATTAAAGGCAGCTAGAGAGAGAAAAAAGATCACCTACAAAGGAAAACGCATCAGACTATCATCAGACTTCTCAACAGAAACCTTACAAGCCAGAAAAGAATGGCATGATATATTTAGTAATGAAACTGAAGGGCCTCGAACCAAGAATATTGTATCCAGCACGATTATCATTTAAATTTGAGGAGGGATTAAACAATTCCCAGAGAAGCGAAAGCTCAGGGAGTTTGCCTCCCATAAACCACCTCTAAAGGATATCTTAAAGGGACTGCTCTAGAGGGAAGCACTCCTAAGGCTAAAAAGATGTCACCAGAGAAAATAAAATCATAGCAAAGAAAGCAGATCATCCAAATACTAACTAAAGGCAAAGAATAAAACACCTAGTATATAAAGGATGGAGGAGGAAGAATAAGAAGGGACAGAAATAATGAAACATCATACGGTGTTTACAATAACTTAACAAGAAAGTTAAGTTAGATTGTTAGATAGTAAAGAAGCTACCCTTGAAACTTTGGTAACCACAAATCTAAAGCAAGCAATGGCAATAAGTACGTATCTATTGATAATCATCATAAATGTAAGTGGACTGAATGCACCAATCAAAAGACACAGAGTAAGAGAATGGATAAAAAAGCAAGACCCATCTATATGCTGCTTACAAGAGACTCACCTCAAACCCAAAGATACACACAGACTAAAAGTGAAGGGATGGAAAAAGATATTTCATGCAAACAACAAGAAGAAAAAAGTAGGTGTTGCAGTACTTGTATCAGACAAAATAGACTTCAAAACGAAGAAAGTAGCAAAAGATAAAGAAGGACATTGCATAATGATAAAGGGGTCAGTCCAACAGGAGGATATAACCATTTTAAATATATATGCACCCAGCACAGGAGTGCTGACATTTGTGAAACAAATGCTAACAGAATTAAAGGAGGAACTAGAAAGCAATGTATTCATTTTAGGAGACTTCAACAGACCACTCACTCCAAAGGACAGATCAACCAGACAGAAAATAAGTAAGGACACAGAGGCACTGAACAACACACTAGAACAGATGGACCTAACAGACATCTACAGAACTCTGTACCCAAAAGCAACAGGATACACATTCTTCTCAAGTGCACATGAAACATTTTCCAGAATAGACCACATACTAGGCCACAAAAAGAACCTCAGTAAATTAAAAAATATTGAAATCCTACCAACCAACTTCTCAGATCACAGAGGTGTAAAACTAGAAATAAATTGTACAAAGAAAACAAAAAGGCTCACAAATACATGGAGGTTTAATAACATGCTCCTAAATAATCAATGGATATATCACCAAATAAAAACAGAGATCAAACAATATATGGAGGCGAATGACAACAATAACACAAACCGCAACTTCTGTGGGACGCAGCAAAGCCAGTTCTAAGAGGAAAGTATATTGCAATCCAGGCCTATTTAAAGAACGAAGAACAATCCCAAATGAATAGTCTAAAGACACAATTACTGAAATTGGAAAAAGAAGAATAAATGAGGCCCAAAGTCACCAGAAGGAGGAACATAATAAAGATTAGAGAAGAAATAAATAAAATTGAGAAGAATAAAACAATAGAAAAAATCAGTGAAACCAAGAGCTGGTTCTTTGAAAAAATAAATAAAATAGATAAACCCCTAGCCAGACTCACTAAGAGAAAAAGAGAATCTACACACATAAACACAATCAGAAATGAGAAAGGAAAAATCATGACAGACCCCACCGAAACACAAAGAATCGTAAGAGAATATTATGAGAATCTATATGCTAACAAGCTGGAAAACCCAGAAGAAATGGACAACTTCTTAGAAAAATACAACCTTCCAAGACTGACCAATAAAGAAACAGAAAACCTAAACAGACCGACCAATCACCAGCAAAGAAATTGAATCGGTAATCAAAAAACTACCCAAGAACAAAACCCCCGGGCCAGGTGGATTCACCTCTGAATTCTACCAGACATATAGAGAAGAAATAATACCCATTCTCCTTAATGTTTTCCAAAAAATAGATGAGGAGGGAGTACTTCCAAACTCATTCTATGAAGCCAGCATCACTCTGATACCAAAACCTGGCAAAGACCTCACCAAAAAAGAAAATTACAGACCAATATCCCTGATGAACATAGATGCAAAAATACTCAACAAAATATTAGCAAACCCAATTCAGAAATACATCAAGAGGATCATATACCATGATTAAGTGGGATTCATCTCATGGATGCAAGGATGGTACAACACTCGAAAATTCATCAACATCATCCACCACATCAACAAAAAGAAGAAAACCACATGATCATCTCCATAGATGCTGAAAAAGCATTTGACAAAATTCAGCATCCACTCATGATAAAAACTCTCAACAAAATGGGTATAGAGGGCAAGTACCTCAACATCATAAAGGCCATATATGACCAACCCACAGCTAACATCATACTTAAAGGTGATAAACTGAAAGCTTTTCATCTAAGATCGGGAACAAGACAGGGATGCCCACTGTCTCCTCTGTTATTTAACATAGTACTGGAGGTCCTAGCCACAGCAATCAGACAAAACAAAGGAATAGAAGGCATCCAGATTGGTAAAGAAGAAGTCAAATTGTCACTATTTGCAGATGACATGATATTGTACATAAAAAACCCTAAGGAATCCACTCCAAAACTTCTAGAACTAATATCTGAATTCAGCAAAGTTGCAGGATACAAAATGAACACCAGAAATCTGTTGCTTTCCTTTACACTAACGATGGAGTAACAAAAAGAGAAATCAGAAAAACAATTCCATTCACAATTGCATCAAAAGGAATAAAATACCTAGGAGTAAACCTAACGAAGGAAGTGAAAGACCTATACCCTGAAAACTACAAGACACTCCTAAGAGAAATTAAAGAGGACACTAACAAATGGAAATTCATCCCATGCTCTTGGCTAGGAAGAATAAATATTGTCAAAATGGCTATACTACCTAAGGCAGTCCACAGATTCAACACAATCCCTATCAAAATACCAACAGCATTCTTCAGTGAATTGGAATAAACGGTTTAAAATTCATATGGAACCACAAAAGACCCGAATACCCAGAGCAACCCTGAGAAGGAGGAATAAAACAGGGGGAATTACGCTCCCTGACTTCAAGCTCTACTACAAGGCCACAGTAATCAAGACAATTTGGTATTGGCACAAGAACAGACCCACAGACCAGTGGAACAGAATAGAAAATCCAAACATTAACCCAAACATATATGGTCAATTAATATATGATAAAGGAGCCTTGAATATCAATGGGGAGATGACAGTCTCTTCAGCAGCTGGTGTTGGCTAAACTGGACAGCTATATGTAAGAGAATGAAACTGGACTACTGTCTAACCCCATACACAAAAGTAAACTCAAAATGGATCAACGACCTGAATGTAAGTCATGAAACCATAGAACTCTTCGAAACAAACATAGGCAACAATCTCTTGGACATAAACATGAGCAACTTCTTCATGAACATATCTCCCCGGGCAAGGGAAACAAAAGCAAAAATGAACAAGTAGGACTATATCAAGCTGCAAAGCTTCTGTACAGCAAAGGACACCATCAGTAGAACAAAAAGACATCCTGCAGTATGGGAGAATATATTTATAAATGATATATCCGATAAGGGGTTGATATCCAAGATATATAAAGAACTCATGCACCTCAACAAACAAAAAGCAAATAATCCAATTAAGAAATGGGCAAAGGACATGAATAGACACTTCTCCAAAGAAGAAATTCAGATGGCCAACAGGCACATGAAAAGATGCTCCACATCTCTAATCATCAGAGAAATGTAAATTAAAACCACAATGATATCTCACCTCACACCAGTAAGGATGGCCACCATCCAAAAGACAAACAACAACAAATGTTGGCGAGGATGTGGAGAAAAGGGAACCCTCCTACACTGCTAGTGGGAATGCAAATTAGTTCAACCATTGTGGAAAGCAGTATGGAGGTTCCTCAAAAAACTCAAAATAGAAATACCATTTGACCCAGGAATTCCACTCCTAGGAATTTACCCTGAGAATGCAGCAGCCCAGTTTGAAAAAGACAGATGCATCCCTATGTTTATTGCAGCACTATTTACAATAGCCAAGAAATGGAAGCAACCTAAGTGTCCATCAGTAGATGAATGGATAAAGAAGATGTGGTACATATACACAATGGAATATTATTCAGCCATAAGAAGAAAACAAATCCTACCATTTGCAACAACATGGATGGAGCTAGAATGTATTATACTCAGTGAAATAAGCCAAGCGGAAAAAGACAAGTATCAAGTGATTTCACTAATATGTGGAGCATAAGAGTAAAGAAAACAAAACTGAAAGAAAAAAACAGCAGCAGACTCACAGAGCCCAAGAATGGACTAATAGTTACCAAAGGGAAAAGGACTGGGGAGGATGGGTGGGAAGTGAGGGATAAGGGAGAAAAAGGGGCATTATGATTAGCAGATGTAATGTTGGAGGGGCACGGGGAGGGCTGTACAACTCAGAGAAAACAAGTAGGGTTCTGTAGCATCTCACTATGCTGATGGACAGTGACTGTAATGGGGTGGGGGGGGGACCTGATGATATGAGTAGTTTAATAACCATAAAGTTGCACATGTAATTGTAGATTAATGATACCGAAATAAATTTTAAAAAATAGGCAAAGGATTTTAATAGACAGTTCTCCAAAAAAGGAATACAAATGGCCAACAGGTACATGAAAAGGTACTCAACATCAGTAATCATTAGGGAAATGTAAATGTAAACCACAATGAGGTATCACATCACACCTGTTAGGATTGCTGCTATGAATAAAAAGCAAAAGATAACAAGTGTTGGCAAGGATGTGGAGAAACCTGAAGAGTTTACAAGGTTGGTGGGAATATGAAATGATACATCTGCTTTGGAAAGCAGTATGGCATTTCCTCCAGAAAATTAAAACTTTGAGAACCACCGTATGATCCGACCGTCTCATTCCTGTGTCTATATCCAAATGAATGGAAATCAGGATCTCGTTGACATATCTTCACTCCCATGCTCATGGCAGCATTATTTACACGAGCCAAGATATGGAAACCATCTAAATGTCCATTGATGGATGAGTCAATAAAGAAAATATGGAGTGTACATATATATATGCCATGAAATATTATTCAGCCTTTAAGAAAATAAATCCTGCATATGCAAAAACATGGAATAACCTGGAAAACATTCTGCTAAGTAAAGTAAGTCAGTCATAGAGATAAGTACTGCATGATTCCACTTTCATGATGCATCTGAAGGAGTCAGACTCATAAAAGTAGAGGGTAGCATGGTGGCTGGCACGTGTAGGGTTGGGGGCAGGAAGAAGTGGGAAAGCACGTTAGTCAGAGAGCCAAGGTTCAGCCATGCAGGATGAGTAAGTCCTAGGGTCTGCAGCACACCGTGATCCCTAGGCTTTTTAATCCTCTATTGTACATTTAAAAGTTTGGTGAGAAGGTAGGTCTCATCTTAAGTTTCTCATCTTAACCACAATAAACAAGAAAAGGAGAACAAAAGATAACATAATACAATTTTATTAATTTATTAATTAGAGTGACACAGAATTCTCTATGAAAATGTTTGTCGCTATGCCATGTGGTTCTGTAGGTAACCACCTTAAAGAAATAAATAATCTGATGGTAATTCAGTGTCCTCTCATGATCTTTAGTATGGCCTCAATGAACCTGGCCACTCTCCTAGTTGAGATTAAGCTCTTACTGGCCTCTGTCCTCCCCCTCAGCTGGCATTGTGCCGCAGTGTCCTGGGCATCTTTGTCCAGCACCATGGACGGGCCTGAGCAAGGCTTCTCTCGCATCTCTTGGGTGCTCCTTCTTTCCCGCAGGTTGGCCCACGAAGCTTACAATGGCTTTTGTGAGAGTCCTCTGCTCTCCCCGCCTCCAGGGACTCTACTCCCCTCTGCAAGGCAGCAGGCATTGTTGTGCCCAAGTCACGAGTCCCCAAAAGACCACCAAGGAGCCGATTCCGATGCAAACACAAAAGGGTCATTTATTTCAAGCTCGAGCTCGGACTCACTCCTGTCACTGACGCAGTGGGTCAGGAATGTGAGCCCCGAGCCCAGGGCAGACAAAGCTTTTATGCATTACAAGGTGCAGGAAGAAAGGAACTTGCACCTGGCCTCTGCTGACTGGATGATTTAAAGTAAGGGTGGCTTGTACATTCTTTATTGGTTGAGTCCGGCTGGTGCTAAGCTTCTGGCTGATGTAACATGTAAGGTATGTTATCTTTAAGGGACAGGAGAGTCTGGACCTTGAGTGTCTGGGCCTTGAGGTCGTTGCTAGGGAACTATCTGGGGTGAGGGTCACTGGAACAATGGGTGGTTTTTCTAGTAACTGGAACAAAGTTTTCTTAGAACTAGGTCGGAGTTGAGGCTTTTTTCTTACAATGGCCTTTTTAAAATGGAGTTTCTCTTGCTCTCACATTCCCCCCTTTTCTTGTACATTGGGTCCAATCATGGGCCCAGAGTTTTTAAATGACAGAGATATATACGAAAGGTAATAATGATTAGCAGGGCTCGACCTGTGACACAGCCTGTCACAGGGAATGTCTCTTTCATCTGGGGGGGGTGAGGTTCTATGCCTCACCTTAGTTGGCTCCCACGTTGCTCACCTGAGTTCCCTTGCGACTGTGCCTGTCTTAGGTTGTTTCTCCTGTGAGGAATCTTACCTGTCTTTGGCTAACCAACCATCTCTTGGGACTAAACAGGGAGATAAAATATAAAAGAGAGGACAGCCAACAGCTATAATTCTGGATAAAATCATAGTATACATGATTACATTCTTGCAGCAAATGCAGGTGGGGAATCAGCATATGATTCACTTATTTCTTGAAGTTAATTCTTGAAAAGTAGCACAAGTATGTATTGGCTTTAAAATATTAGCAACTGCACTCCGTACACACACTAGGATAATAGGAATACAAATACATAGCAAAAGCAGAAAAATCAGACAAATTAAAACTACACATTCCTGGAAACTGTTCACATCTCATATGTTCTTTTAACAGCAGATAATTTATGGTAGCACAATTCTGAAGCACTACAATTTGTACTTTTCCTAGCTTTTGATTGAGTTCAGATAATACAGAAGCAGTTAAATTTGTTGTCTCACTTGTACGCACAGACCAGCTTAGATATTTCCTTTTGCATTCTAATGACAAGTCCAGGAACCAGCAGGATGAATGCTGCTGCAACTTAAATAGAGGCGGGATCTAAAAGCTTCAAGTTGTTGTCACAATCAGACGGCAGAGCTTAGAGACGTTTTTACCACCTGCCCTGCCCCCATGGTGGGCCGGGCAGCTGTCTGCCTGCTAGGGCTGCCTACAGGGAAGTTATGGGTCATGCCGAGACACCCTTCCCCCATCTTCGGAACACTCAAACATTCCAGGCTAAGCTGCCCCTGGCCTCTTGAGCTTCAACTCATCCCACTGAAGAAAGACTCTAGAACTTAATGTTTAACACAGAGTTTCAGTAGGGAGTTCCCTTGCACATAGTTACATTGCTCTGACTGCAAACATTCTGCCCCGCCCTTTCTGGAGGCCCTCCTCCTACTCCGACTACACTCACAGTCCTTGTCTCATTCTTCTCTTTACAGATAGAGACTCTAGTTGCTGCTAGGGAAAGGGGGCAACGACGCTCTGGCTGCTTCATGCTGAGAGGGGGCGCAGTAAGGGGTGCAGCTAGGTCTCTATCAATGGTTGGTCAGGAGGCCTTCGGAAGATGGGAGTTTCCATCCTGGGTTCTATTGCTATCACTATTTGCAGTTTCATGGCTTCTAGGCGAGACAGAATAAATCATGTTATTAGGTTAAGTAGCAACATCTGGAGCTGGATTTTCTATTCTGGAAGGACAAACTTGACAAGAAGATTAAAGAATGCATGGACTCAGTATAGATAAGGCTGCATTATTGAAACAATACTTTTCTCTAAAATCACTGTTATTTTTACTCCTAGTAACTAGATTAAGAAAAAAATTAACACTTGGCTTGATTATTTGCATAAGTGCAGCAAGAAGAGCAATTGGTTACATAGGCTCTTTTAAATGTGCTTTGCTGGAACTTTCTATAAGGAACTTCAGATTGGACTTTTAAAGGCCTCTCAAGGCCAGAAAGCCAAGCCAGTCTTGCCATCAGGTTTTGCCTGCAATACCTGTAGATTTGGGTGAATTCCTCTCCTCTTGAGGTCCCCAAGACATTCTGAGGTTCCTGCACCTGCCAGGAAGTGACCTTCTTTACTCACCTGGTAAGGCTGCTGGGAATCCTGTAAGCAAGGTACCAGGCCAGTTCTTCCAAGGGGCTTTGTTGGCTTTATAAAGTCAACTTCAGTTCTTTAAAGCTGTCTGTTAATATGAGTTTATACACCTGTCTCTCAGGAATAACATTCCAGTCAAAGCCTTGGTAATATAACCAGTGTTTTTAATTGGTCCTCTTACAAGGAAAGCAGATTCTTATTAAACTTATGCAAACAAACATACTGCTATGAAATTTAAAAGTAGTCACTGAGAGTTGTTAAATTCTGGAGGGCTCAGGTAGAGAGAAAGATAAATGTTTCAATTCTGCTTACAAAGGTCATTTACTAAACTGTTGTCAGCTTAAGAGAAAACTTAAAACACTTTATCAGTAACACTTGAAACAAAAAGCCATAAAATCATTTTCCTTAGTTTACTTAATCTTATGTAAATACCTGTTCTGCTTAAATCTAGTTCTTTACTAGTTCAGGAATAATAAAACAGTTACTATAAATGACAAAAGACTTGTAAATGAGAGTGGCTAAAGATCTGATGAGAGCTTACCACAAGACAGTTGACATAAGGAAATTTGGATATTTTTGCAACATAAAACATCCAGCAACAAAGTTTAGCATCATTCTCTTTGGCAGTGTTTTCCAGGTAATTATACATCAGATAAATAAGCTAATTTAGCCAAATACTTTCTTTAATGAGAAAAAATTCCTCTGACATGTTCCAGGGGCCCTCTGGAAAATATCAGAGTTAATTAGTTCTTTGGCACTTGCTTAAATAGGATTACAGGTATTTAACTAGAATGACAATAAAAAGGCTTAAATGCAAATACCGGTTGTTCAGTTGTTAACAACACTTGGCTTACAGTCCTTTTAATATGAAGATTTCATTTTCTTAAATACTCAGAGAACTCATTGAGACTTTAAGCATGAGAAACTGCTTTGATAAAAACAATTAGAAAGTTCTTTGCAATTTGTCAACACTAAGAGCAGGCTAACAGTTTAAGAAAACTTTGTCTTTTTAACTCAGAACAAAATTCTAGTGTTGCTGTGTACTTGATATCAAGACTCATTTGCTTTAATTTTACATAGCACGACCATGTCAATTTTTTCCACAAACTTTCTACAACTTTTTTTTTACATTCACTGTTCTCTCTCTTTAAATAAACACCTGTACTTTAGAACAGTTACCTTCTTTTACCTTAAATAAAATGAATTTTCATTCTTTATACTTTCTCTTGTTAAAACACACATCTTTTTTAGCAAGTAGAGATGTTTTCTTTATTACTTTAAATAGTTTTAATTAGAACTTAAAACTATTAGGAACTTTAACTTTCAGTGAACACTGAAAAACAGGCTATGGTAAACTGTAACACCGGCATTCCTTAGATTGATACATTTATGAACACTTTTTATCATTTCTGGAAATGTGCTTTACAGCACAATTTTTACTGAGCACAAAACATCTTCATATAACTTAGCAAAACTCTAAGAATTTTGGTTACCACAAAAATTATCAGGCTGTTTGTAGGTATACACACTGTAACACCCTATAACACACAATTATTAAGATGTTCACTTGCTACACTTAGTTTACTCAGAACTATGCTAGATTACTCATGAAACTTTTACTGAACATTACACAGAGTTAAGCTTAAGCATTTTTTTCTTGGAAGATTTAACAGATAATATCAATTGAAATGACTTTAGATAAACAGGCAGCTGATAACTATAAGGACATGTCCGTTTCAGTTTAACTTAAATTAGCATTAATGCTTATTAATACCATCCGGAGGTAGTAAAACATTTTTCTTTACTAGACACATAAACATACAGATTGAGACGCAATGACTGCAGTTAGCAACACTTTTCATAAAAGAACACATACTCAGATAAACTGATACAAAGATTTGAGTTACTGATATCCAGTTGTAGAGGTCACTAGTGGCGAAAGGCCAGTAGTGATGGGGCTGATTCCACCCACCTCCCGCATCTGGGGGACCGGTGGCTCGCAGGGGCAAGCGGCGGAGGCAGACTGCTCTCTCTGAACCCTTTGTCTGGTATAGGGCGGGCTTCCTATTGGAGCGCCTCTGCCCTTGGCTCTTGGAACAGCTTCTGCTTCCCTGGTGGGGGATGGTTGTGTCCTTCCCTTAAACGGAGTAGAAGAGGTCTGACCCATTTTCTCAAAATAAAAAGCTATCGACAGCCCACCAAGTAATGCAGACAAACAAAAAGCAAGACAAAAAATGCCTTTGGTCATTCTGAAGCAGAATCGGAAGTGGGACGATGGCAGGGGCGACCTGCCTCGTTCCCCCAAATTAGGATCCAAAGGTCCTAAGCAAATGAGGGGCACTTCTTCTCCCTCAAATGGGCCCGTCGGCCCTACAGGTACAGGTGGGCCTGTTGGCCCTACAGGTGGGCCCGTCAGTCCTGCAGGTACAGGTGGGCCTGTCGACCCTACAGGTGGACCTGTCGGCCCTGCAAATATAGGTGTTCCGATTCAGCCTCAGACTTGACCTTCAGAAAGTGAAAGAGCGTAGCACAACACACAACACAAACAATAAACATAAAGCTTGCATCACTCACTCGCACAAAGTTCTTACCAGCCCGTTCAGTCCTCTGGGTCGGGAGTCCTGGGGGTCTTGGGGATCCTGGCTGAGCCCCCAAATGTTGTTCCCAAGTTGCGAGTCCCTGAAAGACCACCAAGGAGCCGATTCTGATGCAAACACAAAAGGGTCATTTATTTCAAGCTCGAGCTTGGACCCACACCTGTCACCAACGCAGCAGTTCCAAAGTGAGAGCGCTGAGCCCAAGGCAGACAAAGCTTTTATGCATTACAAGGTGCAGGAAGAAAGGAACTTGCACCTGGCCTCTGCTGATTGGATGATTTAAAGTAAGGGTGGCTTGTACATTCTTTATTCGTTGAGTCCGGCTGGTGCTAAGCTGCCGGCTGATGTAACATGTAACGTATGTTATCTTTAAGGGACAGGAGAGTCTGGACCTTGAGGTCGTTGCTAGGGAGCTATCTGGGGTAAGGGTCACTGGAACAATGGGTGGTTTTTCCAGTAACTGGAACAAAGTTTTCTTAGAACTAGGTCGGAATTGAGGCTTTTTTCTTATGATGGCCTTTTTAAAATGTAGTTTCTCTTGCTGTAATAGCGTCTCTCTACTTCTCCGTCTAGTTATCCCATTGCACCAGGGTTTCCTGTGTCCCACCAGGGCTGGGTTGGCTTTGTTGCATCCCAGCCTGCTTGCTTCTTGAATAGGTAGGTTCCTGATCTCTGAGTAGTGGTGGGAGAGCATGGCTAAGGTTCTGGGCAGAATAAAACAAGGTGGTTTTTGATGAGCATGAAACTGGACTCCATCAGCCTCCTGAGGACCCTTACAGCAGGTAGAGGCAGGGTTTTGAGGGCCACTCCTGCCATTTGGCTTTGTGATTAGCAAGTTCATGGCAGCCTGCTTTCAGTTGTAGCCAGATTTCCTCAGAGGATTTGACTCCTCATCTTTCTGAGTTCCCGGATGTCAGCAAACACATGTAAAGGAAGGCTCTGTCACTTCTCTAGGGAAAATTACAATTTCCAGATAGTTTTTGTCTGTTTATACAAAGGGTGGAGTCTTTTTCAAATGAGTCTTTACAGAGACAAATAAATGCAGAACACCTTGGGGGGGAAAAAAGACTATAAGGTACTCTATGGGTAACACTAACAACATGGAAATCAAGAAGCTTGGTTTGACATGAGGTGCCAGTTGGGTTCTCAGAAGTAAAAATCCAGTGCAGAAGCTTCTGGGTGGAGATGAATTGCTGGTCGGAATGGCTCTGTCTGCTTTGCTCTCTGTGGAAGCAGAAGCTGCACACTGCATGCTGTTAGGGTAACAGTCCTGGGGGCAGCTGAGGACCCCTTAAGGAAACTCTGTGCTCGTTCATCACCAGGGACTTTGCTGCAGCAGTTTCAATGTCCAGAACCTAAGCATTGGCTCTTGGCTATCAAAGGGTTTGCTCCATCTCCAGCCCAGAACCTTCCAAGCTCTGTCCTATCTCTGGCCTTCCTGCCTTCCCTGGGATAAGTCCACGCTCTGAATGAAGGGACTTCATGGGTCCCACTGTGGTTTCATCCTACCTTGCCCCTGCCTGGCTATGGCCTCAGTCATGTGACCCAGTCTTTCTGGGCTTCCATCTGTACTTATAAGATAAAGAAGTTGGACTGAGATTGTTTAAGAGCTTTCCAATACCAAAGCTCAGTAATTTCACATGTAAATGTATTTTATTTATTATATATATTTATGGTGGTCTCAGTAATGAAATGCTAAAGTTTCTAGAACAGGGAGGGGGCCATTCGTGATTCATTCTTATTGATCATGCTCTGACAGGTGCATGTCTCATTTGTCCTGGCAAACCTGACATTTCAGGACACACCAGGAAGGGACTGAATACAGCCCCACTAGAGAGGGGGCAGTGAAGGGCAAGAGGGAGGCTGAGAGAGGACATGAAGGGAGTTCTCTGCTGGACAGGAGAGAGTCCAGTGCTTTCCCAGGCTCCAGCGTCCTTGGTGGGGGTGATGTGAGGTCCACCTGCCGTGGCCAGCCTGAACCTGCTGCTCTGCCCAAGGTCCTCTCTGAGGCCAGCTTTCCCCCTGGCCCTTCCTAAGAGAGTGGCAACACATTTTTAGGTGTTGTTCAGTCTCACCTCTAAAGTACAAACTGTGAGTTGTGTATTCCCCAAAAAGGACGGTTTGAAATGTTTTCAAATGGCAGTGCTTCGTTCTGAAAAGGGTTGGTAATAATTTTTGCATCATTTAGGATAACTGGAGACATCCACCTGGGAAGATAATTCAAGCTGATCACTAACATATTAAAATGCTTCTTTCTTGTTTGATAAATAGCTGCTGCCCAACTCTTCCTGGCCCCTTCATGCACCGTGCCCCCCACCCCACCCCACCCCCACCCTGTGGCCTCTCCAAGTCACGGCCAGGCATGGAGCCTCCAAAACTCATCTGAGACCTCAGCTGGCCCGACTGATGGGCGCTCTTGCCATTTTAGTTTTCTTTGATTTATCTTTATAAAAATCTTCATAGTCAGCTCTGTAGCCCCTGAGATTGGCCATCGTTTGAAACGAGCTCCCTTTCATTCTGTCCATTTCCCCGAATGCTGTGCAGGCAAGTGCCATGGGCCCCAGCAAGGTGGGAGCTTCTCTGGGATACCGCCTCCAGGCCCTCGTGATGGCCTGACCTTCCCAGGGCGCACCCTTGGACTGAATCGGATCCTTAAAGCTATCTTGGAGTCCTTGGTTCTGTTCCCATTACCTGTCATGATGCTCCAAATAGGCGTCAGGCAGTGGAGACATTTGATTTGCGACGTAAAGGATGCTGTTAAGAGAGCAAATGTCCCATTTCATCCTGTCAGTTGCTGATTTGAATACGATGATTAATGCGTAAGATCTGTTATGCAGCTTCTTAGCCAGGAAGGTGGACTCTGGCGTGAGAAGCAGCCAAGAGGTCAAATGTAAACCATGGCTGTGGTCGATGAAGGGCCTAGACCTGGGAACAGCAAGAGCCATTGACCAACATGACTGGTAAAAAAAATTAAATTATTATTTTTTAATTAAAACAATTAATAAGAGCATCAGCTGCCCCCAGGCTCAGCCCCAAGCAGCCCCTCAGAGTAGCCAAGACTACCTCGGTGGGGTGGTCTCAGGCGGCCCGGCTCTCCTGCTGCAGATCTCAGGTGTAGGGATGACCCAGGATTGTCGTTGCTCGGGCTGCCACTCTAGCAATTCATGACAGCACCTCTCAGGTTCCCAAGATGGGAACAACCTATTTTCTACACAGCTTTATTTTTCTTTAATGGGCTCAGGTTTGGGAACATGTTGGCAGGCCGATCTGGCAACTCTGCCGAGAAAATATAAATAGAAATGAGATTATTTATCGTCTTACAATTAGTCACCTATCACTCGATCAGGCCATGAACCTGTCAGAAGTTCACCAATACCAGAAGTAACACCAGTGAGTCACTGAGTTGTAATTAGGAAAAGTGTGTGCGGCACATGTCCCAAAGACAGTTTGTGAGCCAGGAGCTCTCAGACCAAAACCTAGAAGGAAGCTCAGGGGCGTGTTGTCATGAACGGCTGTGTCCTGGGGAGGCACCACTGTTAGTTCTTCAGGGTGATTGGTTACAGTATTAGAATTTTCTCAAGTGATAGGGAATTGGTCTATGGTTACCTTATATCAGCCTTGGGAAACGGTTTAAGTTGTTCTTAGGATTTCCAGAGGCATCCGCAAGAAATGACCCAGGTGAGTTAGCCTTGTAGAGAATAAGCTAGGTTAAGCTTTATTTGTATGACTAAACTGGTTTTGTGTGCTCAGGGAATTTTCAAGGCTGGTCTCCATTTGATTTTTATTTTAACAAGCCACATACTCCATAACACTATTTCTTCCTTGAGTCTTTCCAATAGTGTGTGTGCTACATTGAGATGAGTGTCTGATATCTCACCTCTAAGCACAGCTTCAGAGCAAGGATGTGGGGTCTGTTTTGATCGATTTAATGTGAGTGCAAACACAGCCCGGCCCCTTGGGACAGAGCAGTGTGTTGGTTTTTTTTTTCCTCCCAAACCTGTCATATTTTGAGTCTGAAAGGAGAAATGAAAAGCAGACTCTCTCTACAAAAAGGTGGTGTGGGGGGGATGTGCTTATTTACCCAGCTCTTCAGTTATTCATCAAAGCGTGCTCTGTGCTGCAGCCTGCTGGAGCGCCCCATCTCACTGTCACCTTTGCTGCCTCGATTTACATTTTGTTTATTACATACAGAGCACTGGAGCCGGCATAGTGCAGCCAATCTGGCCAGAACAAATGGGCACACAGCAAGATCTCTTTGGGGGCTGCGTTCAGGCTGGGATATTTTTTCAAGCAGGAATTCCCTTCATGGGTAATTGAGAGGACTGAACAAATTGTGTGCTTTTCATTAAAACCCTTACACAGTCAGGCCTCATCAGCCTGGCTGAGTAATGGAAACTTTTGCTGTGTCTATCCTGTGTGGAGATTTCCTGGGGTAAGACACGGTTTAAAATGTCCCAGATTTCTGAGCATTTGTGATTGTGAAGTGATCATCCAAATGCCCAGGGAGAGGATGCTGATGGGAGATCTGGCTTCCCCGAAAGGGCGCAGTTTGGTTTCCTGGAGGAGGCTCCAGGTTGTGTAAACTAGAAGAAGGACTCCAGGGTGGTTTTGAACAATTTGGGAGTGGTAACTAGGAGACTGGCAAGGTGACTGGAGGTGAAACATTTGCACTGTGATCCAGTCATAAGCCAGTTCTTCCTTTGTCTCAAAAGAAAAAAAAAGTGTGTCCTCTTTTCCTGGAAGTCTACACTGCAGAGTCACCTTGATTTTCATTGATTCGCAACTGGGGTTCACCATTAAATTTGAGAAAGATCTGCTCGGGGGGAAATCCATAATGCAAATGTCAAAAAAACGATGAATAGTGGAGCGCACCCAGCCCTGGGTCACCTTAAGGACCATTCCTTTGCAAGGTTAACTCTCCAGGGATATCACTAGAAATAGAGCTCAGTGCCGGCCTTATGCCAGCGGTTTCCGTATTAATAGCAGGGGTGATCACTGAAGATTAGGAAGCCATCATTTTCATAACTTATTTCCCAATCCCTGCACCTGCAACTACTTGTTACTGCTTTAATGTCCCTCCCGCTTGGCACAAAGCTGTCGGTGACAGACAGGGCACTCGGTGACACTCAATTGTGATTGATGAACAACTCGCTGTCACTGTCATCTGTTTTCTGAAACATTGGCTCTGACATTTTTAAGCATAATACAAGAAAAGTGTCACCTGAGAGGCTGAATATAACAACATTTTTAAGAGAATGCTTTGCAGTAGTTACATGCCTTTCAGAAATATTAAGCATTTGGGAAGTTGATGAGAATTGTATTATTATAGCCTTGGTCAAAAACACTTTTGCTCATTTGGTAAAACTTCAAAGTAAGATTTTAATTATATTGAGGTTCCTTACTGAATATTTTATTGGTGTGTTTGTACACCCTTACAAATTTCAGAAATGTGTTGTTTATGAGGATTGTGTATTTCGTTAAGTGTAGTTATTTGTAATAGTCAAATTTGTTTAATGGTTGTTTTTCAGAAATGTGTATGATCTGAGTTTTGAAGAAAACGAAATACTTTAGCATCCATTCTGTTTCCTGGTTGTGTAAAAATATTAGTAGGATCAATTAACGGAGTAAATTGCTGTTGTTAATAACAAAATTTCACAATAATCCACTCAAGCACTTAATTCTTGTGCCTTCTTCTATGTTGGCAATGAAATGATAGAAATTATAATGGTGTGAAATGAAATCAAATCAAGATTTCTGAAATTCAAGGCAGGAGGGAAGGATTTTTAAAAGACTGCTTTCTTGATGGGATCCATCTTTAAATGTAACCACATCACCTTAGAGAAGGCCATCTCCCCACTTTTTTAGAAATGCATTTGCCGGCAGCTTCATCCAGGCAGTGAAATAGGGAGGTGGTTGGTGTCCATCTCTCCTCTGCCTTCCCCCAGATCTTCCCTGTTGATTTTGGGCTCTCTCTAAGCCCACCCACCTCGCTCCAGCCCCCAGGGATTCAGAACCAGCAGGCCCCTAGGGTATGGAGGCCACTGTAGGGGTGGGGCACGGCGGCAGCAAAACGTGGGGGAAGGAGACTCGGAGTTGGCAGCCTCTGAGTGAAAGGCAGAAGCCTCAAAAGGTGGGAGACCAAGACTTCCAAAAAAAATAGAAAGGAAAAAAACAAGCCTTAGTGCCTGCCAGAATCCAGTCTGCTTTCTGGGGCACACAGTTTAGAATTACGATTCTCCAGGAATGCTGGATAAAATGACAGGTCACTGTCCTCGGGTTTGGGTGACTGTTACAGCAGAGAGGTACGGGAGCGGTGTGGACAGTCAGCGCCACTTCTATTCGGGGAAGGTGGGAAGATGCCGTGACAAGCAGGCAGGGAGTCAGGGACACAGCAGATATTTCAGAATCACAGACCCACGTTCCAGTCCTGCTCCTGTTTCCACTGAGCCGTGCCGCCGCCTTGAAAATGGCCCAGTTTCCTCATCTGCACAACGAGCTAAGCATGGCACCCACCCTGGGGGGATGCTGATACTGAGGGGGCTGTGCATGTGTGGGCAGTGGGTAGAGGGTCAATCTCTGTAGCTTCTCAGTTTTGCTGTAAAAAGTAAAGTCTCTTTTTTAAAAAGAGAGGAATAGTAGCCACCTCACAAAGTTAATCTGAGTCCAATGAGGCTTTTTCTACAGGCTTGTCACTCAGTAACTACTTGGTAGGTGTTCGCTGATAAAATACTCATTATCACTCACAATGGCAATAGTACAACTTTTGAGAAACCTTACCCTGAATTCTTTAAAAATCGTATCTGGGAAGTTAGGCGTGATAAGATCAATGAAGTAGTTATTTAAATAAGCATATGTAAGGAAGTGATTTAAATAAACAAGCCTTAGCCAAAGAAGGCAGAATCATTTCTATTTTCACAACTTTATATTCTGAGGCCTATGCTTTGATTTGTTTGATTGCAGTCATTCGGAGTGCTACGGAAATCATTCTGCACTATTTACAAAGGTTCCGAATAGCATGTTCTTCTCCCTCAGATGTTGGAGAGATACAGAGGACCCAAGAGACCATAAACTCTACTCCCTTGCTCTGCCAACTCTTGTTCATTGTCTAAAACTGAGACACCATGTGTCCCACCTCCTAGCCCAGCTCTGTCCAAAACTGGGTACCTGTTAGCCATGCATGGCTTTGCTCTGTGTGGTGGAATTGCCTGTTTATGAAACAGACATTTACCTTCCGTAACAGAGAAGTGGCTGCAGGCCTTGTATTGGATGGATTTTTTAATGGTTTCACTTAGGATATTTAAAATATAGTTCACTTCTTATGCTAAAGGCTGGACACATTCAAAATGCCTGCAAATAAGAAAGGATGCATATGACCAAAAGCCCAACATTCAGACTCACAATGATCTGTGTTCTGTTTTGTCCATGAACGCCCATTTTAGAGTTATTTTTATATTTCTGAATAATGCATTTCTTTATTCAAGGTCAACACAAGATAAAGTTCATTCCAGAAATGGTTGGTCCAATATTAGAAATGACACTAATTCCTGAGACGGAGCTGCGCAAAGCTACTATCCCCATCTTCTTTGATATGATGCAATGCGAATTCCATTCGACCCGAAGCTTCCAGATGGTAAGGACATGGGTGTGCCGTAAGTGGAGATGGACAAGACTGAAGACCATGAAAAAGACTTGGGTGGTTCTAGAGCTAAAGTTGTCGTGCACAGAAAACATAATTCCCAACAGCCTCAGAGATAAAAATCCAAGGACTTCCTTTTTAAAGAACCCTATCATCCTTTACTCATCTTTAAGGGAATTTCGCTCTGTTTTTGGCTTTTCCTTATTAACTTTTATCTGGATTTCCTTACACATTAAACCCTGGATAAAAGCCTCTTCTTCACCCTCCTTGGTACGAGCAGTCTTGGAGCATGTAGTCAGATGTTACTGTGTTCTCTGGGACTGGCTGCTTATTGCCGATTCATGTTATCGTCAAGTCTGAATGCTTTGCTTTCTATTCTTTGAAGTGTGTGGCTCGATCTTTTTACCTGGGCAGTGGAACTGATGAGAATGCCTCAGAGAAAGTATGTAAAGTGCTCCTAACATGCTTTAGCAACAGGAAGAGCAGAATCTGAATCATTTATGTTTGAGAAGAACAAAGTCTCCTTCTCTGGGCTCCATGAACGTAAGCACGGTGTTGACCTGTTCAGTGCTCACGGGTACGCATCCCCAAGCAGGAACACCCTGGTTTTCTCCCTAGTGTGCTAATGGTTTGGCCACATGCTTTCTGCAGGAGGCAGGAAAAGAACCCAAATGATAGGGGTTCTTCTATGCTGAGCGCAATCTTTGTTAAAGTACTATAGTAATTCAAGTAAGTGAATATTTGTTTTATGTAGGTTTTTGAGGGATTTTGAAGAAAATTCCTACATTGAAGGGAAAGCAAAACTGTATCAATCAAGGCAGCGTGGTTTTAGTGGGATCTGTCATTTAAAAGAGTAGATTTTCCTTCCCCACCTTTGTACTTTGTAGTTTAAAGGAGCTTTGAATAGTTTCTAGGTTTCCATTGGTCAGTCTTCACCATTATTGCATGAAGGCAATAGCCATGAAGAATAATGTTGCTATTTCTAGAACAAAAAGCAGACACAAAGCTAAAAGAACCTCTGCTCTGTGAATAAGGGTTGAGTTCAGATACTGAAGTCAGGTAGACCATGATTCACAGCTTAGCCTGGTACCACCTGGGTCTTGAGCAAATTACTGAACATCTTTAAGTCTCCAATTTAGAGCTGTAACATTGGTATAAAGTAGAATCTACTTGAAATGGATGTTATGAGAAGTGAATAAAATAAACTCATGAAGCCCTTCCTTCCTCCCTCCCTCCCTCCCTTCCTCCCTCGCTCTCTTCCCAAAGGGGAGAAGGGTTTCCTTACATTTATTTATTTAAAAAATTATAGAGACTATCTTAAAAGAACAGCTGTTTTTGTTTCTCTGGCCCTCTCTCAGGTTTTGTACATACGTGATGTAATGTTGTAGAGGTTGCCCGTGTTTTTTGTTGTTCCTTTTGTTGGACAATATGTCAAAGACATTTTACTTGATTAAAATGTAATAACCATGATTCTGATGATGGCATAACATTTCATAAAATGAGTTGGTTAGTCTTTTCTTACCTATCCCCTTTAGTTGAGCATATAGGTTGTCTACAGATTTTTCTTCCTACTCCTATTACTACTACTATTTTTTACTGCTATAATTGTGCAGTGAACATACTCATGCATATAGCCTGAATTTCTTCTGAATGTTTTCCCAGTATACATTCTTCAAAATGGAATTACTGATTCAAAATATTTTTAGAGCTTTTGACAGCATTGCCAAATTTTTCTATACTGTTGCCATAAGATGTGACCCATCTCCACTGCCACTGGTACCACATTGTGGTCCAATCTCATTACTACCTCACCAGAACTAGGAATTGTAATTTAAAATGCTTTTTCCTAGGCTGAAAATACATCTGACATTTTGAATTGTATATCAATCAGTCTTCAAAGATGGACCTTGTGAAAAAAGATGCTATTAAATTAAAGAATCAGGTAATGGAGAAAAATGAGTTTATATAGATAAACGTTACTAGCCCAGGAAACTAAAATCAAAGACCTTTCAAACATGGTCACTTGTCATGCTTTTAAGCAGTTTTGTGTCAAAATAAGGTTAAGGGCAGTTGGAGTAAAGAGGCGAATGAGAGGTCAGCTTTGAATGTTCCTCTTCTTTCTGCCCTGCTTTTTGCCTCATTCCTGTCTTGCTAGAACTTTAGCATATCTTAAGACAGTCTTCTGAGCAGGTGCTTCCTTTTCTGTGACTCGCGGGCTCTCAGGTTTGTCCAAAAGTGGCACAAAGCTAATGAGAGCCATGGCGTTTTTGCCTCTAGTCCCAGCCGTTTGTCCCTGGGCCAACTTCAAAATTTTCACTACCAGGAGACATCTTTCCAGAAAATTAAACTGAGTAATACCATGAGGTAGATGTAAATACTTACTTCTGTTTTGCAATTTCACTGCCATATAATGTGCCCCCAGTGAGTGCAGGCCAGTGAAAGCATAAGCAGGTCCCCAGAACTCACTGTCAGGCCGAGCGTGCTCAGCTACGTGCATTTTTTGATTGGTATTCACTGGCCCTTCATTCATCTGTGTTGTCTTCTACTTGTCCTTTCATAGACAAGTAGTGGGACACACCAAAGATTTTTCAAACAAAGTCCAAAAAAACAAAGTTAGTGAAAGAAGTCTCTCTGTTAATCTGTTTGGAATTTAGAAACGATCCATTTCCTTTTCTGCTGGGATATCGCCCTTTATTTTTTTCTCTTGGCCTGTCTCACAGCCTCCCGGGTGGAATGTCACCCTTCCCAGACCTGTTTCCTCATTGTCCCCATGTTGGCCAGGACTCTTGTCGCTTGGCATCCTGAGTGGGGGTCAGGGTGCACTGGCCTTGCCACACTTGCTCTGTGGCCTCTGTGGCTGGTCACAGGGACTGGCCAGTCCTGCCTCTGACCATCTCAGCCCCTGTGCCCCTCCCAGCCCCTGGCCCAGGGCTCTCTGGGACCACTGCTTGCCTCTGGGCCTGGTCTGTCTTCTCTGACTCCTTTCTGTTCTCCATTCAACCCCTCCCCTACCGTGCTGTTGAAGCGGTGGGCACGCCATCTATTCTTGCTACTGGTCACTTGGTAGTGACTGGCACATGCACAGAACAGCTGTGCCCAGCCGCCCTGCCTCCATCCCGGGGATCTCTAGGATGGGGCTGGCTGGCTGCTATTTAACTAATCTGCCACCAATCCAATTACCTAACCTTATTAGTCACATCAACAAGGGCTTAAATTGGCTTCACTTTGATAGCAGATGTGCAAACCTAATGGAGTGAGGGGAAGACAGTACGGTGTTCTCTTTTTCACAGAACTTCAGTGCTTTGAACCAGGGATGTAGCTTTTTTTTTTTAAAGGTTTTTCTGAGTGGCGTGGTTGATACGCTAATTGGGAAATACACCGTGTCCAGGCTCTGCTCTACTCTTTCAGTTGGAGTGGAGAGGGGGGGCCCACTGGATTCAGGAGAAAAACCTGCAATTTTACTCAGGATTCAACGGCATCAGACCATTATTGGAATTTCAGCAGCATGCCTTCCAGATCAGCTGCGCTGAAGTCCCCCTCGTGGCTGCTCCTGTGCTCCTCGGCTGCAAGGAAGGCATTTCATCAGGGTGTTCTTGCCCATAGGCTTCCCGAGAGACTGCTTCTTACCAGGTTCCCACTTTTGCAAGAAAGAGCACGAGTCTTCTTTCAGAATACGTGTGTCCTTGTCCTGTGTTACCAGTCTAAGCCTATCCAGGGCCTGAGTGCCAAATGGGCCACCTGCTGGTGGGATGGGTGGCAGGGAGTTCATTGGTCCGCATGCTCTGGTGGCCCAGGAACTCTTTCCAGGGTTGCGGGCAGCGCCTCAGGTCACCCTGATACCATGTGCTCTGGGCAGGTGATGCAGACGCTCTGCAAAGACTGCTGACAAAGTTTCTCTAATGCCCATGGAAGCTGCCTAGAAGAGGACATGTTGTGCAGGGACCTGAGGCCAAAGGGGGAGTTGATCTGATCTGATAGAGGAGCTTGGATGGGGCAGAAGTATATGGACAAGGAAACCCACATATGTCGACTGGCCTTCAGTGCTTCTAGAAATCCCCACCACCCACAAGACACCCTGCTTCCTGTGGGCTGGTGTTCACAGCTCTGGATCAATGGTCCAGGGAAAGGAAGACATTCCGAGAGACTGGTGGTGTGTAACGTTTGTGAAATGAACACTGCCTCCCATCTCCAGGTGCCCGCTGGGCCGATTCATCCTCTGTCTGTGGTGAGGGACGGGTGGCACCTTCTTCTGAGGTTGGCCTTTTCCCCCTGGGGGCTTGCACTGCAGATGCTCCGTCAACAGGGAGGCAAGGGTGCGCCCAGGAGCCGCAGCATGACTTCCACTCCAGCTGTGCCCTCACAGAGCCCTCCCTGCCCGAGGCAGCCATCGAGGACAACAGCCACGCTCCATTATCAGCCCTGCCTGCGTGGCCGCTGTGATTTCTCTGTCCTGTGCAGGTGGCCATTCTGTGTCTGCACTCACAAAAGCCTGTTCTCTTCTTTCTCCCACTTCCATTGCCTTTGAGTGCCTCCAACACTCCAGCCACCCTTGGCTACCCTGGTTCTTACAGTTAGGATGCCCCACCTAGACTCCAAAATTGTCCCCTTCTACTGCTTCTGTGGTCCATTGGGCCCAGAGGACACGTCCTCTGCTCTCTCTCCTGAAAGTTGTCTACTCCTCCGGGCTAATGGGTGCCCTGTCCTGTGCCCACCTGTGCCTTTCCCAGGCCCAGAGTAACATGTTTACACTGAAACTGAGGACTTTGGGAAATCCTCATGTTTTCCAAAGGTGAAATCTTACATGAGAAGATCTCAGCCTTTGCTAATCTAGCACAGAGGGGCTTGGAGACATCAGTGGCTTAGTGTTCCTCGTATCACCCACGTAGCCCTGGGGAGCCATGTTACCATGATAGGAACCTTTTCCGTGCCTAAAACGAACCTCCCCTCCGTCTCGCTGAGACCCCTGCTCCCAAATGAGCAATAGTCCGAGTCTCAGCTTCACAGGGTTTTGCTTCATAAGAAACAGTATACCTTTAAATTCTCTCCTGGCACCTTTTTAAAGAATTCCATTTATTACGTCTTTGGAAAATACAGAACTAACAGCTGAGAGTTGCAGCCAATGATTATATGGGCTACATACCATTAATAAAAATGGAATGGAGAAGGTTCTGCAGTAAAATAATATTTTCAATCATGGAGCTATTTTCTGTCATCTTTGTGAGGGTCAGTAAAATGCCCCACAGGTTCCAGAAATTCCCATTTAGTTGTAACAATATTAGAACATGAGTAATCTTTGTGTCTTTGATGTTTCTGGGTTCCTGCTTGAATAATCTCCTCGTCCTGCCCATGCGGGTGACCTTAAGCAAATACACGAATAAGGTTGTTGGCAGCTTCTGCCACTTGGCAGGAAAGCCAGTATATTTTGCACTGGAATATGAATGTGAGTAAGCCTGGTTGCAATTTTATCTTGTTTCTTCTTCATTCTTGGGGATTTTGTTTGTTCGTTTGCTTATTTTTACCTTCAGTTTCAAAATAACCCTTGATTTTATTATGTTGGATGCTTAATGAGGAAATACAGTGTGCAAGAATTAGGCTTTTATCTAATTGAATCCCAGGCCTAAAAGCAGTCTGAGAGATCATGGAAACTAATGCCCTTGATTCCAAGCGCTCTGATTACACTGCATTCTGTTCTTCAAAGCCCTTCAGCAAAGAGATCCTCAAACCCCCTGTAAATGGCTTTTAACCAAATTAAACAGGACTCACTCTGAGGGCATGTTCCTGGAGCCCAATGTCATTGTCTACAACCCAGAGTCACGCCTCAGTGAGCACGACGTGGGAATGGGGAGCAGCTGCACCTGTCTGAGGTCACCCAGTGTGCACCAGGCAGCAGACAGCTCCCCAGCCAGGCTACACCTGTGTAGGACTTGTGGGTCTCTAGGCTCTTGGATATTTCAAAGAAGCTTCAGGGTTAGTGAGCAGCCTGCCTGTTGGATATAGAAGGAAGTGGGGATTTTAGAATTTGGGATATGGTGTGCTAGAGATTGTGTAAGTAAGTCTGCAGAGTGGTTAAGAAAGAGTTATGCAGTACACCTAAACACATGCCTGAGCAGAGGGATTAAAGTGTGAGTGATAGATTGTGGGTGTGGGGGGGGGGGTCAGTTACTTTTAGAATGGTCACATGTTAGCATGGAGCCTCAGGGGTGGTGGAGAGCCAGACTACTCTCCCAAGTGATGCCAGTTCCTTCTTCATGGCCATGTGTTCCACGCAGATACAGTTCAGCAACTTTCTCTCGCCCACCTCTCCTGTCACTGCTACAGAGCAGGGACATGGTTCTGCAATGCCATTGTATTGGCCCATTTCCATCTGAAAGTTCAGAAGCAGAGGATCTGATTCTTTGGAGCTCTTGGACCTCAGAGGGTGGTCTCAAACCGTGGTCCTACCTCTGGTATCTTGTGAACAGTTTCGCCTGAGTAATGGAATAAAGCAGTGCACACTGCAAGGCAACGAGCAAGTTCACTAAGGGTTATCAGTAGACGGGTCAAAGATAACCTTTTGCTTACAAACTTAGTAGACCGCATTCCTAGATTTCGGACTTTACCCTGCTCTAAGCATTGTTCAGTGTGACAAGTTATTTGTGCAAACCATTCCATCCTGGTCCAGCTTCCTCTCTTGTTCTAACGTAATGCCAGATCCCTTCTATAAATGTGTTCCTAGAAAATGCAGACCTGCTTTTATACATTTGTAAATGAATTATAGAGAACAGTAAATCTAACCCCCACCAAAAATGATGCATTACAAACCAAATAGGATTGGCTTTTGGATTGTGCATACTGGGATCTTCCATTCTGCAGTCTCTTAAATTAGGGCCAGTAGCCTGTGGCTAACTGTGGTGGTGAGTAGTGACAGGGTGCTTCCTTTCTCAGTTAATTGAGTTACCAGTGATGTCAGTAGCCCTGTGAGCACAGCCCTCTTGCTTCACCAAGTTCAGTTTAACAGCAGCCTTCACAAAGCCCTGTATTTATATGAGGCCATAGGTATTGGATGCTTAGAGATGCTCTGTTCAATATTTTAAGTTGGACACCCTGTGGATATTTTTGTAGTGGTATTGGTGATTCAGAAAAGACAGGAAAATAAAATGATTTTGCTTGTCACATGAGTGAGTCTCTGCTACCTTTGAGCAACACAGTATAAACCCTTGCTAATTTTATCCTAACCATAGAGAACCCTGTTGCAAATTACCAGATAGCATGCATTTATGAGTAAGATAATAAACATGATTTTTATCAAACCAGCTCTGCTCTATGAGCAAATGTATTTCCTCCCATTTATTTGGACAGGACCATTTAATTCTGATTATGATAACAGTTCATAAGCACACTAGCAAATTGATTCTAGTATATTCTGTAAAAACTAATGAAGACCTTGGAAGCAGAGACAAGCTGCAGATCTGTGGTATTGAATCCTTGCTCATAAACAGAACAGGGTTGCCAGGTGTTTGTGCAAATTACTTAGTTTAAACTAGAAGTTAGTAAAATTAGAATCAGCTGTGTTCTTCTGATTTGCTTATCATCCATCCACTCATTTTAGAAAACATTAAATTCATCAGTCAAAATTTGATAAGCAGCATACTTAAGGAACTGACGGTTCCTTATTGCCCTTGTTTGTGACAGCTAGGTTTGTGTGGAAGCAGAGAAAACATGCCATTTCCATAAAGTACACTCCAAGTTCAAATACCTTCTGATTAAACTAGTGATGAGCAATTTCAAAAGCCTGTGTGCTGTTTTGCCTGTTAGGGTGAGGCATGTTTTTCTGCATTCTGTATGCCTTCCGTATTATATGCCCATGCGTGGAATTGAATTGTGTGGTTTGATTACATCTAGCTTCATTGGTGTCTCAATTATTTGTTCTGAAGAATTAGCACTCACCAGACACTTAGTTTTTGGTGGTCCCATCATGGGACCATCTGGGAGTTTGGATGGCCTTGAAACGCCAGCTTTTCGGCTAGTGGCAACCTGTCTCCCATGCATTAGCTCCCTAAAAGAACTGCCTTTTGTAGAATTTTCTGTAAAGAGCAGAATAATAGTGGGTTAGTATCAAAAGGTTGTTACTTTACAGTAAAAGTCACTCTCATGAGACTAAAGATGAATAAACAAAGCAAGTCATTCTTTCTTGTTCAGTGGAACCATCTCTCTTTCTGTTTCTCAAACTCTCTGAACGACTCAGAACAAACAGAATGAGAAGGAGGCATTTATCTGGGGAGGAGGCAGTGGGGAGGATCACACGGGGAATTGCAGGGACTCAGTGATGTCCAGGTTTGTGTGGTGTTGCCGAGTCCTTGATGTCAAGCAAGAATCAATACCTCTCTCCAGTTGCTGTTTTACACCTTCATTTCATCTGTAGCATGATAAAATTGCTGCTTTAGGCAGCGTGTCCCAATCAAGGTCAGGCAAGTCTCTGCCTGCTTTTATCTGAGGCTTCTCTCTGGGTCTCATGAGGCCCCTTGCCTCTGCCTCACAGGAGACCACAGTCAACTGCAACTGAGTCCCCAGCACCACAGATGGAGCTGGTAGTACCTCTATCAGGCACCCACAAGAGCGTGCCCACCACTTGGCTTGCGTGGCCAGGAGCGCAGGTCATGTCTTGGCATCCTGTCAGTCCACTCTGCTGACGTACTAAGCCCTCCCCAGCTCACATTTCATACCAAGTCTGTCCAGTAATTGGTGTGCACGTAACACCTTCATCCCACTGCAGCACCATCACCAGCCCCTGTTCTAGGGGTTGGGGACACAACATGACCAAGACAGAAGAAAATTCTTTCTCTCTCTCTCACAGCTTAAATCCTTATGGTTTCTTAGTAATAGCAGGGGATTTGGGGGTTGTTGCTGGGAAAGTGGTGTCTGAGCATATATCGTCACGGGATCCCCGAGACCCTTGTCCACATGGCATGGTGTGCTGCTTTCTGAACCTTGAATTCAGCTGTTGGCTTCTGCTATTCTTCCCACTCCTGTCCTCTTTAGGTGTGGATGTCTCCAGCTCTGCAGGGAGTAACTCTCTCACAGCGCCTTCTCACCTCCTGGCCCAGGCCAGCAGGAAGCCTCAGAGCCCCCCGGCTAGAATCCTGGTGCCGAGGTGGCTCTGAGTCCTGCGAGGGCTGGGGCACTGGGTAAGAAGGATGGGGATGCCTGTCCACTATCCTTGAGGTGGTTTTGTGCAGCCCCATCAGCCACAGGGTTCATGGGGCCACCCTGAAAACACTTTGGAGATTTGCACCTCTCCAGAATTTAGTTTTTCAAAAGCACATGTCCGAGAGACAAGTCAGTTCTGAGGGTCCTTTCCCAGCTCTGTGCTCTGGAAATCCAAACAGAAGCTTTGGGGAGTTCACAGAAGCGCCTGGAGGTGGATTTTCTTGAGATGCCTGCTAGTCTTTTAGAGACATTTCCACTCTTATTTTTATAGTATTTTTTTCAACCGCAGTGAGATATTTCACGAGGAACCATCAAGGGATGGCAGTCAAGTGGCCCCTCAGATGCTCTCAGATTGCCGACAACTCTGCTGGCAAGTAAAGACCCATCTGTTCATTTCCAGGAACCCACATGCTATTTTCAGTGTTACTTGTTTGTAGAGATGAAGCTTGGGGCTTTTTTAGCATTGCTCCCTGATTTTTTTCCTACAGTTCCCTTGTCTTCCTCTGGCTTGTGCTATCAGAATACACATGTTTAGGCTCCATTAACCAGGAAAGGACATGAAAGATTCCGCCAGTGACGGATCAGCAGATGTCTCCCGGGGCTCAGGGGTGGCGGCTCTTAAGCGAAATCAGGCTTCAGAGGCGTAGGTGACTGTGTGATGGTCTCCGGTCAGCTTGTGTACTATTGACGTTCAGTCCTAAAATGAAATCTCCTCCGTGCTGATTATTTACGCTTCCTCTGTTTGCTTATAGTTTGAGAATGAGATCATCACCAAGCTGGATCATGAAGTGGAAGGGGGCAGAGGAGATGAGCAGTACAAGGTGTTATTTGATAAAATGTAAGTGTTGATTAACGGTGGGGCTTATGTCAGCATAGAGACAGAGACACTGTAATTAGACTACAATGAACTTTGTGGCCCAGAAATAATTAAAATGTGTTAATAATGGAAAATATTTTAAATTGCACCTCAGACAAGTTTCTTTTTCTGAGTGTGATTAACAAGGTGTGTGTGTCATTATTTTTCAGCCTCTTGGAACACTGCAGGAAGCACAAATACCTCGCCAAAACGGGAGAAACTTTTGTAAAACTTGTTGTGCGCCTGATGGAGAGACTTTTAGATTACAGAACCATCATGCATGATGAGAACAAAGAAAACAGGATGAGCTGCACTGTCAACGTGCTGGTGAGTGAAAAGTTCATGTAACTTACAGTGATCCCAGGAAGCCCGCAGTGGAAGTAGGAAGTTCAGAAGCCTCTTGACAGCTGGTCACAGAGCTTTCCATGAAATGCAGCATCGTTTGCATAGTTCCTTGTCTGTTTCAGGGGAGAGATAACAACGAACTGTGTGCAGGTCTGCTCTGAAGAAATTGGCAAAATCATGTCCCCTATGGATGTTATCACCCAGCTCTTTCATGGGGTTGAGAATGCTGAACCATCTTATTTTGTAACCACAGTAGCACCTTTGTTGGTAACCGGTGCCAAGGGCTTCAGTATTAGGAGATTGTGAATGTGACTTGTAGCGGGTTGAATGGTGGTCCCTGAAAGGGGTGTCCACATCCTAATCGTCAGAGCCTGTGAATGTGACCTTATTTGGAAAAAAGGCTCCTTGCAGATTGATTGAGTTAAGGATCTCAGGGTGAGGTCACCTTGGATTACCCAGGACCCTAAATCCAATGACGAGTGTCCTTTTAAGAGACAGAGAAGGAGACGGCCATGTAAGGGTGGAGTCCGAGTTAGGGTGATGTGACCGCAAGCCCTGGGGCCTGTAGGACCTGGAAGAGGCAGAGTTCGATTCTCCCCTGGAGCCGTCAGAGGGACCTTGGCTCTGCTGACACCTTGACTCTGGACTCCAGCCTGTGAGAGAGTACAGATCTGTTGTTTTAAGCCCAGTGCGTGGCCATTTGCCTTGCAGCCTCAAGAAGGCAGTGCATGGCTTCAGGGACAACAGATGGCTGGGGCAAAGTTGGCCCTCTTGCACCCCTGCTGGGTACTGTGGACATGGCCTTCCTCACGTCATCGTGGTGCATCTGGCTAGTGCTGTAGGTGAAACGGGCTTTTCAGAAGCTTTAGGGCAAGCTCAGTGACAGGGATTGCTGGAACCACGGGACTCCCGCATCTGGCCCAGAGCTGTGGGCATCTCCCTGCATCCTCCCCGCTGCTCCCATAGGAGCCAGAGAAGCCGACTCCTGGCCCTGGAAGGGGTTTTCTAACCTTCCCTGCCTGCCCCAAGTTGGGGCTGCAGGAAAATGCTATGCCTACTTTGTTCTACTTAATGCATCTCTCTGGATTTTCCATATTGCCACCTGGTCATTGGGCAGCATATGGATCCTTGGTCTTGACTTCTGTGTCCACGATTTGTATGGACTTAGAGGCACTTTGAGCTCATGGTGACAGACTTTTGTGTTTGGAGGAATATGACACATCATTCATTCTATAGAAAATCACCAAGATGTTTGGATTGAAAAGATAAACAAAAGGAACTATTTACACCTTCCATCCACCCTGGCGTCAGTACTGAATCTGTGCTTTGCCACCAGGAACTTGCAGCTAGAACCATGTGGCCTTCTCAGCCCCTGCATTCTATGATGGGGCAACCTGTTTCATCTAGTGATAAACATTTTCTGTAGCAAGGTTTCCTCTCCTTGAAAATCCAAATATGGGGGAGTTCTGATTTCTGGTCCAATTTGTAAAAGAAGCTTGGAAGTTTCACTCCCATCCTCACCACAAGGAAAAAGCTGGCGAACTGAAAGTAAACAATTCTTAGATGCACAGGGAAAACCACTGCCTCCCAAATTGGAGAGACAGGAGGTTACAGAGAATCACAGCTTACCAGAGCAGAAGTCCAGGAGCAGAACAGAGCCACAACTGGATTCCCATTACCCAGTACATCGTGTCCACGGTCAGTGTAAAATTATAAGGCACACTAAAGGCACAGAACACAGTTTGAAGAGACAGAGCCGCCGTCAGAGCCAGATCCAGATGTGGCAAGAAGTTTTGGAATTATCAGACTGGGATTTTAAATAACCATGATTAATATGCTAAGAGCACTAATGTAAAAAGGAGACATTATCCAAAAGCAGATGAGTAGCATAAGCAGAGAGAAGGAAAGTGTAAGGAAGTGTCAAGAAATCCACAACACTAACAGAGTGAAGAGTACTTTTGTTCTTGTCGATAGATTGGACACAGTTGAGGAAAGAATCGGCTTCAGCTGTCCATATACATTTGCATGCGTTCTGTGAGTCCTGGGCCGCTGTGGGAATTACTGGCTTCTGACATCAGTGCCCGAGCCCTGCCCTGGGGAAGGGCCTGCATCTTTCGCACAGAAATGAGCCTGGCCCTTGCTTCACTGCCTTTTCCTGCATTCTTGCCTCGGTTCAGAGTAGTTCACTTTGGTGGTGCCAGTGTGGTAAACATGAAATAGAAATCAGTCTTTTTCTGCAGATGAGAAATGGAAACCATTTGGGAATCATTCCCTACTAGAGACATACTTTTTCTAGTGCTGCTTCTGATCTTGAAGGGGACCTGAGTGGCCAGGTGGTGTCCAGAGGGAAGAATTACGAATGTTTGTTAGCTTTTCAACTTTGGTAATTGAGAATGCTATTTGTTTTAAGCAAGACCTCTCATGTTCACTGGATATGAAACCTAGCAGAGAAGTGGTGATGTGCTTTGAACATGGCCTTCTATCTCCAGAACCAGGATCGGAAAACAGGCTCTCGTCATGACATGTGCAACCACAGTTTCTGACATGAACATGGGTTAACGTCACACGGAGCCTCGCTCGGGCCCTCCCTATTGTTATTGCTGTCAGCACTAGCGAGGTTTTAGCGAAGAAACACACCCAGCATTCCTGACATCATTAACTTCTTCGAACTTGCACATTCTGAGTCACCCCATGCAGAGTAAAGTGTTCCCTTCTTAACGTTTCCTGGGGATAAGATGGATACCAACCTATCACAATGCTTTCATTTAAAAAATAGAATAGGTCTTAGGGAGTAAAGAGAAACAAGAAACTGGGTTTTTACAGGTAGGTGTCCTGGTTCTAAATGTTCACTGCCCGGCTCATGCTTAATGATATAAATAAAAATATAAATCTGCTTCTAATCTCTCAGCCCATTTTTACCTTTTCTCCTGGTACCTTTGTTACAAAAGAAATGGAGTTTCATAGAGATGAATATGGCTATCCATCTCTAGGTGGTGGACATGGTGTATAAACATAGGCTAGAAATATAAAAAATGTGCGCCATTTATCACTAAGCAGAAATCCCCTTGAAATCCTCATGTTAAAACATAACATAGAATTTAATGATGCCCTGTAAACCCCATTACCAAGTTGCCATTAGAACCAGTGTTGCTGGGTTTTTTTTTTAATGGAGTTAGTGGAACATACTAAGTTGTGTGGGCTCATTAATATCCCACTCTCCCTTGCACTTAAATAAAGAAAAAATTAAAATAAAAATGTAAGAGACACAAGCAGTCACTGTGTCTAGCCACCTAAGCCCCCTACATATACCCCTGCAGGGACGTCTACTTGGTATATTGGATCATGGTTCCCCAATAAAACGCACATCTGTAATTGAGTAGAAGTCATTGTCACCTCATAATCATGTCACTTACTTCTAAGCAGTCATCAACATATCCATATGTAAGACTGGTAGAATCTTTGTTAATGTACAGATATATGTTTACTTTCTTCAGGGCCCCTTTACAAGACTAATTAAGGTGGTTCTGATTGGAATTCTAAAAAATTGAGTATCTACTTTAGTCATAAAGGAGTACAAAATCACAATGTAATGCCGATGTGTAAGTTCTGAAAGACCAGTGGGTAGTGGTGGATTGGAGTTGGGGGCCAGTCCCGACGGGGCTGCATGGAGAGCTCCCACAGAGGTCAGCTCTGGTGCCAGGGGCGTTGAGAGAGGATGGGGTGGGGGCGGGGGTGGGGTGCTGCTTGCAGAGCCCAGACGCAGAGCACCAAAGCAGCGTCCACATTTACGTGGTTTTATTACGCAAAGGTTTTATATAGAAACTGGGATTTGAGATGAGTGTCCTTCAGTTCTAGAGAGGTTTTGAAGTCTTAGGGAACAGAACTTAGCACAGGCAGGAAATAGAACCATTTCTATGTCTCTGAGAGAGGAATGAAAGTCGTGTGATATCCCCATTGTGAAATTGTGAAGGACAGTGATCAAACGCTTAGGAAAGGATTAAAAATATGAGTGCCGGAGAGAATGATGGGAAATCGTCGCTGGTAAATACCTGCCAGTTCGAGTTGGAAGTGGAGGGCTTATCCTCTACCTTTGATGCAGATTCTCTTTGTTACATCACTGAGTTGTCAGCTGAAAATATCCTCATTAGTGAGCCGTATCTTTCAAACTAGAGGACATCAAAATCTCAGATGCAGCAGAAATAGGGAAATCTTGGTGCGTTTTTCTAACTGTGCCCCCTCTTCCTTTCTAAACTTGCTCATTTTTCAGAGGGATCAATTTTGTCAGCTGTGTGGGTTTTTTTGCTAATGAAATTAAACAACTAATTTCATCTTATTGGATAATTGAATACCTTCACAGCGGTGATTTATCTCAGGCACTGATTCCAGAGTTCTAACATTGTGTTCAGGTGCTGAGTTTCACATTGAAAGTGGTTCTGGTGTTTTGTTTCTATCCTGAGGCCTGGTTAGGTGACTGTTCTGTACTTTTCTGGTGCCTCATTTATGATAAAGAATTTAAAGTGTTTATAGAGATCTCACATTAAGGAAATATATTTTTTGATAGAAATTCTTATGCTCATCCTGAAGATATTTTATAATTTATAGAAATAGCCCATCACTTATAATCTACTACTTAGCCCTTCTCCATCAGTACTTTACCAAGTGCCTATAAAGTGGCAACCAGTTTTCCTACTGTTTGGTAAGGTGTCTCTGTCTAGACCCGCACTGTCCACTGGAAATTTCTGTGATGGTGGAAATGTAGCGTCTCTGCACAGTTCAGTACAAGAACACTAGCCCCACTTGGCTGCGAGCACTCAAAGAATGTCAAGTGCAACTGAGGAAGTGGATTTTTAAGTTCGTTTAATTTTAATTGAATTTATTTTACATTTGAACACAGGTGGCTGGGGCTACAGTATCAGGCACCTCAGGTGTGGAATGCCACCCTTGTCAAGGCTGGGCTAGCATGTTTAAATCCTGTTGGTGATGCTTATTCCCAAATTTGGGGTCTTGAGTTAATTTATTTTTACTTCTAATGAGTTTGCAATGGCAAGGAAATCATCTTTGGATAGTATCTTGTTTTAATCGAAGACAGGTGACTTTCAAATAACAGTAGTTGATTTTAGTCATCACAGTGTAGGAAATGTGATTATTAGAATCGTCCTTCAAAAAGAGGAAGAAAAGTGTAAAATGGATTTGTATTTTATGTGACTCTGGTTCTCATCCAAAGAGCCAGGGTCCATTTGTCTATGTTTGACCCAAGTTGAAGTTTTTAATATACATGTGATACCTTTTGTAAAACAGGTTTCTTAAAACAGTGTTGTGGTTTGATCTTTCAGAATTTCTACAAAGAAATTGAAAGAGAAGAAATGTATATAAGGTATGTAGCCATCACACTTGTCTGCACTGTCTCCTAGTATATTATAATTGCTCTTGTCAAGTCCATGCAAAGAAATGCTGTATAACCACGGAGGTTTATTTTACAGAAAATTGTGAATCCTAGAGATTGAGTTTTGTGGAGCGCCCAGATACATCCTCAGCGTGTGCAGTTGCCCGTGTCCATGCTGAGATTGGGGGTTATACTTAGCTCAGAAATAAAGCCATAAATTATTTCACAGGGGTTTGTATCACTTGACTGACTCACATGGCCCTTTTGAAAAGAGACACCACCACAATTTTAATATTTCACAGTAAACCAGATAATGAAATGAGAAATCCAGTTTTAACTTTCTTAGAAATAGACAATATTATTTTTCAGTCTCTTCTTTAACTGACACCATATTCTCGTGTTTTACATTTTTCTCTCTCACTTGCCTTTCCTTCAAAGTGGTGGGCTATGATCGAGCCCCTCTCTTTCTTGGTCCTTTTTAGGAGCCAATGTCAAATATTTGGCAAGATTACAATTTAGCAGAATAGAATAAAGATGTAATCCACATGACATTAGTGTTTAATGATGTCTTTATCACATCAAGTATGATTTTCTAACTTCTGATTTCTAGTTGTTTTTTTTTTACTTCTCCTTCAAAAATATACCATATATAAATCTAATGAGCTTTTGGGAAAACAGTCAGCTTCTTTTATCCCAAATGCAGATAGCTTTATATTAAAACAACTTTTATTTCTTTAAGGTAGAGAAATTCTTTTGATCACATTCCTATGATCACTGGAGCTCTTTTATTCTTATGGATTTGTATTTTTATGGATTTTTTTGATGCATTTGGATTCAATAGAAACATAAGAAATCACAATCAAACATTGCATCATTTCATTTCAAGTGTAAGAGGAAAACTGGAAAGTATGCAAAAGAATGAGAAACCTTGAGGAGTAATTCTGCTTTCTTGCACTGTCTTGATTTTTGTCCTGAAAAGAGACTTTAAAAAAATATGTATTATTGTATGTTGCTCTAGTTGGCTTCTCTTAGTGCTTTCTGCACCAGCGTTTTCAAGGCATTAAGGATTGTGAACACCATAAAAAGAAAGCATAGATATGATTTATTGTTGAAGGTGGAATTTAGCTCTTGGAACCCTCAGCACAAATTATCTGGTGACATTTTACGAAGGTACCTCTGTTTTGTCATCTCAGGTATTTGTACAAGCTGTGTGACCTGCACAGAGAGTGTGATAACTACACTGAAGCTGCTTACACTTTGCTTCTCCATGCAAAGCTTCTGAAGGTAATAAATGTTGCCACGTATTTTTATGATACTGCCATTATAAAGTCTAAGATCATTTAAACTTTTATTTTTCCATGATAAATTTTAGCAAACCTATGACTTAAGCTTTTATGGATATTGAATGAATGAAATGGTAAAAACAAAGATATTTAGGAAGTACTTTGATTATAGATCTGGCCCCACTGAGTGCAGATTTAATGAGCTGTCATAGCAAGTTATCACTAAGCATTGTGAACAGCCGGTCATTGGACTGTCAGGTAGCAGTGGATGAGAGATTCTCCAATTCCTTATTCATGCCAACAGGTGTCAGTAACGGTGGAGAATGACTTCAATAAGAAGGAATTTCTGTGGTCCAACAGCTAAGACATAGGATGAGATATACCCTTGATTATCTTAGCATTGAGTGTAGGGACCCCAACATGACTGTTCTGTCCATGAGTCCACGTTGAGCTCTCCTATCAGTCCACCAATTCCCGTTGCACCTCCTGGCTGGCTCTCCTGGGGAGCGTTGCTCCTGCACACAGGTCTGCCTGACGACTTTCAGAGCTCAGTGGTTCTTTTGTTGGGCAGCTAGCTTTTGACCTTGGCTGTTTTGTTGGTTTGCATTAATATACTCATACTCTTCCCCATGACTTGTCAGCCCAGTCAGTCATACAGAATTGATCCTCAGAAAATAACTAAGTGGATGGATGAGTAGGTGCGTGGGTGGGTGTGCATGACAAAGGGGGGAGCTGGGCGGGGCGGGACAGTAGCTGGGCAGGTGGATAGGTGCGTGGATGGGTGACTGGGAGAAGGAATTGCTACAACCTCTAGTTTTATATTTTAAGACTTTAACAAGTCATTAGATCATCTTGCCCATGATACCCTTATAAAGAAATTGAAAAAAAACTGAAAAACTGGATAAACAAGAACCGTTATGAGAATTAGAGTGTAGTTGAGTGACTCTCCACAAAGATTGCTCATTCAAGTAACCCTGTTTCCAAACTCAGGCCAGCCCCCTATACACCACAAACTGAATGAAAGAGAACCAGATAAGATTGTTAAAAGGGCATCAAGCAATGTCTAGTGGGTGATGAGAGGCCTTACGGAAGACAGTGTGTTAGGGAGTGAAACTCCAGCAAGAATCTCTGGCCTTTGGTCCAATCCTGAAATCTCCATGAGCTCTCGTGCCACAGATACACACAGGCTGCTCCAGAGACAGCAGAGTGGAGATGGCTCGATCTGGATGCCTCACTGGTTGTCATCAGTCATCCCCCTTAGGCTTCACACCATATAAAGCTCTCCCATGGGATGCAGTTTAGGAAGATAGAGATTTCAGTTAGGGCCTCTTACACCTGCCATGCCACTGTGAATTGTAATAGCCTGCAGTTGTCGGAGACCCTAATTTCAGTAACAAGGTGTTTTTGCAAATGTGAAGGTATTTCTTCCACACCAGGGAAATTAAAATGGGGCTGACAAACTGCTCACTCAGGCTTCGTCTCTCTCAGAGTCTGTAAACATATATGCGTGTGCATGTAAAACACATGTATGTAAACTATTACTTGTTCACTCATCGAAATTATTGAGTACAGATGGGTCTGTCACAGACCACAGGAGGTTTTTCAGACTCAAATCAATAGGCCCGATTGCATTATCTTTTCCATCAGGGCTCTGAGTTTTCCAGTTAAATGGTGAATGCTTTATAATCTCTCTCAATGTCTTTTACACCATTACGTTTTGCAATGATGTGTCTTAAATATGTTTTGATATTGCTGTAAATGTGAATTCACACTGGTTAACCAACTTACTAAAGAATACTTGTATTGTTATGAAAATTTTTCTTCAGTATGACAAATACATTCTTGTTCATTAACTAAAAAGCCTCAGATAGAATCTTTTGTCATAAAATAACCTCATACTGGCCGAGCCCTGCCAGCTGACAGGCATTGTGCCTGAGGCCAGAGGCACAAAGCCCTGCCTGTAAGGAGCTTGAGTGCCGATCTAGCCCCATGTTTCAGGACTCGTGTGAGAACCGTGTCTCTCCTTGCTGTTAAAATGGTGAGCAGCATGGGACTGAGGCCAGAGCCCTGGGTGCCCCACTTGAGACAGTCACAAATCACATGGTTCATGATGCACCTCAGAGGTGACAGGACATTATCAGCAAGCTGACCATTCTGGGCTTCCCAGAACCTGCCAGGTTTCTCTTCGGTCTGAATGTGGACCCAGCTCTGCCTCCCTCTTGTCTTTCATTCCTCTTGCGGCCTTTGCCCAGAGGCCCTGCCCTCATTTCCAGGCCCTGGCGCCCTGTGTGTCCCTGGAGTCAGGGCCTGCATGCCCCAGATACGGAACTGATCTGAGGGCGACAGGTGGCAGCGCTGGATGGGCCCTCACCTGGTCTCTCACATTTTGTTTCTGCTGCAGTGGTCGGAGGATGTGTGCGTGGCCCACCTCACCCAGCGGGACGGGTACCAGGCGACAACTCAAGGGCAGCTGAAAGAGCAGCTCTACCAAGAAATCATCCACTACTTTGACAAAGGCAAGGTAAAAAGGCGGCACGTCCCACGCCTCCTCTCGTGGGCTTCCCTGCAGCGTCACAAACACATTTTTAACACATGATGTCTGTGTTAAAATTGTGGACTGGAAGGTTTTATGCATGTTCTACCAGTTGGCCCTGCTATGTAGAACTCTAACCAAAAAGAAGTCAATTGCCCTTTTATAGATGTTCTGCCAAAACTAAGGACTAAAATGCACCAGTATTTTTATAGTCCTTGCCAGAGACAACCAGGTCTGGGGCACTGTTGAAGGTGAGTCCATCAAACGAAATTTGAAGTACCTAAGTGATTAGCTTTGAGGCAGAAAAGAAAATCATTTTAACATCAACCAGCATTGAATAATCTGGGAAAAAAATATTTGTCTTTTGTATCAGGCAGGATGGGCTGGAATATGCTTGAGTTCTGATCACTCGAATCTCAGTGGCTGTACACAAGCAGTGTTTGTTTTTCACCCATGCCACGTGTCCATCCTCCTCCCCCAGAACCCGGGGGAGCAGGGATGCCACCACCCGGGGGTGCGGCCTCGGGAGGGACGAGGAGTCCAGCCCAGCCTATACACGCTCTGCCCAGAAATGTGTGCATTTCTGCTCACGTCATTGACTACAGCCAAGGCACGTGGCCACAACGAACCTCTGTGGTAGGGACAGTGCTTGCCTCTGTTGGGGCATTTAATTAGACAGGCAAGTCAGGGGTCAAATCAAGGGCTCTCAAGCCCATGGAAGTCACCTAAGTGTGTGTATATTCTGAGAAAGGTAATATGCACGCTACTCCCCTAGACAGTGCAGCTTCCCATGAGTGCTCAGTGCAGACGGGAGACAGAGCTCAGTGTGGGCTTGGTCCTGCATTCGCATAGCTGACTTTCTTTCTTGGCTGGGGATGGCATGGACAGGTAGGTCTGTGCATTGTGAGAACATGGACTCCTGTCCCCTCTGCCTGGGATGCTGAAAATCTCACCAGGCAGTGGAGGGGGTGGGTGTCACAGCAGAAGATCAAAGTTTGGCACTTTGTGCGACATTCTGAATCACTTTCATGTAGGAAATAAGACTGAGACCGGGCTGTTGCTGCGTGTGGGTGTGTGCAGTGATCTGAGAAATACCATCTCTGTCCCTTTTCTGAAAGCAGAGTGAGACAAGTGACTGAGGTCATTGAAACTTGATTTTGGTGGGGGGCTTAGATATACACATTTCCATATTCCAGTCCCAGATTGCAAATGTCTTGGGAGATAAGGTGTCTCAGAACAGCCACGAGTGAACAGGGCAAGTGTCGCAGCCAGTGGGAGCTTGGCAGCCTCAGTTAACAGGGGACCTCTGAGCGGTGGGCCCAGGGAAGCCAGCCCTCAGGCAGTGCTGGAGCCCGGACCTGAGCAGAGCTCCAACTGGAACCCTCAGCTGCACTGCCCAGCACTGGAGTCTCCAGTGACGGATGGTCATTGGCACTTGGAACGTGGCCAGTCCAAAAGGAGACATGCCATCAGTGTCAGTGCACATTAAATTTCTAAGACTCAGCCTGGAGAAAAGAGTGTTTTATGGCTGAATTGTGTCTGCCAGCAATTCATTTGTTCAAGTCCTAACCCCCAGTACCTCAGAATATAACTGTATTGGACATAAAGCCTTTAAAGTGGTAATTAAGGTAAAATCAGGTCATTGGGCTGGATCCTGTTCCAGAATGACTGGGTCCTTGTAAGAAGAGGAGGTGTGGGTGTGTACACACACACACACACACACACACACACACCGTGTGAGCACACAGGGAGAAGGCGGCTGCCTATAAGCCAAGGACGGAGGCCTCAGAAGAGACCACACACACACACACACACACACACACACACACCGTGTGAGCACACAGGGAGAAGGCGGCTGCCTATAAGCCAAGGACGGAGGCCTCAGAAGAGACCACACACACACACACACACACACACACACACACACACCGTGTGAGCACACAGGGAGAAGGCGGCTGCCTATAAGCCAAGGACGGAGGCCTCAGAAGAGACCACACACACACACACACACACACACACACACACCGTGTGAGCACACAGGGAGAAGGCGGCTGCCTATAAGCCAAGGACGGAGGCCTCAGAAGAGACCACACACACATACACACACACACACACACACACACACACCGTGTGAGCACACAGGGAGAAGGCGGCTGCCTATAAGCCAAGGACGGAGGCCTCAGAAGAGACCACACACACACACACACACCGTGTGAGCACACAGGGAGAAGGCGGCTGCCTATAAGCCAAGGACGGAGGCCTCAGAAGAGACCGTCCTGCCGACAGCCTGGTCTCACACCTTCAGTCTCCAGAACGATGACACAGATGCACTGAGGGCGCTGTGTTATGGCAGCCTGAGTTAATACAGACGCCAACTATATCATGAATTTTTTGTTGTTTTTTAATTACATGTTGAAATGATAATATGTCAAAGTATATTAAATATCACTAAGATTAATTCCACTTTTGGAAAAAATGTGGCTACTAGAAAATTTTAAGTTCCATACGTGGCTTGCGTTGTGCTTCTGTCGATGGTGCTGCTCAGAGCCAAAGACTGTTCTGGTTGAGCACCAAGAGCATATGTGCCCGTCCTTCACCCACGTGCTGGGGTTAGTGGGAGCCCCACTGTGTGCCCTGGGGGGCCCTCCCAGGAACCACTACTGCTGCTTTGACAAACTAAGCTATAGCTAAGAGAATCAGAAACTGAGGACCACAGCCAGGAAATAATAGAATTTATGTCAGAATGATAAGGGAAGGCCTGATCACAAGCACCAAAATTAGATTCTTTTCCTTGTGACTCAACCTCATTTTTAAAATACAGAAAAATTGTCAAGAAGGTCGTAGTTACTAGCACTAGGGAATTTGGAGAGATGGGTGTGTTAGGGGCTATTTTCTGGACAGAAGATTGTCTGAAGGAAACACAGACAAAGAAAATGGTAGGTAGGGAGGGAAAGAGGAAGAAACAGGCAGTTATGAAGATAAATCATAAGAAATCAAGAAGCAATATAGCTTCGATAGAACTAGATAGAGCTTTTTGGTACTTAATATTTTATTATTAAAATGTATAATTCTGCTCCTTTAGTTATGTTGTTTTCTTTTGCGCTTTGACCAGCGTCTATTGCCATCTCATCATTAGCTTCCCAAGCTCATAGGGATGAGTCACGTTTTCTCATTGTGATTTGTGTATCCAGGTGCCTTCGGGAGTGAGACCAGCTCTAATGTCAGCACCGGCCTGGCCTGGGTTCTACCTGGAACTCTGCTGAACAGGCCGGGGGAGTCCTTCCCTCGTGAGCTGTGTCTCCCAGACTCTCGGCTGAAATGCACCACCCACTCCTCTTCCCAGGGGCCCCACATCCATCCCTGCCATTCTGCATCCTGGGCACTGCTCTGGGATCTCACAAAGTGGGTATCATAGCTCGAATTGCTTCAAAGATGCCCAGACCTCAGGGCCCGCGCCTCCTCTACAGGCCGTCCATGTGATAGGCTCTCCCCACATAGCTGTCCTCTCCTGGTGCATAACATCTGTCCTTTTCCTGGCATGCTCTTTGATTCCCGCCACCTGGACTTCCTATGGTGCCCGCCCTTCTTGCCTGCCGGCTCCACAAGGGAGACCCTTCCCATCCTCTGGCTGTGTTTCCATGCTCTCCCCACCTTGGCACTTCCTGCCTCCACCATCCCAGGAGAGCATCTCTCCGGACCCTTGCCTTGGATCTATTCATACGGATCCTATATCTCCCTACTTGGAGTAGCTCATGTTGTAATGGCCCCTGAGTCCCTACAGTGGGAATTCTAATTCAGCAGGTCTTGGTGGGGCCTGACCTTCTGCATTTCTAAGCAGCTCCCAGGAACTGATGATGCAGTGGCCCAGGGACCACCCCTGAGTCTCCAGGCCTTGCCTTGGCTGAAGCTAGTGAGGGTGGGGCAGACTGTCCGTGATACTGTGTCCCTCTGGGGGAGCCCTGGGCCACACGTAGACTGGGCACTCAGTCATCTTTTTAAATAAACCTCTACTTTTAGAGGAGTTTTAGGTGCACAGAAAACTGGGCAGAAAATAGAGTCCCGTGTATCCTATCCCCACACATACACAGCCTCCTTCATTGTCAATGTTGTCGTTGCAAGTCATTTTTTTTTTTGAATTGAGCCATTGTGGCCGGGGCTTGAGCAAACACTTGGAAAGGCCCGCATCGCTCAGACACTGCGACACTGCACAAGTTCCATACGTTGGGCATTTTGTCTCATTTGTATGGTTTTGCTCCTTAACATATTCTGGGGCCAATTTTCACTGTTTCCGACGCATGTAGCTCCCTGGGAAAGGTGGGACTTGCAGAACCAGGGCCAGTTCGCCTGGTGAAGACCTTGGCAGCCTGTACGAGGGCTGGTGCCGCCGCCGGCCCGGGAGGCAGGGCCCCCGAGCGGGAGCGGGGGCAGAGGGTTGTCGGAGAGGCCCCTCCATCTTTGTGCTCCGAAAGCAGCGCCACTGGGTGGATTTTCTGCTACTTTATATGGGACACTCCAGCTTCGGGATTACCTTCTGTTAACCTTCCGTCCTCCCCCAGCACAACATGACTCTCTAGCTCTGCCTCTCCGCTGTTGCAGAGCGCCTTGAACGTCCTACAGCCCAGCCCTGGTCTTTCATCTGTCAGACGGCACTTGCATCTGCCCGCCTGTTCCCTCTCCTGCGGTCAGGTTTTATCATGGCACACGAGCATCGTTTCCTGAAGATGCTCTGAATTGACTGTCTCACTGTGTTTGGCTGAGGCCTAGAAATTTTCAGTAAAGCCCTTACTCTGAGGATGTCGCTGAAAATTACCAGGCTTCTCCCTGGAGGATGAGTGGAAAATAGAAACCTCACTATCAGGAAACTTCAAATGAGGAAGTTGGTACTAACCAGCGTTAAACCGCCCCTAAAACCGTGGAACAGCATGGCAGCGTTGACGGGGGTTCATAATTGATAGCCCACGTGATGCGTGCAGCTCTGTGACTATTTTCAACGGGAATGCTATTTCCTTTTTCCCTAAAATAACCTTGCCTTGACAAAGTTCGCACTTTGCCTTGTGCCCAAGTCAAAAAATGAGGCATCTTGCCTCATCTTGTGAACTAAAAATAGGGATTTGGGGGCCAGTTTCTGCTTTTGGTGAAATGGTCGGATTTCTTTTTTCTTAAGTATTTGGGGCGGAATTTTTTCATCTGATGAGTTTCCCTTTAAAAACACAGTTGCTATTAAGAGGAATTGCAGGTACCAGCAAAATAACACCCTCTTCTTGGTTTATGCTCAGCTTTTCCAAAACATTTGAAAATCCTGATGTTTGCCAGACTCTCTTCAATTAGCAGGTATTTGGCCTGAGTGTCCAAAGAGATATATATGTTCATTATGATTTGCTCCTATAGAAAAGAATCATTTATTATCAAAGCATGAGGAAGTTGTTATCCACACTTTGCCCCACTCTCTGCAGGATCTTTCACAAGTCTTCCCACTAACATGCCTGCCATGTGCCAGGCTCCATCCTGCACCCAGGAAAACAACACAGGGGCAGTGGAGACAGAAGCCTGCCTTTGGGAATGCAGGTCTCCCACTAGGCTCACATGTAGGCAGACGAATCCCAGAACCCTCCCCTAGTCTGTCACAGTGGGACATGCAGGGTCTACCTATTTAACAGGTACAGAATTGGTTACTTCTGGGGAGAAAGGGACGTCTTCCTGGAAGAGGTGACATTTAAACTGGTTCCTGAAAAATAAGATAAAGTTAGCCTGGGGATGGCTGGGAGGGGCCAGGGTAGGAATAGCACAGGTAACGCCATCTCACTTTTCTGGGGAATCTGGGGCATCTGTCCATGTTGGGGAGGAGTGGTGTTGCTGCAGGCCTGAGAGCTCCAAAATCTGGACAACATGGGAGCCAGTTTGCCCATGGCTTTGTACATCTCCTGAAGAGATGATTTACTCCATGGGTACAATGACTTCATTTTCCTCTTTCCAGAGGGCAGTTCTAGCTGTGTGATGGCAGAAAACCTGGGTGTGTGTGGGGGGTGGGGCCTGGAGACCCCACGGGAGCTGGAGCAGTTGTTGTCCAGGCCTGAGATGGTGGGGCCCCGGGCAAGGCGGTGGCAGCAGGGCTGAGGTAGGGAGGGAGGTGATGTGTCTCCAAGACCTGGAGTCAGCTGATCACAGAGTCCCTTAAATGGGTCCGTGTCAGAAGCGTGAATGCTGTGGGGTGGGGGGAGCGCCCAGCGTGGCTCAGGCACTGGGGGCAGTCCTCACGTGGCTCAAAGCTGGTGGAGCAGTGCAGAGAAGCCCCCTGATAAATCCAGTGAGATTTTATTTCCTACAAGGCAGTTCTGAATGATTAGGCTCCATTCCTGCCAGGTGTTAATTCTTTTTAAAAGTAATTGACTTTTCATCAAGCAGTTACCCAGGCTGTGAGACTCAGCTTTGACCTCCACATGCTCATCCATGGGTCTGCATCTGTGCCTATATATTCTGGGCTGCCCCTGTCCTAGGGGTGGGCTCTCCCCACTCCTATCCTCGTGGGCCCTGGAACCCCTCTTCATTCCGGGACACCATGCAGCCCATCCTCCCTCTCCCCTACAGCGGCAGTGTTTTGCTCCCTATCGGCTGATACGTATTCACCTACAACCATGCCAATATTTCTTCCAACTTTACAAAGTTAGCTCTTGCTCTGAATCCTCTCTCCAGCTACTGCCTTCCTCTACAATATCCTTGTGTGAACCCCCTGCTGCTGTTTCTCCTCCCTGCCCCTGTGCTCTCTGGAGCCTGCTCTCATCATAGGTGACCAAAAATCCCCTGCAGAATGAAGGAGTGGGTGACGACATGTGTCTCGTTTCCTTTACAGCCTGGCTTGGGCTCGTCGTGGTCCTGCAGAAGCACCCGTGTCCTGGCCTGAAGAAAAAATGCAAAGTCTCTGTTTTAGGAAATGTTTTCTTTCCTCACTTTCTCTTCCAGAGCATCACCAACAGAGCACACAGTTGTCTGTCTTGACAAAGAAAGGCTTGCTGTGGGGAAACAGAAGCCAAAGTGGGGGACATGACTTTGTTGGGCAGTGATACCATGCAGGCTAGACTGCCTCTGAGGCCCGCTTTCCTTTGCCATTTCCGTGAAGGCTTCTAAGCCTGGCCACCAGTTGTCCTTTGCTCCTTGTGGACGGGGAGTCCCATCTGACCACCTTTCTCAGGCGGCAGGTGGCTGTCTCGGTCTTGTGCATGCTCCGGGAGAGGAAGGCATCGCTCCCGTGAGAGGGGGCAGCTTTGAGCTGCAGACCCCAGAGAGAATGCGCCCACCAAGTCTGGGGAGGGAGGCCTCTCTCAGAAATAGCTTTAGAAAAATGTTCATCCTTTGATCAGATCATTGGCAGCCAGCTGAGCACACTGGGAGACCAAGGATGGGATGTGGCTCAAGGACGGGGAGGGGCCTAGAGAGTGTGCACGGACCTCCACTCTGTAGGGAGAGAGTGCAGGCAACTGAGGATAGCTGGGGCCTCTTGCAGCTGGGTTTTCTGCCATCACACAGCTAGAACTGCCCTCTGGAAAGAGGAAAATGAAGTCATTGTACCCATGGAGTAAATCATCTCTTCAGGAGATGTACAAAGCCATGGGCAAACTGGCTCCCATGTTGTCCAGATTTTCTCCTCGTGACACGCATCTTCCCTGGTGCTTCAGCCCCTTATCCTGGAGGAACTGGAGGGAGGCTCGCTCATGGCACTCCTGGCTGAAACCCTGATGGTTTGGGGCCTAATGCTAGTCCTGGGCCAGCCTGGGCCAGCTCTGGGGTAGAGGGACCTCAGCCAGTGCCTGGCTTCTTCCACACCATTGCATCTTCATTCATTCAAGCATCAGGGACCTGTGTGGGACACTGGAAATTCAGAGAATTGTTGCCTATGACTCTTTCCCCAACAACTGCCCAGGAAAACAGATGAATTTCAGAATGGCTGAAATTCAGGCATCCTGTAAAACATCCTCACTGGTGAGTTGCTTATAGCTAGAAGCCAATTAAACCAGAGGGGTCCACTGATAATCCTGGTGAGTCATCACCAGCTGGAATTTTCAACAAGGATGGTTGTCCTGGCTGGCATCTTCTCTTTCATTTGCCGCTGCTCCCATCCTGTGAGGTCAGTGTTGTCATCCTATCAAACAGCTCAATCATCAACCTTATAGTTCTCTGTAGGAAATCAATAGCTGGTATGTTCTCTGCAGCCACAGTCTTAGAACTAAGGAAGGAGTTTCAGCAGAAAAAAAAAAGTTATCTATTCATGAAATGAAGACGTGGCACTCCCCTAGACCGGGAGGTTCAGACGCTGGGGAAAAGATGACTGTCGCAACAGAGTGTAGCTAAGATCATCTGATGGGGAGAGCTGGTGGGAGGAATGTGCTCCGTGCTGCAAGTGAATTCACGATATCAAGAAGGCCATAAACTGGATTAGGGGTTTCAAATCGGAAAATAAAGTTGTGCGTTGACTTGCTGTTTCTCATTTAGGGCTGTGGTAAACCTTACAAGCTTGGAGCGTGTCTAAGAATGGAACCATGGCAGGGCGTTCAACCACACAGGTTGAAGCGATTCTTGCCCCAAGATAATCTAAATCTAGATCGATTGGATCTGTTTTCTCTCTGGCATTGAAATATTTTCCAAGGTATTCACAGTGGAAATAAGAATAACCCTGCTCTTTGGAGCCCTATCCAATTAAAAGTAGATGAAAATCTTCATGCAGAATCCTCTAAAATGCTGGAGGAAGTAGGAGATGTGTATTTATAGAAAATCTGATAGAAAACACAACCATGGAACCTCAGGATCAGTCGGATAAGAAATTTATTCAAGACTTACATTTCTTTTAAAAACAATTACTTTTGATATGTATCTAAAGCATCTCACCTGTCATTTAGGATAAAAACAGATTAAGCTTTTTCTCAGCAATGAATGAGAAGCTCTAACATTTCTGGGCAGCTAGGAGAGTGCATATTTTAGCTCACAGAAAACTTAAGAAAAATCTGGTGCGAGAGAACCACAGGTGAAGGTAATGTTTCCTTTGAAATGGAAATACTCTGAGGGAGCAGTTGGTCACTGGAGCTTTATGAGAAACATTAAAGTAAGTGCAAGAGACCTCCCCCTCCTAGAGATGTGAGGTTGGGCTCTGGCAGACATCTGAGAAAGATCTGGAGCAGCAGATTAAGGTATTCACAGAACACAGGGGGACTGAATGCTTCAGCAGGATTGAGGAGATAGGTGAGGGTTCTGGGACAGGATCAGCCTGGGCTGTGGGAAGGGCACCGTGCCCCCCTACCTTCCTGGGCGTGGGCCCTATTTTGGAAATCTTTTCCTATTCTGGGCTTATTTTAAGTCCACACCTTCAGTTCTGGTTGATAAACATTGTTGAGCCAGCCAGGCTACAGTCCAGAGGTTTTAATTATGCTCCGTCCCTACGCTCGAGGGGCTTACAGCCTCCAAGGAAAAATGACAGAAGAGCGCTCCAGTTTCAGTGCTTTGCTGCAGGTTAGACGAAGGGGAATCCAGGGTCACTGTGGGAGCAAAGAGAGGAGGTGGGCAGGACCCAGGAAGGCTTCCTGGAGGAGATAATTCCTCCATACGTAACATAATCTCACATAAAGCACTTAATTTTTCCCAAGGAAAAATTTAAGTCTACTGTATGCATCAACAAATCATTCCACAAGTGTCCAGAGTTTATCAGCATTTTTTAAGTCAGTTACCTGATTGGGAAAGCCACTTTCAAACCACCACCATAAAAAGTTCCCCTTTTCAAAAGGAAGGCAGGCTTTATTTACATCCGCACAGCAGTTGCCCACAGAAAGTGAATGTCTTTCGAGCCTTAGGTTAGAGTTGAAATATATCCTGGTCTTTCTGACAATTGAAACAGTGCTTATTAAATGGGACTGTTTGGGAAAGGGGCAAAATGAGGCCCATGTTTCCTTTCTCCACGCCTCTCCCAGCCTCTTGTCACCCTGCAGCTGCTTGTCCCGACTCCGTGGCTGCTCGACAGATGGGCTGTGTGACCGTGACCCGCAGCAGGGGGAGGCCCGGGCCAGCAGACCCTTTGCAAAGGCCAGCATGACAGGCGAACCAGCCATTGACCAGTTCAGTCAACTGGCGCTCAGACAGGAACCAAAGGACATGAGCCTCGAGAAAATATTTGTGTTTTTCCAACATTATTTGCATCATGTTTTCAGATTAAGCAAGCCTATTTCCAAATTGCTGTATTATGAACAGTTGTAATACTGTTTCCCTCTTTGATCACGCGATTCAGATTTGCTTTTCTCTTCCTCTTTTTTCTCTTTTTCCTCCCAGATGTGGGAAGAGGCCATTGCTCTGGGCAAGGAACTTGCTGAACAGTATGAAAATGAAATGTTTGATTATGAACAACTCAGTGAATTGCTGGTAGGTCTTTTTATTGAATGCCAGCAAATCTCAACTTGTTTTTCTGGAATTTTCCGTTCCATTTTAGTTTTGGGATTCTCCTCAAGACCTCATCTTGTCCAGGAGATGGTCTTGATGTATTATTTACTGGTAGATACTGGCCACAAGTATTCACTTTTTATCCCCAACTGGGCTTGTGTCACCAAACTCTTAAGACTTACTGAAGTCCATGGACGTTTGTATGTGAACAACTGCTGACCCCATGTGCACAGTGCCCTTGACCCCTATGGGTCTCTTGAGAGTCTCTCCTCATCTATAAGAAGGGGGTGGGTGGGTGGAAGCCCAGACTTTTCTCCTGCCACGGAAGCTCTGCTGGCTTAAAATTACTTTCTTCTCAACCAAAACCTTTTTTTATGTAGCAGATCACCTTGATGATGCTATAATGTTTATCAGTAACTTAGGGCAGAATTCCACCCTTTTAAATTCTTCTTTAATGTATCCTAGTGTCTGACCGATGCCATTTAAAAAATACTGAAGACCAGCCATTTAATCAGAAGAAAAAATATTTTTGTGGCACCTCTTTGGTTATTGGGAACATGAGTACGTTACAACTGGGTGCTGACTGTGGCATTTTGGGTTGGAGTCCCTGCTGAGTGCCAGATGAGGGGACGTGCTGACGCTGGCTCAGGGGCTCACACCAGCATGGCGCCCCCACCACCCTACTGTCTTGCCGGAGCGTGAGGGGCCCCCTGGAAGGAGCCAGTGGAACGGATAGCCTGGATACGCTATTTAAACCTGAAATGCGTTTTCTTTCCTCCTTTCAGAAAAAACAGGCTCAATTTTATGAAAACATTGTCAAAGTGGTAAGACCCAAGCCTGACTATTTTGCTGTTGGCTACTACGGACAAGGATTCCCGACGTTCCTTCGGGTAAGTTTTGATCCTGTTTAATCTGAGCCGAGGGTGCCCCCTGGGCAGCAGTCCCCTGCCCGTTCTGAGGAGGGATTTGGACTTAGGAGTCTTGGGTCAAAGTCTGGCTCTCTGTTCTCTATAGCTCTGGGTTAGCTTAGGGTGCCAGACAGGGACTGATTATATTTTCTTTGATTTCCCATCTGATTTTTTTCCTAAAGAGAACTCTCCTTCAGAGATGTATGTGTGTTTTAAAAATTGTGATGAAGTATATGTAACACAAAATTTACCATCTTAACTATTTTTAAGTGTCGAGTTCAGTGGTGTTAAATACATTCACACTGTGCGCAACTATCCCCACATCTGTCTCCAGAACTTTTCATCCTCCCAAACTGGAACTCTGTCCCCAACACTGATCATCCCTTCTTCCCTCCCTCAGCCCCTGTCAGCCCCCGTTCTCCTTTCTGTCTCAATGAATCTAAACATTCTAGGGACCTCTTCTAAGTGGAAGCCTGCAGAGTCTGTCCTGTGTGTCTGGCCCATTCCCCTTGGCACAGTGTCTTCAAGCCTCATCCGTGTTGTAGCCTGTGTCAGAACTGCATGCCTTTTTACGACTGAAAAATATTCCTTTGTACAGGTAGACCACGTTTTATTCATCCATTCATCCTTCAATGAACATTAGGATGGTTTCGGCTATTGTGAATAATACTGCTATGAACATATGTATTTTTAATTACATGAGAAATCAGAAATGGATTTTTATGGCCACAGTGCTGAAAACTCTGGATCACACTTCATTCATTCTCTTAAACAAGCGTGTACCATTTGACACACGATTGAAAAATTGCTGCGGTCATCAGCCAAACACCCATTTCCCAATCAGTACTCACAAGATCAGAGGAGAAACTGTGTCAATAAATGCTGCCTGGCTTACTACTAGAATTATTTAAAGTTTCTCAGAAACTTACTCTTAGATGCCATTGACCAGTGGGTCATGATCCCCTGTCATTTCCTAAGACATCTTTTTAAGACACATGGTTTTCTCTTACCCTGGGAGACCATGTGTTATTCCTCTGCTTTTGGAGAAGCAGAAGCTCTGTGCCGAGGGCACAGCCTTCCAGGCAGTTAGACCCAGTTAGGAGGTTCTCCTCGCCCCAGAGGTTTGCTCCTTTGGCCCCAGGGTTTCTGACTCCCCCAGATGCCCTGATGGTAGAAGACAGCCTTTGTGCCGGTACTGGAAGGGCTCACTCGGTGAGAACCTGCCATCTCTATTAACGTCAGCAAGTGACCCTCACAGGGCTGACCTGTTCCTGAGAGGGGACTGCTTGGTTGACCCGCTCGCTCAGGGTCCTGCCCGGGTGACTGGGGCATCTGGCCCTGTCCTATCACCACTGGTCCATCTTGCCTCGACACTGTCACTTTCATTATGCAGCTATGACAGTCAACATCCGAGACAACAGTTGATCAGAAACCCAGATTCTGGAGAAAGTCTTCCTTTACAAAAAGTGAATAGAGGATGTTCTGTTAGAAGCCCTAAATTAGGGAGAATTTTTAATTAACTTTATTTTAAATTTAAAGAACCAAGCCAAAGGGTTTAATGAGCTTGGAGTTGAAGTCACTTAATGTTGTTGAAGGCTTTAATGATCAGGTGTGAATCTGTGTGTGTGCTCCATGGGTATGTGTCTCCAAAGAAGAGAGAGACTGGCCCTGCGTCATGGCTGGCCTGTGTTATGCTGAGGTTTCAGAGTGTGTGGGGCCCCTGTGGACGGTGCCATGACTTAAGACCACTGACTACAGCTGTGTCCTGGCATTCTGAGGCTCCAGTGGGACAGGCATTTTGCAGTCTCTGAACCAGTTGAAGCCAGGGATGTGCTGGGAGGGTGCACAGGATGTGGACTCCAGGACCACCCTGGGTCATCTCCCCCGTCAAAAGGACAGAATGCAAAATATGAATAAAGGGTTTAACAGGTTTGATTTATGTTGAACTACTTTCCTGCCACACCTGAATAATTTTGTGGGGCCAGAGAAATATACTTATTATGCTTCAGAGGTCACCTGTCAGGTCCATCTGACAGTGACATTAGCACTTACAAGAGTGGGTGGAATGTTTGACTACTCAGTGCAGAGCAGGGAGAGTGGCCTCCAAGAGCTCGTTACCTGACCCTTCTGCTTTATTGTCCTTAAAAACTGGTCTCTCTCTCTCTTTGGCATTCATATGGATATTTATGGTTCTTCCAGGGAATAAATGCCCTTGACTATATGTTCATTTCCCCTTTGTTTTCATGTTTGAAGGGACCGCTTCAGAATGCAAAGTAATTGACATTTTGGGGAAATTGTTATTAGTATTTTTGTCTATAACTCACTAGTGTTTTTCTAGTAAAGCCTTTATATACATTTTTATTATTATGTCTTCTAGTATAAAGCATAATAAATGCATGGGAGTTTCATAGGAGACTCTTATACATTAAATCTTCCTGAACTTCTGAAATGTTTGGCTTTATATAGCCTAAAAAGATGCCCACACTGTGTATTTATATTTCTAATTAAGACTACATATTACTTTGGTTTCTGTTTGACATCATTTTTTTCAGAGAAAGAGGACATTTTTCTTCCAAAATGGGTACTTTTAGACATACCTAAGCACAAAGTGAAAAAAATATTCAATTTTTAAACTGTTCCTTCCTTAGTGATTTACAGGAACTGGGAATAAGTTGGGAAGTAGGGAAGCTGATAAATTGAGTACCATAGGATGCCTCTTTATCTTTTGAGAATTCATTAATTAGACCAAGTTTAAGGTGACTTGGAGCTGAATCTCTAGGAGATGAATGTAAAAATACGCAGTGGAATGCTGTTCCCTCTGTCTATCCTCTCTGGCATCTGCCCAAACTCATGACAGATGACAGGGCCGCCCCTCACTCATGACCGGCCAGCCTGGAGCTTATGCCTAGTGTCCCCGATTAAAACGATAAATATGCCCATGAGGCCAGGCCCCAGGAGGAGAAGCGTCAGCTCCCAGCGTCCTCTTTCTCAGGTCCTGTGGCTTCTGCTCATTGCCGTTTCCTTATTACAGTTTCATGTAGGTTCCCACAGCCCTGGGACGGGGCAGAACGGCTGGGGGTGGGGGGCGGGGGCGGCGGCAGCAGGCTTCAGGAGCCAGCAGTGGCATCCCACCACCCACTGCCATCTCTGTGCGACTCAGCTGACACTCAGAACACACTGGTTAGATCCGTCTCCATGCGACAAGACCTGTTACATCTTAGAACGAGAACTTTCCTTACAGATGTATTTACAGAGTGACTGTGTCACATCCAGGCAGAAATGGCCACCACAGGGTAGCCTAGGACAGGAAAGAACACTTACCGGCCTAACACTCCTCTGCAAGATCAACTCGCCCAGCCATCTCTAACAACCCCCAGATGGACTGTCCAACTCGGGAGATTCATGAGGTGGCAAAGGTGTCATTTAGGATGGACAAAACCCAGCCTTTAGAACGCCGTATTTTCTACCTTGTCATTTGTTGATGGATAACCATCTGCACAACTCTGAATGTGCGAGGAGGGAAGTCCTGCCCCCCACCTCCAGTCTCTGACCATCAGCCAGGACAAAGAGCCTCTTATCTCTCTGCTTTGGTCTGGACCCCTTCATTTTTTAGACTTCGGTCAATTTTGCTGTTAAGACTGACGTATATTATCAGACTTCAGTAATGTGTTCGGTGCTTCTTAAAAAGTCTTGATTTCCGGGCTTATCTTCTCTCATTGTTGATTAATAAGTCAAGTACAATTACAAACATTCTTCAATAATATTAAAAAAAAACTGTCAAGCCTATTTTGAAGGTCAGTGCATTTGTGTGTGAACTTTTCCTGGGTCTCCTCCCGCCTCCCCAGCTCCCCACCCTCTGCTGTGGTGTTATTTAATGAATGTTCTTCTTTCCAGGGTAAAGTTTTCATTTACCGAGGAAAAGAGTATGAACGCCGGGAAGACTTTGAGGCTCGGCTTTTAACTCAGTTTCCCAACGCCGAGAAAATGAAGACGACATCTCCACCAGGCGACGATATTAAAAACTCTCCTGGCCAATGTATCCTTTAAGGCGGCCATATCAATACACAATTGCAGTGCCATTCATTTAGAAGGGTGGGTGGACTCAGGGCCTCCCTTTACACCTATGGTCCATGCTCCCTTATGATCCTTAACACCTCACGTTAGATATTCAGTGCTTCACAGTAAAGCCCAAACTCGATTTACCCCCGAAATTCCACAGGCCTGTGTCAGAGCAGATTGTAAGGTAACCATCCCTTTTTTCTTACCCAATATGAGGGTGGTGAGAGGCTGTCCACAGATCTCTTATTAATAACTTCACATTCTAAAGGATGGAGTTTAGTCTTTGAGTAGCTTTGCAGACGTTCTTTCTGGCTTACCTGAAAGAGCGGGGAAGCAGATTATTGTCTTTATTGAAAACAGTGAAAGGAGAAGTCACCCATGAACGGAAGGATGCAGGCACTGTCCATTTCCCAAGGTCAGGAGACAAGGACAACTCAGGAGAGGGCAGGAGTACCTGTTCCATGCACACCCCAGGATGGGAGACTTCCAGCCAAGCTTTTCAGCAGGTCACAAGCCCAGCCCACACCTGCAGGCTGAGTCAGTATGCCCAGAGCCGCCTGAGTGTCAGGACATGGGCCTGTGACATTTGTTCGTGGTGGAGAACTGGGTGGGGGGTAGGAAGGACCCCTTCACCCTACAACACACCATTTACATAGCATGGGATTATGGGATGGACATTAAAAGCCATGAGTCAACCTTCTGAATCCAAGTGAGATTTCATGCCTCGCCGTTGAATTGTGCTTGACTTTGCAATGGTGTAGAAATGCTCTGCTTTAGATGTTTCTTTGATGTAAGAGTTTTCTTTTCTCTTTGATCCATGTTCTAGTGAAAAAACTAACCCATCTGATGGCCTAATAATGCCTAAGATCTGCTTATGTCATATCCCGACATTTGGTGGGCTGTGTTCTTGCACACAATTCACTATTGTTTCTTTGACCTTAATCAACAATAATGAAAATCAACTAGGACTCTGTGTATTGATGAATGATTGCTTCCACAAGGCATACATTTTGTTTTGCAACTTTTTTCTCAGAGAGAGGCGTTAAGCATGTAGTGAACTGCAGTATATGCTCAGAGTTCCCTTTGATGTGGAGAGCTGTTTGCATTTGAGGACAGGGGCATGAGTAAATCTCCCCTGGCTGCCCCTGCCATGTGTGAAACCCACCCCTTCCCCAAAGGAACAAGGGGCTCTCCTGTTCATGCGTACCCCTTCTGGTAGTTGCAAAATCTGCCTTGTATTGATCCAAATCTAAAGTATATATAAGAACTTTTTTTAAATAATGAAGACATAATTATTTAAGACATGAATTTACAAAGACACAAGCAGAGGATGAGGCCTTTTTCCTCTCTGCTTCTCCTTCTGTGTTTGCCTGTGTCTTGCTCTCACTTGGCATCTCTTCCCCTTTGAGGGCTTTCAGGGATGGAGAAGAGGCAAACAAATTTCAAGGTAATTTTTCCACCTGCCGACATCTCTCTGGCTGGCAGGGAGAGGAAGCCGCACAAATATCAGTTTGGATCAAGGTTGGGGATATTTTAAGGGGCCTATTGGGAGGCCAAACCTTGCATCTAAAAGCAGGTGGGCTGCTTTGCAGGTTAAATGTCTAATGATCTGTCTCTATACAGTTTTTACAGGGTGAACGAAGTCCAGCGATTTGAATATTCTCGGCCGATCCGCAAGGGAGAGAAAAACCCAGACAATGAATTTGCGGTAAAAAGTGACCCCCAAAAGCCCCCAAGCTTATTCCTCCCTCAGCAGAAGTGCCTGTGGAAGTCCAGGCTCGAAGGCCACCTCAGTGCAGCCTGGGGTGTCTATGCATTAGGAGCAGGTCCTCATCTATTGCCCCTGCACGTTTATTGAAATGATGGACATTCCAGATGCTGTCACTCAGGTCTCATGATGTTCTAATGAGGTGACAGCATTATGTCCCTCCTGGGCTCTCTGGGGTCTTCCCCCGGACCCCAGTCCTGCAGCAGGTGCTGGTACCTGCATTACTAACAGGCACACACGGAGGTGCCCAGTGCTTAGTGGCCTATCTGCAGGTGGTACGCAGTCAGGAGATGAGATCGATTGAGACCCCGAAGCTCACTCACTGTCTAGCACCCAGCACCTGAGGTTTGCTGAGGCGCAACACACCGAGGAGGGTTTCCACCGGGGCACCCCCGAGCAGTGGGCCCGGGAATTCTCTGTCGTGGGGCCATCCTGTGCATTGCAGGGTGTCAGCAGCATGCCTGGCCTCTGCCCACTGGATGCCAGCAGCCACCTCCCCAGTTGTGACAACAAGTCGGCATCGCCAAATGTCTGTCCCCTGTTGAAAAGCACTGCTTTAGAGTCATGGAAATATTCACACAGTCTTGAAGCCTTTTTTAAAAATGTACATAGAACTAGTTTAATGGATTCCATTTGGCAAAGGCACGAAATACAGCAGTTATTTTAAATGTTAACATTTCTCCTCCTCCTGCCCTGAAAACCTCCTCTGGAAATCCCTAGGTAGCCCATATTTCAAGGAGAAATTAACCCCAAGGAGGACCAACACTGTAGTCTGGGGCAGTGCAGAAGGTCAAAGGTGAATGAGCACCATACCTCTAACCCAAAGTGCAGCTCAGAGCGCTTCCAGCTAAGTTGCCTTCACTCCTGCTCCTTTGGAAGCCCTATTTCCTACAATCTTCCTGCCTTTGGGGCAATATCCCCAATTTCCAGATACAGCTCTTGAAGGCCCTTGCTGCCCGGAGCCCGGTTTCCTGGGCGTCAACTAGGAGTTTGGGGTCAGGGAATTCTCAAGTCATCCCCAGTTCCCATACCAGTCATTTCAAACCTAAGACCCTATTTCTGGGCTGGTGCGGGCATCCTGGATCTGTTTGGCAACTGCTTGCTGTGGCGTTGTCTCTGCAGGGAGGAGACCAGCCCCACCCGGATGCCAGCACTAAAGACGTGGCTCTGCCTGCAGCGTGTGTCCCCATCGCTGGGCACTAAGGCCATGCTGCAGTGTCTCTCCACTGTGCCGTTTATAGGCAGCTCTTGAATTTCCCACCCCCTCTCACATCTGGCAGCCATGTAGACTCTTACACCAGAAAAAAAGAGACACAAGGAGGTCAAGTGAATTTCCAGTGGCTGCACACCCAGCTGGGGCAGAGCTAAGGATAACTGCAACTCTGGACATTTGAGCTGCACTAAGCCTTCGGGGCCATGCTGCTTCTAAATGGCCCTAAATCCCCTAATGCCCCCATTAGGTCCTCACACATGGATGAGGCTTTCAGAAGCCATGGGATTTAGTTCTGCACATGCCTGGCAAAGCCTCAGGCTTCCAGAATAAGCATGAGAGTTTTTGTGGTAATGGGGAGCCAGGCTGGGGCCCTCTGCAGGCGGCCTGGTTCTGCGGGCCAGCGGGGCGCTGGGGAAGCTGCCTGCCAGGCCTGAGAACAGCGGGCGGCTCCGTGCCTCCCAACCCTGCACGGGGTGAAGCTTTGGGGACTGGGGTTACTGAGGAGGAGGACGGCAGGAGGGAGACAGGGCCTGAGTTGGCCAGAGCCAGCCCTAAGCCCAAGGTAGAACCCCAAGGTCCCCAAGTGCACTGGTGGGGGAGGAAGCACCGCAGGTGAGGTCTGCATTGCTCTGCCAGTTTTCTACGGCAAGGGCCTGAGGGAGCTGCCCTTGGGGCCAGAAGAGCATTAGGTGCCCACAGGAGGCCTTGGACAAAATCCCCTCGCCCCCTCTGGAATCTAAGAGGTTGGGGATGCATGCTTTCTAAGATCGAGTCCAGTTTTCTGGAATTGTGGGTATTCCATTATGCCATCTATTTATATCAGGATCACTGTTGGCTGATGCAAACAGCTCAGTAACTGTCCTTATCAGGACGTTTGGGACGGTAGAGCATCGCTGTGTGGGCGTGCTCCGCAGCAAGGGGAGGGTGGCAGACTCCCCTGGGGTCTGGGCGGCCTTTAGAGCACTGTGGAGTTACACTTACAGGCTTGAGACAATTTCCCGCAATACGGAACAAACATACTCTTTTATGAAGGATATGGCTTATGAAGTGGCATTTCTAGTGAAAATACACATATACACACTTTTTAATACTTAGTGAGGACTCTAGAGCAATAGGTACTAAAATGTATAAGTAGCCATCTCTCTCAATTTTTGTTCCATTTACATATCTTTATTTTCAAATGTAAACATATATTAGTTGTGTGAGAAAAAAATGTTAAGCTTAAAATACAGATTTTTTGAGAAAGTGAAAAGTCACCCTTATTAAGCCCAGTTTTCTTTAGTGTGTTTCCCCCTTTGAGTTACCTTTGGACCCTAGTGCGGATAACCTAAAACTCAGGCCTTTCCAAAAATCTCTTTGGAGGAGTCCCCTTCAGTTTGACATATAATAATCCTCCCTGACCGTCCCATTATGTTTTCTTCACCAAATACCAGGGAGGAGGAGGACACACTGGCCAGGAAAGCAGGGGACCCTCAAGTGTCTTGTGTGGCCCTCTGACTGTAAGCAGAGTGTGGCCTGTGTGGCACCATCTCAACGCAGCCTGGCCCACGGGGAGCCCAGAGGGTCCTGTGTAATTTCTCCCAGGAAAAGCCCTGTGCTACTGGTCGACTTGTCTAGTGGGGGCTGAGAAATCCCTATTAGGGCAGAAGCCATCAGCTGCTGACATCCTCCTCCTAACCCTGTGTGTTCCCTTTGCAGAATATGTGGATCGAGAGAACCATATACACAACCGCGTATAAATTACCTGGGATTTTAAGGTGGTTTGAAGTCAAGTCTGTTTTCATGGTAAGAGCACCCCCAGGTGACACGCCCTCTTCACCCACACGTGCCACCTGCCCCCGTCCCTCCGTGCCGGCACACACCCTGAAGACCCGCATCAGACAAGACTTCGCCATAGTCGCCCTGCACGTGCCTCCGAGCACCCCCTCCCCTCATCCGCAGACTCAGTGTGATCACAGCCAAGTCTAGCTTAGGAGGAAACCAGGACTGGGATTGCATTTCCTCTTGCAAAATATTTAAATCAGTCATCGCTGTGCTGTTTTGACAGTTCTTTCTTTAACTAAATGAAAAGTTTAAGACAAGTCCCAATTTACATACACCTTTTAAGATCTTTCCTCCTGATGGTTTTATTGCCATTTACATGACAAACAACTTGATTAATAGTACTTGCTCATTTCAAGTAAAAATAGCTGGAGAATATCCCCCTCACTGGCACTTTTTAAAGAAGTAATGACGCGCATCTCTTTAGCTAAACTTCGCTTTGCCTCGGTGGTGAGCTCTGGGACAGTTTCATTTCCCTGAGCCGGACGGGCAGCAGATTCCTGCCGGGCATACAGGAGCACCAGGGAGCCGCAGCCACTGAGATCCTGGGCACCTTCCGTTCCTGTGTCAGCCTTTTGTTTTCACCCGGCAGGATCCTGCCCTCCATTTAGTTTGCAGTGAGACTCCAGATCTGGTTCCAGAACACAGTGGGAACTGCTAGTCTACACCCTGTTTCCACTCTTGTCCTCTGTCCATCCAGTCTGAGCCCTGAGCCTCTCCCTGAGTATGCTGTCCTCTGCGCCGTGACCACCCCCATCCCGGGTGCTCTCCTCCTGCTCTGAAATCCTAGGGCTCTGTGCCTGTGCCCCCTTGGACACTCTGCCTTTCTTCTCGGAGAATTCCCGCTCCGTGTCCCTGTAGCACCCAGGCAGGCCCTGACTTACGGAAAGCGCAGGAGATAGGCGTCAAGGGGCAGAAATGAAAACCTTCGCTGGCGCCGCTTGAAGCTGGTGATATATGTGTGTGAGAGAAAACAGAAGCAGGGGCCCTTTGCATAAACAGGCACGAATCCTCCTAATGAACTCTTCCCATAAGCCCTGTGCAGTCAGGGATTCCCGGAGCCTCCAGGACGCACGAGGAAGGAGCTTAACAGCTCAGATGGAGGGGGGCAAGCCCTGACTTTCTGTAAGGGTGTGGCTCTGCTCCAGGATGTGTTTGCCATTTTTAACAAGCTCAGAGCGCTGGAAACAGAATAACCCCAGAACGTGTGGCTGAAATCCTGCTATCAGCACCCCTAGCCCCCCTCGCCTTGCATGCACCTCCTGCGACAGCCCCGTGGGGGCAGCAGCTAGCCATGTTGGTTTGATAAAAAGAGGAAACCTCATTCTTGAGGCAAATGGGATCAGCAACAAGGAGTCAGCAGTCAGTTAAAGTGGAATCCTGCCCTGGAATATCCACTTGGTGAACTGATGTGCCTGGGATGGAGTATTCCAGGATGTGACAGCCAGCCACAGGGAGGAACAACAGTCCTAGAATCCGTGCTGTTCCGGGGCGTGTGCGCCCAGGGGCGCCCCCCAGCCAGCCCCTGGCCGGCTCCCTGTTTGTAGGTGACAGGCACCAGTTCCAGGCAGGCAGGGGAGCGCCTGGGTCTCCTCCACGGTTACTTGGTGTCCCTCCTGGATTTAGCATTGAGCAGAGTTGGCCTTTCTCTGACCGTCTCCTCTCCCTTCCCTCCCCTCCACCTGGCAGACAACTCCCTAGGGGCTGTAGCTGGAAAAAAGCAGGCTGTTTTGCTTTGCCATTTGCAAAAGATGCCCTGTTCCTAGGCATGGGTGGATGTCCCGCCTCCTTTGGGAGGACCAAAGCATCGAGTGTTGAAGTCACCCCTGGACAGGCTCCATGGCCTGGCCTGTTAAGAGTGAGGCCTGGTGGGGCGGTGTTACTGCTTTAACCCAGCCACGTTCTTATGACCTTAGGGTTGATAGCAAGAGAGGAGCCCTGGGCTGGGCTAGGCCTCCAGGAAAAGGAGGGCGTTTGCAGGACAGGCAGAGGTGAGAGACGGGTGTGGAAGGGAAGCCAAGGGGGCACATGGTCACCACCCCTGCCTCCTGCACTGAAGGTCCTGTGACCACCGGCAGGTTTGCCAGTGAGGTCTGTGAGGTCCAGCCGGAAGTGGTGATGTGCCCCCCACCCCTGCCCTGGGGCAGTGAGAGCTCTTCCTCCTGGGAGGGTAGGTGGTCCTCTGGGCAGTAGGGCCCCTCCCTTCCCTTCCCTGACCAGTCAGGTATGGGGGGCTTGCAGAGTGCCCAGGCCTCCTGCCTCAGGGACAGGGGCAGGTTGCTCAAAATTCTCTACATTCTTCACCCTCTTTAAAACAAGGAGGAAACAGGACTATGGCTCAAGGCCTCATCTGTGAGGCAAATAGATTGTGTTCAAGCACCATCCAGGTTGTGTGTTTTCCTGGGAATTGGCATGTGAGGGCCACATCTGTAGAAACCTACGATGGTGCCCACTTGCCTGGCTGCTCTTGGTTGTGCGATAAGGGATCGTGTCTAAAATAACCGCTGGGAAGAAAGGTGCACAGAGGAGGGGGAGCCTGCCCCACTCAGCCGTGACACTCCTCTGGCAAGGCCCTGGGAGCCAGGGCCGTTGGCAGAGCTCCCAGCAGTGGGCGCAGCAGCTGCCTAACCGCGGCCATGTCCCCCCCGGCAGGTGGAGATCAGCCCCCTGGAGAACGCCATTGAGACCATGCAGCTGACCAATGACAGGATGGCCAGCATGGTGCGGCAGCATCTGGATGACCCCGGCCTGCCCATCAACCCCCTGTCCATGCTCCTGAGTGGCATCGTGGACCCCGCCGTCATGGGCGGCTTTGCAAACTACGAAAAGGCATGTGACATGTCAGCTCTCTCTTTACAACCCTGCCCTGGGACAGTCTCCAAGCCCAGAGCCCACGCTGGACTCTCAGCAGTGACTTGGACCGGGAGCGCCTGGAGGCAGTCTCTGCAGGCTGGAGAAGGTCAAGGCCCAGCCCCAGGCACAGCTCCCCTGGCATTGTCCCCCTAGGCTGGGCTAATGGAGCTCTGGAGGTCGACCCTTGGGTGGCTTGAAAGAGACCTGGGATCATTAAAGGCCAAAAGAATTAGCATATTTACAATAGACGGGCAGGGCTGGTATGGTGGAGACAGCCAGCTGGTCTCCCTGGAAAACATCTCAGTAGGAATGGGCAGAAGTTGAAGGACATGGGGTGTGGTCTAGACCAGGGGTCTGCGCTACAGCCTGGTGCCTGCTTTGTAAGTCAAGTTTGGAACATGGCGTTGGCTGTTTGTTACTTTGTGTCTCTGGCTGCTTTCCGGATTCAATAAAGGCAGAGTGGAGGCCCTGCTGATCCTGGGTCTAGACGAAGTAGAAGCCGAGGCAGCTGGGGAGTGGGCTGAGGGCAGCCCGTGTGGGGTGCAGGGTGGGGGTCACAGGCCTGTGAGCAGCTGGGGAGTGGCCCCCCAGCAGACTGAATGATCCCAGTTGGCCTTGGCTTTGCTGAACTTCAGGGACGGGGGTGCCATTCTGAGTGTTCTCTTGGCTGTCCGTTCACCCCGTTTGCTGTGTTTGACCACACCAGACATTTTGCCCTGAGTGGTGGGAGGGTCCACCATGGGGAGTGAGCCCCAGGCTGCAGGGCTGTGGGCCTGTTTCCCCAGTGCCTGCTCCTGGGGAAATGACCTGGTACACAGGGTAGGTGTGAATAAAACGTGCGTGTGTGAGCAGGTGTACCAAGTGGTTCTCCCTGTCTCCCCCAGGCCTTCTTTACAGAGCGGTACCTGCAGGAGCACCCTGAGGCCCACGAAAAGATCGAGAAGCTCAAGGACCTGATTGCATGGCAGGTAACCATCCCACAGAAGCCTTAAGGGCTTAGGGCTGGGCACGCAGGGGTCGGGGGGCAGAAAGCCAAGTGTAGGCCCAGATCCGGTGGGCCAGCTCAGCACACGCCAGCCAGAGTGCATGCAGCCATGTCCGTGCCTGGGTAAACCCACGCCCCTCTGCCATGACTGCTCAGCTCCTAGGCTGCAGTCATGTATCTGAACACCTAGAAAGTTCTTTCTTACAAATGGTCTGGTGTATTTCTTCCCCTTGGTCAGTTTACCAGCTCTAGAAAATCTTTGCTGTTGACAGAACAGAACTGAGAACCATGACGTCTTAGCTGAGGTCTAGCCTATCCCAGAAAGGTGCTCAGGTGCACACAGTCCATGTGGAAAGCATAGCTGGGAAGCTGCCATGCACCCACTTCTCATATTTTCTCTGCCTATTGTCAAGTTATGGGAAGGTGGGGTCCCCTTTTGCATTTTCCCAGCTGTAATTCTGTGTATTCTTTTATGTTTCTCCTCATGCTCATGAGGGTTTCTGAGGGTTTCCTTATAGGGACGTGGTCTTAAAAGGGTGGATAATTCCAGAGGTACCTAGTGCCCAGTTGGAAGTTACCCGGCATATGCCTGTGCATCTTGGAGCCTTTGTGAGCCTGATGTGGAGGGGACGTCCAGGCCTGGTTCTCACAGGAGCTCTGCCCGCCCTGGCCCTTTAGGCTTTGTTTCCTCCTGTGGGAGGCCAGGAGGGTGCTGTCTGGATCTGAAGCCCGCACACCAGGCTGAGTAAAGAGAGCCAAGGGCGGTGGGGGCCAGAGTCTCCCTGTGCCTGGCTGGGCAGCGTACCTTGGACCACTTTGCTAAGCTGAGGGTCACACAGGTGAGGCTGCATCCTCTGAGGAGACATCTGTCCGGGTACTCTGATGCTGGCCTTCCCAGAGCCTCACCTTAGCGGCTTCTCCACCATCAGCACGTTGACCAGTGTGACCTCTTAGGGTGGACTAGAGCTGACCTTTGGTTTCAAGCCCACTTACCGGTTACATATTTTTTACTGTGACAAAATATACCTAACATGAAATTTAGCATCTTAAACAATTTTGAGTGTACAGCTCACTGGCATTAAGTCCATTCATGTTGTGCAGCTGTCACCACCATCCATCTCCAGGACGTTTCCATCTAGCAAGACTGAAATTCCACACCCATTAAACAATAACTCTCCATTCTCTCCACCCGTGGAAACCACCCTTCTACTATGAATTTGCCTATTCTAGGCACTATTCTAGGCAAATTCATATTTATCACTTATTACAATTTATCACATAGCATTTGTCCTTTGGTGACTGGTATGTTCCACTTGGCATGAAGTCTTCAAGGTTCCTCTGTGTTGTAGCCTGTATCAGACTTTCCTTCCTTTTCAAGACTGAATAATAGTCCATTGTACAGATATACCACATTTTATTTATTATCTCTCAGCAGACACTTAGATTACTTCTACCTTTTGGCTACTGCAAAGAATGCAGCTATGAACGTGATACCTTTTTGATTCCCTGCTTTTACTTCATTTGAGTATAGCCCCAGAAGTGAGATTCTAGATCTACTTTTAATATTCTGAGAAACTACCATACTGTTTTCCACATCAGCTGCACTGTTTTACAATCCCACCAGCAATAATGCACAATGGTTCCAATTTCTCCATGTTCTCGTCAACACTTATTATTTTCTGATTTTGATTTTTGTTTTTTACAGTAGCCATCCAAGTGGATGTGACTTTGCCAAAAATGCATTGGCATTTGACATCTATTGTCTTGGAATTTTTCTGTGGTTAGGGACCCTGGGAGCTGATCTTCAAGGGGCCTCATTGGCCAAGGGTGGCTCTTTGCATGAAATGTAAGTCTCATATAGACAGGCGGTCTCCCTCTGTTACTAAAAAAGAAGGAGAGAGTTTAAAAGTCTGAATGATTCTATTTTAGATGTTGTAGAAAACCAAAAGTATACAAAATTCAAAACTCCACTGAAGGCTATAAAACCATTCCTACAGAAAAACTAGTTTGGTCTGCAAAAGTTCTATTGATTTTTTTTTTCTTGTAAGCTTTTACAGCAAATTGGATTTTAAGAGATCCAAGTCCTACAGAAGAAAATAATTTGTTCCCCAGAGAGAACTTTATGTCAGCACTATGTCATCACCCCCAATAACTATATTACAGGATGAATTTTAAAGCAGCTCACAGGAAAGTTGAAAGAACAAATCCATTTTCTAGCCTCTTCATTAAATCAAAGAGTGATAGGAAATACATATTCAAAACATTACCTGCAGTTTTGCTTTCACTTGCAAATGTTTTGAAAACCCATATTTTAGTATCAGTAATTGAGTCCTACAGTCATTAAAAATAAGAAGTTTGGGGTTATCTGAATGCTTTTTCGTTTTTGTTAGTTTGGTTTTCCCCAGAAGTTCCATCAGGGTGAGGTTTTCTGTTGGGAATTCCGAGGACTTGGTAGACTGTCAGTCCCTGACATACAGGAAGCACATGTCAGTGCCTAAAATCATCTGTGAAGACTGGCTATAAAGTTCAGGCAGCTCCTTGCTCTGTCCTGGCCATCCTTGAAAACAGGCTAGTGCTGGCCTGCTCCTTCAAGGTGGGACCGAGGCCTGGGGCCAGCTGCATGCGGCCCCTTCTAGGTTAACAGCTGACACCAGGTCATGAGCAAAGGCCAGCCCCTTCCTCAGAGGCACAGCACGTCTTTCCCCAAATACACTGTCTTGTTGAGCATCCCCTGCCAAGTGTCCCAAGATGAATCCATACAGACTCATATTAAACTGCTGTGATGTATACATACTTCTGTGTTGAAATACACAAAGATGAAAGAGCAGACTCATCTATCCTCCCCCACTGATGGCAGGCACAGCCACTGTCGCCGGGGGTGGGAGTCCTGGAGCACCGAGCATGCTCCCAAATGCTCTTTGCGGCTGAAAGGCCACGAATTGTGCAGGGGACACACAGGAGCAAACTTCCAATATAGCACTGCCGTTTCGAATAGTGTCTTTTGAGAGCAGGCTGCCTGCTAGCTTTGAGCAGCTCAAGGTGTGTCTTTGGGGACATCCTCTCCCTTTCTGGGTTCTGGGAAACTCTTAACAAATGAAGATGCCTGAGATGCACTCTAGAGCAAATCAGGGCTCTCGGGGTGGGGGTTCAGGAGTCTGCCTGAGAGATTTTGTTGCTCAGCTGGGTTGGAACCCATGAAACAAAGGGTCTCCAAAGACCATTTCAGGCCTTGGTCCACAGCTTCTGTTTATATATTAAGCACCGCATACACTGGCATGTTTACACAGAGCATCTTCTCATGTGTAGCTGCCGTTCAACCCCAGTCAGACACAGAACAGAGGCCAGGTCCCATCCTTGAAGAAGGTTATATCTGATCAGCGACCAGGACCTGATGAGGGGATAAATTCTCAAAGCCCGTAAGTCTCACCTGCCAAAGTGCAGTCAGTGCAGCACCAGTGAGCCAACCCCACCAAATGGGCTTGACCGTAGTCCAGCAAGTAACTTCTTTGATGTCAGGAATCTAGCCGATGACGAGTTTTGTCAAACCATGAATAAAAGCCTAAATGATTAGGCTGCATTTGGCACATTTGAGAAAGGTCTGTTCTACATCAAAGTGCTTTTACCATCTGGAGTGGCTAATGCCTTAACTTTGAGGCGGTACCCCCATACATGCCTTCGCACCTAACAGCCGCAACTCATTTATTTACCACCCAGAAAAGTTGTCCCCAGCCTGCCTTTGCTGCCCCCCAAGGCAGAACTCAGGAAGCAAAAGGATTGCTGTGAGCATGTCTACTGCTGACCCTGAGCACACTGGAGCCAGCCCCTGGGAAGCTGCCATTTGCAAGAGTGATTCATGTGGAATAATAAGGGGTCCCATCTATTTTGAAGTCTCACCTGCACACTGTCCTTTTGGCTGGAAAGGGATACCTGGCATGTACCTGGGGTATGGGCCCAACTGTCAGCCAGACGAACTTTGTGTCGGTAAGCAGAGAGCAGGCTGGCTGGGCTGCAAACACGGGGGCAGGCTCACTCATTCCCACCCTTCCTGGGGTACCATGAGAGGCAACAGTGGCGTGCTGTGAATGGCAGCCAGAGTACATTTTATGCATTGATTTTTCTTGATAAGATTTCTTGAATTTGTTCCCATGAAATTCAGTTGTGTACTTATTACCCCTCTTACTAATAAATCTGCTCATTTAGATTGGTGTTCTGTCATATTAGGAAATCTGTTTTTAATCAGTATTTTGATTTAAGTATAAATTATTAAGAGGAAGCCTCTTAGCTTGATTGCACTGAAGAGTATCTAACTCCTGGTCTGAGCCACGGGGGGGAAGCAAAAGTCAGGGAAAGAAAGGGGCCTTTCCTATACCCACCCCCCAACACAGTGCCTTGGAGGGTCTGTGGGGCTGGGGAATGAAAATGTCTCTCTGAGACACTTTTAAAGGTCAGTTCCGTCTCCACGTTCAGGAGTGAAGTGTTGGCGTGGATATTTTGTGACAGCAGTGTTGGCAGAGAAGTGATTATTTTTAGTTTTAAGGAAGAATAAACTTGGTTTTCCTTTCCAAATAAGAATATCCTTCAGGACTATAGATCACAGATAATTCGATTTTTACATTTTGGAATAGGATTCTCAGTTGTCCATAAAGGCAATAGTCTTAGCCAAAAAATCTTTGCACTGTGACACGACCCTTTGCTCATAGATCAAATTACAGCTAAACAAATTCAAAACGCAGCTCGGTCCAGACTCCTGTGAGCTGCACAGAGAAGCCTCCTCTGGGATTGACTGACAGATGGGAGTCAAGCCAAGTCATCAAGTGTGCGGCGCTACGTGTCCAGTTTAAAACACAAAGGATTTTAATTTAAACATTCTGGTCTTTGGAGGTAATATGCCTGCTGATGAATTTGAGCCACAGTTTGATCTGCAAACAAAGCAGTTGCATTCTGCACAGGCCACTCTGCCTCGCGTTGCTCCTCCCCCTAGCCAGCATTAACCAGGAAATGTTGACCTCTGTGTTTTCAGATTCCATTTTTGGCCGAAGGGATCAGGATTCATGGAGACAAAGTTACTGAAGCCTTGAGGCCGTTTCATGAGAGAATGGAAGCCTGTTTCAAACAGCTAAAGGAAAAAGTAGAAAAGCAATATGGTGTGCGAACCATGGTAAGTGGGCAGCTCTGCACAAGTCGGGGCAGGGGTGTCTGAGTCACATTGACCATGACAGGCTCACAGGGCAGAGTGACTGAGACATGGACATGTCTGCTTGGGAAGTGGGATTTAAGGGACCTTAGCCCCTCATAAGTCATCTGCCAGCAAACCAGCAGCCTTTCAATAATTGGCAATGTTGGGGTGCATAAGCATTCATGAATTTGCTTGATCACCAAATACCCCGCTCACCTGGGGTAAACGGAGTCTACCATTAGTGTGGTGGGGCAGCCGGAAAATCTGACGGAGACCCATGCAACTCAGGCTGGGTCACAGAGACCACCCCTACAGTCATACACACCCACCTGGGGCTAAGTGACACATGGGGACAGGAGCACACATGGTGTCCCAGAGAGAGGTGGAGCCTGTGCCCAGTTGAAGTCTGAGTCATTGAGGGGAGTTGCGGCAGATTCCTGAGATTGGAAACTGTTAGCCAAGACTTCTCTGGTGAAGGAAGTGGTCACTGATCCGGGCCACCCCAGGTACACTGGACATGGCCTGGGAAGGCCGTAGAGAGGACCCTACCTGGCGAAAGAGGCCAGGAGGCAGGAATATGAATGGCAGGCCAGAGGCCAGGGCAAACATAACTGTGACCTGGGCAGAGGAGAAACTGTCAGGAGGCACTGGAGGCACCCAGCCTCTAAATGCCTGGAATGCCAGTCTGGATGCAAGGCAGAAGTGGGTTTTTGCCAAGAGCATGATAAAAGGATGGCTTGTGATTCTTGACGATGCACGATATTGGATGGTTTAGGACTTACGGCAGGCTTGACAGACTCTTCATGAGCCATGTCTTAGCAGCGCCAGGGGCAAGGCCAGGCACGGTGAATCAGGTTGCCAAGGTGGTGTGCGGCTCTATCCTTACGGTCTCTGGGAGCCTTGATGGGGCCTGACCTCGACGGCCCATGGACCCTGGAGATGTCGGGCACAACAGATGCCAAGGCCTCCTCCCCATTGTTCAGAGATTGGCAGCAATGTGGCAAAGGAGGCAGCAAGGCCTCTTCTGACCTCCCAGGACCCCATTCCTGCTGGCACGGAGAGAGGGTGTGTGCAGTCTTCTGTTACCCTGCAAAAGGGAGGCGTGCTGCCCGAAGTTAATCTGCTTCTCGTAACACTTGTCTCTACTTGCTAAGGAACCAGGTGGCCAATGCGGTGTGCCATTTTTTGTCTTTTTTTGGCCCAATTCCATCTGTTTATTGTTCTTTGGCATTCTCTGCTGTTCTGGTGAACTCACTTCTATTTCTCACACATTTATCTCATTTAGCAAACACCAATTGAGTGCTTACCATGTGCCAGAGACCTTTCCAAGTGTTTTGCATATATGAACTTGCTTAACCGCTGCAGCAGTGTGAAGGAGGCCGCATGACCATCCCCACTTTGCAGATGGTGAAATGAGGACGCGGGAAGGCTACCTAGTCCAAGGTCATATACTAGCAAGTGGCAGACCCCGAGTCTGAGCCCTATCAGTCTACCTCCAGAGTCTGTACTTTTAGCCCCTACTCTGCACTTTACACAGCAGAGCTGACTGGCCCTTCTTTTCCCACATGCTTGGAGACACCTAAGAGGCTGGGATGCCCCTGGGGAAGGGTCAGTCAACTATGCTTACAGTCCATGCTCTCCCACCATCCCCACACCTGCCAGCCAAGGCTGGGCCCCAGTGCCTGGAAGCCCAGGGCCTGGTGTTCATCAGATGAGGGTGTGTTTGGCCCTGGGCCCAGCAGGAGGGCATGAACCTGACTAAGCCAAGAATAACATGCTGCTGGGCTGTGGTCTGAAAATTCAGCAGGCAGAAATCTGGGGCTGCCTGTCCCGCCTCCCCGGAAGCTGCTGCAGGTGAGAGGGCTTGGGAATTAGGGTGCTCCCCTGCTGGGCCACACTGGAGGGCCCTTCCTGCAAGGCAAAATCCTTGAGCAGTGCTTGATGGCTTCAGAGCCGGCAGTCATTACAGTCAGAGTTGAGTGGCAAGGAGAGTTTCGGAGTGCATCAGAGTGCGGCCCTTCCAAAGTTTGATGCTGCTTTTAATTCTTTCTAAGAAATAAACACTTGTGAAATCTCCAAGTTTTCTTTCCAAGTGAAAAGCCTCCTCTTTGGTCAATCGTTTAGTGTATTTGAGAATGACAGAAACCTGTCTGGCTCAGCAAACTTCCTTCGGATGCCTTTCACTGCTGGGATTCATGCTTTCTGGGAATGCTTGTGTTGGGCACAGGGAAGAAGGCAAGGCAGGAAGGTGGGGGTGTTGTGAGGGGGTTGGGGATGTCCCCCTCTCAGGGACAGGTTTCCCCTGTTCTGAGGCAGCCATCCTTGGCTGGCAGTTAGCAATTCCCACTGCATCCTGCGATAGCATCATTTCCTCCAAACTTCCACTTTATCTGGAGGGGCAGCCAGGGCATCCCGGAGCCCAGCAAGGGCTGGTCAAGCTTACTGGGAGGGCAGTCCATGCATAGAATTCAGGGTGCATTTCCCGCCCTGAGATGCCTTGTCTCATGAAACTGCCTTCCTGCCTCCATCCTGAGACCCCAGAGTCAGGCTATACAGCCAGCCTCTCTTGAGCAGGCCGACGGGACAGGCGATGCCCCTATCGTTCTCTGAGAAATGTGACAATAAAAAGCATCTGGGATGAGTCTTTGCCATCTTATCTTCTTTGGAAACTTGCAAGCATCTCAGAATACTTTAAAAAGCAATATAGTATCATCCTAGTTTTAAAAAGATGGATTTAAAAATAAAAGCCCCGTCGAAAGGACATAAACCATTTTGTCAATTTTTCTGAGCCAACCTAAGCCATAGTAAGGGAACACTTGGACACACTCTGACTCCTAATCCACAGGAAGCTCCATCAGAGCCCTGACTCCTGCTCTGGCTTCATCTGGCTGGTCCTGGGGCTCTGAAGATCTCCTGCTGCTTGCATCCCAGCTCCTCCTGACGCTTGTGGTATGAGGTGCGCAGACCCTGGGGCCCCGGGGAAAAGACAACGCTGCTCCTGCATTTGGCACCTCTGCCAGCCCACAGACCCACAGGGGCATCCGTTTGTCTTCACATTCATGAGAAAGATCTCCTTGTTTCTCATCCAGGTCTTCATTTAACCCTTTCTCCGAGCCTGGTGCAGATTGGGGGAACTGTACCTTGTTCTGTGCTCTCGGCACGCCCATCCTCCTTGTCACTTTACCCAGCACCTCCGTCTGGGTTCTGAGTTCAGGCTTCTCATGAGTTCCAGACCCATCTGAATGGCCTCCCGACAGACTCCTCCTGGGTGCCCCTCCCGCCTCTCAGCCCAGCCTGTACAAAAGGAAGGGCTGACTCCCTTCTCGGCTTTGCCTGGATGAGATCACACCCTCCCTGGTCACCCCAGCTTTAGCTGTGGTCTCTCCCAGGGGGGCGTGGTTCACTCCATCACCCTGCCAGCCCAGCAGGCCCCCTACTTTCAGGATTTCTCCTCCCCGGTCCTCTGTCCACAGCCTTCTGGTGGTTTTCTTACTGGGATCCTTGGGACCGTGGGGTTCTCCTGAGGACACTGGGAAGGGCACCGATTGGGAGGTCGTGCTGATAGGTCCTGCTTCTGTGGAGAAGTTCGGCTCCACCTGTTCCATATGCTGGAACTCAGTGGGCCATTTCCCCAGGGGGAGGAGAGCAGTCAGGGTGCTGGGTCTCTCAAGGAGGTGCATCCGCAGTTCCCCATCTCCACTCACACCTGCAGCCTCACTCTCCCGCCCGACCCTGCCCACCTCTTCCACTTGCCTGCGCAGACAAACCGCCCCCAACACTCCCTCCTAGGGACCAGCATATCGCCTCTGGCTTTCCAGTCTGCCCCTGGCATTTGTGCGGCGCTTGGAAAGGAACATTTCCAGAAAACTGTGAAATGGTACCTGCTTCTCACCCTATCCCATAAAACACCAGTGACCACAGTTAAGTTTGACTAGACACATCCCACCCATGACTCCTGTGGTGGGTCAAGGTGGGGTGTTCCAACTCAGCTGGGAGACAGCCATTCAGAATGTGTCGGTCACTGGGCAGGGCAGGGCTCGGTCCTGGTGAGGGAGTCGAACCAAGGTTTTGCATCAGGCGATCACACCAGCAGCAAGGGCATTGGAACTGCCATTCGGTGTGTGCCAGACCCTCCAAGCTGCGCCTGTCTCATTTCATGTTATCCTCATGCCGCCTCTCAAGGTAGGAGGATTGATTATTCCCCGCATGCTTGGGAGGGAGATGAGGCTCAGAGCGGTTGCATATTGGATGCAAGGTCCCATCGTTGGTGCCACAGCCAAAATTCTAGCCCAGTTCTAACTCCCCATCCCCACCCCTTGCCAGCCCTGCGGCTAGGACAATCAATTCATTCAGTGTCCTGAAGCTGTAGCCATGCTGTGCCTCTTAGGACTGGGAGAGACGCTAAGTGCTTCTGAGGAAAAGAGTAGAAATCTTGATTCCTCAATTTCCAGAGGCTCTGCTCAGTCAAGAAGGAATTGTGAGGCAATGGCCCTGTAGAGGCCACCACCCACTAGAGCCACCCCCTTGGGTGTCCTGCCAAGTGTCAGACCCAAGACTGGCTTCTGTCCCTCCTCAGCCAGAGCCCTGCTCCTGCCAACCCTCTGTGGTCAGCTAGACATTGTTCAAGGGCTGCTTTCTGGACCTTCTGAGAGCTGGAGTGAGGTGGTCCTCACCAGCCCTCTTATCTTGTGGTCCATGGCTGACTCCCTTCTGTGCACCCACGCATTCAGTGCTCAGGCCCCCGTGGCTGCTGTGAAGATGATTTCATCGGAGGAACAGAAACCATCCTGTTAGGGCTCTCAGGCAGGCCACGTTTCTTCCCTGCTGTACGCTCATCTGCATCTCCTTAACTGCATCCCCATGTGCCCAGGAGACGACGGAATATAGAGGCAGCACCCTCCAACCAAAACAATCACCTGAGCATGAGGTTTCTGGCTGTCATCCGTTCTGCCCCTCACCTGGATCCAGAAAGGCTTGGGCTGAAGCCAAGCCAAGGCAGTTGCAGGGGAGCAATGGGAAGGGCCCCTCCCAGACTGGTAGGTGGTACAGCTTGAGTAAGTGGGTGCTCACAGAGACAAACACATGACTTCCTCAGAGCTGATTCCCCATCTCTGAGCCATCCTCAGAAACCATGGCCGTGGAAGAAATGGCAAGAGAGAGCATGGATTTTGAAAGGCAGAGGCTGCCGAGAGACCTCATTCAAAATGTGAAGAGGATCAAGTCTCCATTAAACTAAAAAGCCTCTGCACAGTACAGGAAACAACAAAACAAAAAAGGCATCCGGCTGTATGGGAAAAGATACTCGCAAATGACATAGCTGATAATGGCTAACATCCAAAACATAGGAAGAACTCATACAACCCAATATCAAAAAAAACAAACTCCTGTTAAAAACTGGGCAGAAGACCCAGACATTTTTTCAAAGAAGACATACAGATGGCCAACAGACACATGAAAAGGTGCTCGGCATCACTAATCATCATGGGAATGCAAATCAAAGTCATAATGAGATATCCCCACATGCTAGTCAAATGGTTGATATCAACTAGACAAGAAATAAGCATTGGCGAGGATGTGGAGGGAAGGGAACCCTTGTGCACTGTTGGTGGGAGTGTAAACTGGTGCAGCTAGTGTGGAAAACAGTATGGAGGTTCCTTAAAAAATTCAAATAACCATATGATCCAGCAATTCCATTCCTGGGCATTTACCCAAAGAAAACAAAAACACGAATTTGAAAAGACATATGCACCCCCATGTTCATGGCAGCATAATTTACATATAGCCAAGATATGGAGGCAACCTAAGTGTACACTAACAGATGAATGGATAAAGAAGAGGTGGTACATATATGTGATGGAATACTACTCACCCATAAAAAAGAATGAAAATTTTCCCATTTGTTACAACATGGATGGACCTAGAGGGTATTATGCTAAGTGAAATAAGTCATATAGAAAAAGACAAATGCTGTTTGATTTCACTTACATGTGGAATCTAAAAAAACAACAAATGAACAAACAGAACAAAACAAATGAACTCAAAGACACACAGAACAAGTGATGGTTGCCAGAGGGGAAGGAGAGTGGGTGGGACGGAAGAAATAGGTGAAAGGGGATGAAGAGGGGCAAACTTCTGGTTACAAAGTAAATAAACCTGGGATACAATGTACAGCACAGGGAATATAGTCAATAATATTGTAAAAACTTTGTTCAATGACAAATGGTAACTAGATTTATCATGGTGATAATTTCATAATGTTTATAAATACTGAACCACTGTATTGTACACCTGAAACTAATGTAACATTGCATGTCAATTATACTCAGCAATTTAAAAAACAATGTAAAGAGGGTCAGCGTCCCACAGAGATGCCAGAGAAGAGCTGTCTCTGAGCTGGTGGGGTGGCGCGGTGGGGGTGGGGGGTGGGTGAGGCGGTGAGGGCAGGCCAAGAGTCGTAGGTAGTCGGGAGGGGTGGGACACAAAGCAGAGCGCCGAGGCCCAGCCAAGAGCCTGGACTGGGGAAACACTCTGGAGGGCCAGGCCTTGGGTTGCTGTCGGAATGTGATTCGACGAAGCTGAGAAGCAGATAGGGTAGGCTTCGAGTCTCTAGATTTTGTATAGGAAATGTTTTCACAGTTAGGGCTAATTGGCAACTATCCTTCTCCTTTTTGGTTTCCTCATAAAGGCCAGTTAATGACAATGTTCATCTCCTTGGAGACGTACAGTGGCACTGTCATTGGTACCAAACCCAAACTGACCAGCCCATCTTGTGCTGGCCAATGCCAGCTGCATAGCGCCTTGAGACACTCGTTGCCGCGTAGGCCCACTACCCTTTCTATAAATAAAGTTTTACTGGAACAGAGCCGCATACACTCATTTCTGTATCGTCTGTGGCTGTTTTCATGCTACGACAGCAGAGTTGAGCAGGAGGGGCAGAGACCTAATGGCCTGCAAGCCTGAAATATTTATTATCTGGCCCTTTACAGAAAACTGCTGTTTACCAACTCCTGCTTTAAACTGTTCTTTGGCAATATTGAACCTTTTACTGTTGAAGAGATAGTATACTGATCAAGTGGTATTTCACATGCGAAACCCATAGTTCAGAAACAGGCCCACTTTCCAGATGTGGAAGTGGTGTTGCACCATTTGTAATCAGCTGTGGCCCCAAGCAGGTCTCTTAGGTGACTGACCGAGTGTGATGCCGGCTTTGGTGGGGTGATGTTTGGGATGGAGAGCTGGAGGCCGTGCAGAGAGGAAGTGCCCATGGGAATTTGGTTTCCACAACCTCAGGTTAAAGGAAAGAGCTTTTGCAGCAGCTGCCATCCCAGATGTGCCAACATCTGGCGGGGCTGCAGGTACACTAGCATTTTCTAGCTAATTCGGTGTTGACACGTGCTGTGTTCCGATGACACTTGTCTTGGTATTCTACAGCAATACTCCCAGGAGAGGATGGAAAACTCCATCCAGTGTGTTTTTCTCAAGAATGCATCACTAGCCTGTGACCTGGCCAGGAGGGGAGGGGCCTGAGCAGGTGTGCCGTGGCTTCATCTAATCCACAGTGCCAGCCACGGGCCAGGGAGGACGCCCACCTTTCATTAAGCAGCGGGAGCATGTTATTTTAGTGTAGAGAAGCTCATTCGTTCCATGCCCATGTGTTTTGGTGATCTGCACAATGTGTCAGCATACGGAGATGTATCAGTTCATCTAAAGACCTTGTAACTTCTTTCATCACATTTTAGGTGTTACTCTATAAATTAAATTTTCTGGTCAGTACATTATACTGTGACTTTGGAATGGATTGATGTTTTGTGGTCTTGGTAAAGAAAATTGCATTTAAAAGTTTTAAAAATTAATGTTCTTTCTGGGTTTTTTTCACAGGATCAGGTAATGTTTTACAAAACTCTAAAATAATCATCACTTTTGCCCTTGACTCTGAACTAGAGCATGTATTGTTCATAAAGTGTGGACAGTTTTAGTCTAGATTCCAGACTGCTAAGACCATGTGGTCCCAAGAGTCTGTCCATGCCAGGCAGGGCCGGCTGGAAGTCTTTGGCATAAACATCAAAAACCTGTCCTTCTCAATGTCTCTCCCTTTCTCAGCCCTCAAGTCTGGATGACAGAAGGGGCAGCCGTCCCCGGTCCATGGTCCGGTCCTTCACGATGCCTGCCTCCCCCCGACCCCTGTCTGTGGCGTCTGTGTCATCCCTGTCATCCGACAGCACCCCTTCTAGGCCGGGCTCTGATGGGTGAGTTGGGCTCAGCCAAGGGGCAGGGGCTTGGAGGGTCCAGGGAGAGCCCAGGGTTTGTTTCATCACAATTGAGGGGATGTTTTGAAATCCTCTTCAAAGCTGAGACTCTGAGGCTTTACGATCATGGTGCCCAATATGACTTTCAGGGTCTGTGAGTTTCTGAGAAAAAATCCTTTGGGTAAGGTTTCCCTTGAACTTTAAAATCTCCAGTGAGTGTTCAGTCCTCCTGGGCCTGTCCCAGAAGAAGCGTGGTGGCTCCTGGCCACATGCTTGCACTTTTCCATCCCTTGTTTACTTCCATGGTGTCACACAAATGAAGGACTGTCATAGTCGGGGCTCCCTTCCTTCCCGAGGACTTCCTGAGATAATCATTTCTGCTCTTGAGCACCCAAAAAGCACAAGTGGGCTAGAGGGGAACCTAGTAGACCAGGAAATACTGGCAGAGCTCTCACAAGGTCTCCTGCATCAACTCAGAGATTCAGAAAGAGCCTCAGCATTGATCTTTTTTTGTGTTTTTGAGTAGCAAATATGTAAAGTTTGTTCTTTTCTTATTAAACAAAAAGTGTCTCTTGTAATTTACATATCAGAACAGTTTTACTGTGGAGTCTGCACAGTTGTGTTTGGGCAACCCCATTTGGTTTACAATCCATCGACCTATCAAACCCACAGGCTCCCTCCTGGCCCCTGCGACATGCAGACATGAACTTCCAGGACGCCCCAAGGGACAGCTCAAATCTATGTGTCTTTTGTTGCCAATGACTGATGTGCCTAATGGAGGATTGAAAACTATACCGACATTTTTTTTCTTAACGGTAATTTTTTTCGGTGTCTGCCTCTTATAAGGCCAAGTCCATATGGAAATCCTCAATTTAGAGGTATTTAAATCATCTGTGCTTGTCATTTAGAGCAAGACTGCTAAAGAAGCTAATTCAGCTTCTCCCCAAGAAAATCCCCAGGCTAGTTATGAAAAGGATTTTATATTTCCAGGAACATGGGGTGAGGGTGGAAATTGGTCTCGAGGTTCTAGATGGAGGAATATTGCGTGCATGAATACATGAGCACGGGCCGTGGGCTCCTTCTCCCAGGAGAATTTGTTTAACCTTGAACTCACTAGAAGGCGTCTTTATTAATAGAGTCCAGATTTTTGTTCATTCTTGGGGTTGCCAACCTTAGCTGTGTATCTAATGTGGAGAAAATGAGGCTTTGGTCTCAAATGACACAGGTTGTGCACAGAATAAGGTTCCATTTGTAGGCAGGTACTGCTCATAATGTGACAAGTTTTAAATGCAACCTGTCTTTCTCTTGGTTCTTTGTGGACATGTGTGGATTTCACAGCTCAGGTCTCTCCCCTAAGCTGAAAGATGTCTACTTTTTCCCCTGTGTTAATTGTCTCAAGCTCTACAAACCTAGAATAAAATCATGGAAATTTTTATTGTTGTTTATAATAGAATATCTGACACATAATGAATATTGATGTATTGGTTATTGTGTATCCAGTTGGAAAAGTCCAGGTGTCCCAAAATGCCTTAATGATCAAAGTTAACACTAGTGTATATTTCATCAATCAATTTTAAGTTTTGGCTATGGAAAAATTTCAGACATATACGAAGGGGACAGAATGTTATGAGGCCCTGTGCCCATGAGCCAGCCTCGGTTATCCACTCCTAGCCAATCTTATTTCAAGCTCTACCCCACTCTCTCCCAACCCCTTATTATTCTGAAGCAAATTTTGAACAGCATGTCATTCTACCCATAAACATAGCAGTGTGAATTTGTAAAAGGTAAAAACTTAGAGAACCATAACTGCCTTTACAAATACATAGTACCTTTATCACATGTAAAAAATTAACATTAATAATTCTGTATTATCATCAGATATTGGTGTTAATTTCTAATCATGCCACAAATATCATTTTTTATTAGTTTTTTTGAGACCGAGTTATTGGTTGATACATCTCTTTAGTTGTCTTTTAATCAATAGATTTCTCCTTACCTTAGCTTTTTCTTACAATTTGTCAAAAATTTACGTTGCCCGTCCTGTATCTGAATTTTGCCGATTGCATCCCCCACAGTGTTGTTTGGTGTGTGTCTCTGTCCTCCACGTTTCCTGCATATTGGCTGTTGCATCTAGAGGCTTGATTAGGTTCAAGCTTGATTTGGGGACAGGATGGCTTTGTAGTTCTTCCACGCAGGAGCACATTGTGTCTGCTTCTCTCTCGGTGACATTAGCAGCTACTGACAATCAATGCCTACATTCAGTATCTTTACTGTTAAACAGGATGTGCCATAGCAACAAATCCTGCTGCACCCCTAGTCATGCCGGGAGAAGTGGAAAGTAGGGGACGTGGTTCTTGTTCTCAGCAGTCTGTATCTTCAATGGACTTGTAATGAGATTTTTGTGAATGAGCTATCTAAATGATTTCTTCCATGTCACCTCTCCCCTAGTGGAGAACAAGGTGGCTCTAATGGCTTTTTTGATCATAGCAGTGGTTTCGTTCTAAATGCCCCATTCACAAATAAGTTTAAAAGAAACCACAGCTGGGATGAAAATGTGACTGGCTTTTGGAATTTATTTCTCTTGCAGTCAATCCCCCCGTGAAGAAATCAGTTTATTCTCCATGTGGTCAAGGAGGTCAGGCTTGGAAGGTTGCCCTGAGGTCTGGGGCCTCTCAGGGGCAAGCTCTGGGCCTGGCTGGGGCTGTGGCTTGTCGTGCCCTCGGGCTCGGGGACTACCTGGGTGTTGGGCAGCTAGAGAGCGGGGAGTTGCTGTGAACCCTCTTGGCTTCCTGTTTTTCATCTCCTGGCCATATGGAAATGATGTGTCACCCACAGTTTAAAAGACACATTTATTGGAAATCAGAGTATAGGTTATTTCTCCTATATATAGGACTCTTTTTAAGAGACCATCTCTCTTTTATTTTACTTTGTTATCATGTGTTATATTTTGAAAATATAAGATCCTATAATACCTTGTGTGTGAGTTACACTATAAAGTTTTTAAGACATTTCTCTACCTTTCTCTGTGTTGGCCTCTTTTCTAACTCCTTCCTACTACAGAGACTGAAATTCCAATCTTAGAATTGAACCCATTTCTGCCTCTTCTAATATGACCTACTAGGAGAGAAACAGGAGGATGGACTCCTCCCTCAGTATAATATTAAAACCACAAACTACAATTGTATGTAGATGTGTGTGCACACTCCTCTTTGATCCGTGCCTTAGAAACTAGTCCAAGATCCATTTACTTAGTAGACTAACCATTAACGTGGTTTCACACCAACTGGTCAGCGCCAGTAGGCAAAAGGGTGTTGGCAAATTTCATCTTGAGACTAGTGACATCCAGGCCATGGTTGGAGGACATCAAGACTCACCAGTGGGTGGCAGAGCTGGAACCCAGGTCCTCCAGCTCCAGCTCCCTTATCTGCTGAAAAACTGAGGGCACGTCCACGTGCCCATGACCTGGAATGAGCTTGCTTCTCGTTGAGCTGTCCCAAAGGCTTTCCAGCTGAAGCAGCTGGCGCACCTGTCCTCTTAAACTGGCTGTAGAAACGTGGTCAGACTCAAGAGACCAGAAATATATTTACAGCTGCCTATTTCTCTCCGTCATATTTGTGAATACTTTAGTATGAATCTTTAAAAGGCAAGGGCTCCCCTTTTGAAGTATACTCCAAATACTTTTCTCCCATCATAAATCTACAGGAACTCCTTAATATCACTGTTGTAACCCCTCAGATTTCACATTTCATCCCTTGTCCTGTAAAGTGTCCAATTTTCTTCCAGTTGGTTTTTATCGGGTTGCCAGCACAGTCCATCCATTGCAATTGGCTAATGGGTATCTTAACTCTCCTTTGGCCTCCCTCTTAAAATCATTCCTTTTCTGTAAGATTTGGTGGTTCTGATTCAGCACTCAGATGCGTGGTGAAGGTGTGTACACACACCTGCAGGGTGCAAAGCAATTGTTCTCCCAGTCACATGTCAGTGACTTTCAACAACCATTTTCTTCAGGTTTGCACTGGAGCCTCTCCTGCCAAAGAAAATGCACTCCAGGTCCCAGGACAAGCTGGACAAGGACGACCCGGAGAAGGAGAAGAAGGAGAAGAAGAAGGAAAAAAGGAACAGCAAACATCAGGAGATATTCGATAAGGAATTCAAACCCAGCGACATTCCCCTGCAGCAGTCCGAGGCTGTGATCCTGTCAGAAACGGTAATTCCGCAGGGGGCCTTCCCCGCCGGGCGGCGGCTGGGACCCACCTTCGCTCCATGTCTAGCCAACAGGCTGTCAGTTGGGTTCCAGGGAATTTGCTCTAAAGTAGCCACGTGACAATCTGGGGTCTCCTTCAGCCCTCGCCTCGTATGACCTACTGCTGCCGGGCCCCCAGAGCACAGCCAGAGCAGCTTTTCTCCGGGGGCCAGCCTGTCTCAGCACCCACGCTCCGTGCGCGCGCTGGTGGGCCAGCCGTCAGCAAGACCTTGGATTCTAGGCTCTCTGCAGCACTGCTGGACTTGCCTCCAGCACCTCCTGATATTGCCGAAGATGGACAAGGAACGCTTTTGTTGTTAGAACGCAGTATTCCATGTTAACTGAAGCCTCTCCCTCACCCCTTGCTGACCAGAATGTGAGCCACAGTTCCTGCCTGAGTGTTACAGTCTGCTTGCGTGGAGTCCAGAAGCCCCTTCCTGCTGGGCTCTGCCAGGCACACGGCCCCTGTTAGCCCTCCGCCTCATCTGTTGCACGTTTACATCTCATGGCCATCTTTCAGAAGGAGTTCCAGGGACTTAACCCAGCATGTGCTGGCTAGTTGACATTAGAAACAGATCCCAGGACCTCATTCTTTCCAGAGTCCCCGGCATGTGACAGTGGCAGCAAACACCTGTGTAGCTCACTCTAGTCCCGGGGCTGGGCCTGGAGGGCTGCTGCCCCCAGAAGTGCCCAGTGGTGTCTGCAGTTTGGGGGCAAAATGAGGCACAGCTTCTGGGGTGAACTTTATTCAGAGAGTGCTATTTGTAGACTGGAAACAAAATAAAAAAGCAGCTCACACAGGATGTCAGCTTCTAAGGCTAAGTCAGGCTTAGAGCCGCTGTCCCCACCCCAGAAAGGGACAGGCATTTGCCAGCCAATGGCCCAGAATGTATCTGCCCTGGGCAGGAGCCCATGGCCATCTTGGCCATGACTGAAGCATCGCTTGATCAAAGGGCTCAGAAGGGGCCGCCTTTTAATAAGACATACTTGTTAGCTTGTTTATATCTCAAACACCAGAGGATATGTTTCATCCAGACTGTGTGCCACTAGGACCAGTGGCCACACGTTGCTTGGCTGTCTAAAGGAGAAACGCAGACCTGAGAGCCATGACATGCCTTCAGGAAGGTGAATGCTCTTCTGAGCCCTTTGGACACGACACGGACTGCAGGTTCTCTGTTTCACCGCAGCACGAGTGGCCAAACGTGGCAGGGCCCAGGGGAGGAACTGGCCAGAGGCTTGCGTTAAGTGCCCAGGCGCTGGGATTAAGAGGTTTCCGATGAACCACTCCTTGTTATCTGTCTGCTATTTGGGAACGTTGGGAAGCCAGGGAACCCTGCTGACACTGGCTGAGCTCGCCTTCCCTCAAGTTCAGATAGAGTCCTCAGGTCATCACATCTGGGTGGGGGAATTAACAGAAACATATTTTGAATATTGATCAAGTGCCAGACACTGTAAGATCTTTCATATGTTTTTATTTAAGCTCCATTTTAAGCTGAGAGCCTCGGAGAAGTTAAGCCAAATGGCAGAGCTGATCAGAATTAAGCTGTGTGAAAAGAAGCCAAAGGCCATGCCAGACACTTGGCCGTTACAGTACAAGTTCTGTCCCTCCCTTCTGTGGCCGTTTGCCTGCAAGGATACTAACAAAGACAGACTGAGTTCAGCCAAAATGGGCCTCCCCACCGCTGGCCCACAGTACCCTCAGCAAATTCACAGGATCTCACTCACCAAGGTCAGCACACAGAACCTTGACCCCCCGTCAGCCTCTGACGAGTCTCAGAACCATAGCTGCAGCCCAGAGGCCAGGAGTCCTGCCTTCTCGCTGGGGGCAGACTTACTGTTCTTGGTCCAGCCCAGCTATCAAGGGGCCTCTTCCTCTAGCTGACAGTGCCGGCAAGGTCTGTGAGTGCAGGGCTCACAGGTGTACAGGCTTTCCTATGCAAGTACCATGGGCTAGGGGCTTAAATAGCCAAAATGCATTGTTTCACAGCTCTCTAGGCCAGAAGTCTGAGGTCAAGGTGTCAGCAGGATTGGCGTCCTCGGAAGTCTGTGAGGGAGGATCCGTTCTTGCCTCTGCCCTGCTCTCTGATGGTTTACCAGCAGTCTTCAGTGTCCTCTGGCTTGTAGAAACATCACCGTGCCCTCTGCCTTCATGTTCACACGGCCTTCTCCCTGTGTACACATGTCTGTACCCAGATTTCTCCTTTCTGTAGGAACACTGGCACACTGGATTAGGAACCCCCTTGTGACCTCATCTGCAAAGATCTTATTTCCAGATGAGGTCACATTCACAGATACTGGGGGTTAGGACTTCAACGTAGTACTTTTGGGGGACACAACTCAGCCCATGACAGACCCTAACTACACTCTTTCTGTCCTTTCAATGTAGATAAGTCCCCTGCGGCCCCAGAGACCAAAAAGCCAGGTGATCAACGTCATCGGCAGTGAAAGGCGTTTCTCAGTGTCCCCATCCCCGTCCTCCCAGACGACGCCCCCTCCGGTCACGCCGAGGGCCAAGCTCAGCTTCAGTCTGCAGCCCAGTAAGTAGGACTTGCTCTGCATGGGGATTCCTGACATCATTCTATGACATCCTTCACAACCAGCGGCTCTGAGGTTAGACCCACTTCTTGTCCCATGAGTCCCCCATTACCAGGCACCTCCCGCCCTCGGGATTCAGCACGTGGGGCCAAGGCACAGTCCCGGGCTTCCCGAGTTCCCTGGTGGAACGTGTGGGGCCCCTGACCCAGGGTCTCAGAACCACCTGCCCGCTGGGGGAGGCTGGAGAGGCACACGACGCTCGCTGGTTTTGTATCATTTGATAGGGAGCCCCGGGAGGGCCGTGGGCCTTCCTGTGTCTGGGAGGACAGTAAAGTGCAGAAGCACTTCCAGCTGTTGTGAAGGGCAAAGGGCAGGCTTATTTTTCCAGTTTCCTCCAGTTTCTAGGGCTGCCCTAACGTATTTCCACAAACTTGGTGGCGCAAAGCAATAGAAATGCATTCTCTTACAGCTCTGGAGGCTGGAAGTGTCTGGAGTGAAGGTGTGGGCAGGGTCGCTTCCTTCTGGAGGCTCCGGGGGAGGCTCTGCCCTACGCCTCTCTCCCTCCTTGGCACCCCTCAGTGTGCGGACACATCTCTCCAGTCCCTGCCTCTGTCGGCATGCGGGGTTGTCCTCTGCCCTCTCCCCTTCTGAAAAAAACATCAGTTGTTGGAATTAGGGCCCACCATAAATTAGGGGTGAATGAGGTGGTTTTCTCCTTGCTGGAAGCAGAACAGGCAAGATGCTGGGGACTCAGGGGGTGAATCAGGGTTGCAGCCAGGGGTGAGCCTAATTGAGTGAGCAAAGAGTTTTCTGGGTGCTAGAAGGGACATGGTTTTTCAGTATTATGTCTTCATATCCTTACATACCTCATGATTGTTTTCATAAAATTATTTTATCATTATTTTTTAAATAGTTCAAATTTTTGCAACTAAACCCCATTGCAGCTGATGTGGAAAACACTTTGGTAGAACACGAAGATCAACACAGAGTCACCCGGCAAGTCCACTCCTGGGCACATCCCCAAAGAATTGACAGCAGGGGCTCAAACAGAGACTTGCACGTGAAGGTTCATAGCAATAGTATCAACAGTAGCCAAAAGGTGGAAACAACCCAGGTGTCCATCAGCTGATGAGCAGATAAACAAAACATGCGTCTGAGGAAATACCCACACCACGGAGTATTAATGCAGCCATAGGAAGGAATGAAGTTCTGATGTACTACACGGATGAACCTCCAAAACCATTATTTTAAGAGAATTAAGCCAGACACGAAGACAAATGTTATATGATTACACTTACACGAACTATCTAAAATGGGCAAATTCATAGGGAAAGTAAATTAGAGGTTATCAGGGGCTGGGGGAGGCAGGTATTCTTTGAAAACTAAAAAGTTTGGAGGTAAGGTGATGGTTGCACATCTGGAATGTAATCAATGCCACTGATTTGCACGCTTAAAAATGGCCAAGGTTATGTTACATATATTTTGCTACAAGGAAAACAGCCCACCAACCAGCCAGTCATGAGGCCCGCCGTCAGTCAGAAGCCTTCCCCAGGAAGCCACGGCGAGGCGCCCTCATAAAACAACCCAACTCTTCCTAGGAAGTGTTTTCCTAATGAAGGGCTTTTCATCTGATGGGCCACTGGGTAAATGAGACCCAATCAGAAAGACCCATCAGAAAAATGTCAAGTTTCCTCTCTTTAAGATTCAAGAAAAAGAGTTTTTTTCTAAGAGTCTCAACAAGGGCTGAGAAAATATCCATCGTCTCAATCATTATGCCTCCACTGGAAAAAGGGCTGCTTTTTTGGTTTACTTTAAAAACCAGTTGTACTTCCCCTTGGCTTATTTAAAGCAACGGCCACAGTGACTGTTCCTGCTAATAACTTCCTTTCACACGGTCATGGGGTTTCTGTGGAGAGAGATTTGAAAGGCAGAGGCCTCGATGTAGGCTGTATTGTGATGCTTCGCTTAGTGACGCTTTCCAGTAACAGCTGCAGGAGGCTGGGGACAGAGTCCTGGCTAGGCTTTGCGAACACCAGGTATAAAGGGTCCTGGTGACACCCAGCTGTTCAGACGCCACTGAGGCAGAGAGGCTGGAGGAGGGCTCAGAAGGGTCTGGGGTTCACATGGCTGTTTTTACAGTGTATTGACGCCTCCTGGTATTTGTGTGTTCTTTCTGGAATATACCATTAAGGGGGCATCTGGCCTTCTGAGTTCTCTGTGCTCCCTGCTCACTTCTCTGCCCTCTTGACCAGCAGGGCAAAGTGTTTTTGCCTCCCCTGGAGAGAACATGAAGCAGTCATATTGTACTAAGACTCAGTGGGGACATGGACTTGATTTTAAATCCACCCTGTTCTCTAGGTCTGGAGCTGAATGGCATGCCCGGGATGGACGTGGCTGAGGTTCCCCCTCCTCTGCCTCTCAAAGGCAGCATGGCAGATTATGGGAACCTGATGGAGAACCAGGACTTGATGGGCTCGCCGGGGCCCCCGCCCCCTCCTCCCCACCAGAGGGTAAGTCCATCGGGAACCGGCCGCTTGGGTTTGTGATCCTGCCCTCCGCAAAGGGCAGATCCCGCCTTCCTGGCGTTAGCCTGTTTACTCTGGATGAACCAAGATCTGATTCTGAGAGGAGGGCCAAAGTGTCCATATGTGGGATCTGCAGTTCTGTGCCATCGCCACCACACAGAGACACATGTCCCCACACAGGCCTCAGAACAAGGGAAAGAGGAGAGGAAGCTGTAGGCAGTGGATCTCCTGACCACCGAGGCCATTCTGCTGCAGGTGGAAGTCCTGTGAAAGTTTGATTTTTGAAAAGTAGCTTTTCTGAGAAGTGGTTTGTCTGGCCAGTTAAAGAAGCTGTCCAAGGTCATGCTGTATAGGGCATGCTCCGGTCGGACCCCGACTTGGCCCTTGAGAAGTCCTTCCCCCCCAGTTCCTCCTGGCAGCGTCACCTTGGTGCTGACCACGCCCGGGTGGGGAGAGGCCCTTGCTACATGGAGAGTCTTGGCTCCCCAGGTCCCCAAGGCCACCCAGGCTACCCGCCCCTCACTGTGCCTCTAGCCTCGAAACCCCCCTCCCTGTTGAACTCGAGGTGCTGGCCACCATAAGCGTGCGCTTTTACGGGTACCCCCTGAAAACTGTTTTCTTCATTACTCTTGTCGGATGTGCCCACTGCTCCACGGCCCCTGGGCCAGCCTCCTAATGCAAATACGAGCTTAGAGCCATAAAGAGCCATTCAAACCAGTGCCTCTGTGGTTACCAGCTGAAAGTTCTAGAAATGTTCTTTTGAGGTCCACCACGTTCCTGTCCTGGTGCTCCAGGCTGCTGTCACACAGGGTTCTCTGTTGTTCACGAGCCCAGCCACATCCAAGCCAGCACGTACCTGGAGGAGCCGTGTGGCATGGCCCCAGCAGCACCGGGAGGTTGGCTTCCAGGTCATCCCTACCCCGGCCACAGGGCTCTTAACCTTATGAAATAAAGTCAGTCCACCTGAAGAGTAGAGTATCCCTGTTGCTATGTGCAGCTGGTCGGCCTCAGTGAAATGATAAGAGAACTGCTGTGGAACACTCAAAATGCGAGGTCAGTATGTGCCTGTGGGGTGTTTATCAAGGTGATGCACGCTTTTGTCCCTTTAAAAACAATACATATGTGCTTTTTCTTACAGAAGCTATTTCACTGAGTGTTCTGCAAATTTATCATCTCTCTTCTCGAAAGATGGAATTTATTTGCAGTATATGTATTTGATTATTCCTTTTGTGTGAAAAAAACAAGCAGTGGGGTTTCATCTCAAATGCTAAAGGGATATGCCATTCACATCAGCCCTCTGTCCCCAGAAGGGCCACGATGGGGGACTGGCCCTGGAGAAGGGTCCAGGTGCCCTGTGATGGGTTTTCAAGAGGCTGGAATGGCTCATTGCAACTGTAGAAATATTTGCCTGGCCTTCCCCGTGGACTTTTAACTGCAGTTAGATCAAAAGGAGACACAGTGAGTTGAGTGAGAACAGTGATTGGTTGGGCTGTTGTTTTCCTAGCACCTTAGTTAACCAATCCTATCTTTATTTAGTTGGAAAAGCAGGAATACCCCCCAGGGCTCCCTATACTAGTGAGCTGAAAAGTCTGAGCTTGGAAGGATGACTAGGTTCCTTTTTATTAACAGGTCAATTCAGGGGCAACATTTTATCATCTTAGTTCCTCCAATACATCATCCTGTTATACTGATGCCACACGCTGTTGGCTAAGGCAGGAACTAACCATGCACAAGGTGTGGCTCCCTTTACAAAAGGCTGCGAATTCAGCTAGATTAATTACCCAAGTTTTTCTGCTGTTTGTTTCTTTTTTGATTTACCTGCAGTGTGAGAGCTTGTGCTGGTGGCCGGTATGTGGGTCAGCGGGTCAGCGGGTCGTGATTAGTTGGGAGCAGGTGTGTTTCCAGGGAGCCTCCCTCTGCGTGGGCCTGGAGAGCCGTGGAAGGATAATGATCACTTATCTGTCATCGGGGGTGACCGACAACCTCCTGTCACTGTCATTGATCGGCCTGGGCTTGTAGTCAACTCTTGTCTCTCACTGTTGCCAGGGCGAGCTGTCATGTCGTTCAAAATGGCTCTTAGAACTGATGATCTGAGCTGTCATTCTGCTTAATAGTGATAAGCCTGCCCTGCTTGTATCTGGCTCAGAGGGCCTCGCTGCCCTCCCACTTGGAGCTCACTGCGTCAGCCTGGCCCACGAGTGCTCACTTATATTATTTTACTTTATTTTGTACAATGGACTGTATTTTTGCACATTTATTTTCTCCTGTGTGTTAAGCACTAGGTCATTTAAAATTTACTCTCGGTGAACCAGGAGGAAATCTGAGTAAGAGTGAGAGACCTGCTGCGTCATATTCCGTCCTTGAAACGTCTCTTCTCACATTGAGCTGAATGTGAGCCTCCAGCGAGAGGCTGTTAAAAATCCACACTCACCTTACTTAGAGATAGTTCTCCAGAAGCGATTTCATCCCACCTCATTCCGCCTGTGGCCTGCTGCCACTTCTCCTGGTCTGTTCATTCATTCATCTGTTCCTTCACTTCTTCATCCTTGGACTCATTCGTTCATCTGCGTGGTCAGCATGCATTTAATCTGCTGTGTGTCAGGTGTCTGACGGGCACTGGCGCCCAGAGTGACTGAGCATGAGCTCTCTTGGTCATTTACACCCTGGAAGGTCCAGTGAGCAGCATTTTTCTATCACCTTTACAGTTGTAAATTCACCATCTTTCTTGGGACTCCAAGGCAAACTGTGGCCGACAGGCCATATCCAGCCTGCTACCTCTTCTTGTAGATAAAGTTTTATTGGGACACAGCTGCACCCATTTCTTTATATTCTGTGTCTCCCTCACGGAGAGATTAAACAGCCCCCTAACCTTGCTCACTGGCCCCTCTTGGCAGTTTCAGAAGAGACTATGGATGAAAAGCTACCTTGTAAACAGGTCGTTTGGCTACAGGTGCCACCTGTGTCCTGGCCGACCCTCTCTTACGTGGCCTTTCCAGTTCAGAGAGCAAGGGAGCACCTCCCATCCACCCTGAGGAGCATTTCAAGGACTGTTTGTCCCTGAACAGTTTGGAGGCATCTTTGGGGGCATGAGGAGGGTGCTCACTGAGGGCGGCTCAGCTGTGGCACTGCCTGGCTGCCCCTGGGTCTGGTTTTGCTCCTATCTACTTGTTCTTAATCCTTTAAACTTCCTGGTTCAGAAACCAGTCTGTTTCCAGGGGTCCCTAGGTCAACAGCGCCTGGATTTTAAACAACCATGCAAAGAGCAGTGGTTATACTTCTCAGGGGCCGTGCAGACCTCTGAGGTGCTCAGAGATGCCAGAAAGGCCCTTGGCTGCCCGTAGCCAGGTCAGACCCGCCAGCCCCCAGTCCCATGGAGTGGGCAGTCCCCACCCAGGATGCAGATCGACTTGCCCTCAGTGCCACCTTGCCAGGTCAGGCCCCACCTGGAGGCTGTTCCCTGCCAGGGCGTGAGTAATATCACGTCTCTCTCATATTCTTCTTCCAGCATCTGCCACCTCCGCTGCCCAGCAAGACGCCACCTCCTCCCCCACCAAAGACAACGCGCAAGCAGACGTCGGTGGACTCTGGGATTGTGCAGTGAGAGGAGCAGGGCTGCCTCGAAAGAGCAAGCTGGCGTCTTTCCCCTCCCTCCATACCTTCTTCGTGCCTGGCATTTGTTTACCTCATCAGGCCTGTGATGTCTGACATGTAATGCGATTGCTTTTCCTTAGCGGGAGCTCATTTCCAGCCACAGAGTGAGTGGCCTTTCACATGGGAAGCAAGGTGGACACAGGTCTGGAAAATACTATTGTGGGACTCCTGGGGATGTCCTTCTTGAGACCCTAAGTCTTGCCCCAAAGTCCTTTCTGTGCCAAATGACGCATTAGCAAAGAGCGTGGTTGACCTGAGTGTAGCCTTGTGGGAAAGGTCAGACAGACCATTGCGTGCAAGGAACCGTATAGTAACTGAGCTTAGCAATCTTCTCTGCTCTCCGGGCAAACCCCAGCTTACTCTGGCAGGATGTTTAATCAGACCCTCCTCACTACAGCTGATGTTGTGACTTCATTGGTTCAGTGTATCTTCAGCCTACATCAGACAATTGAGGTCAGCCCTTTCAGGGAAGTTCCTCATTCCCTTTGATATAATTTAAAATAGGACACTTCTCAGCTACTGAACAGTTACTAATTTATGGAGTGGAAGCACCATTAAAAATACTGGATCAAGTGGAAAAATAAATATGAGTATAGGAAGATACATTTTCTTTCTTTTCAAAAAAAGGCTATGTATACCACAGGAGATGGATTTAATTGGGTGAGTTCTTTTTGTTCTCATTCTGTACAGAAGTTTGTATATATGATGGTTCTTAGAATGTGTTCTAATTCTTGTGGTCCTTCTGTTTATTGTAATAGACATATGCAAATGATTCTCGATATGTGTTGTTAGTTTTTAACTGCTGGAAGTATAAAGAAATGCAAATTAAGTTTTGTGGGGTTTTTTTTTCAAAACTCAAGTTGATGGACAGTGATTTTTTAAAAACTAACTGTGTAACCTAATATTTTTATTCTGTCATCTATATTTTTTTATTCACTTTAATCATGATACTCTTCTAGTAGGCTCAAAAGTTAATCATTGACAACAAAAAATAAAAGGTTATTTAAAAAGACTCAGTGTCTGACACACTATATATTTATCTCTTGCTGTAAAATACAAATCTGCTGCTCTTAATTCTGCTTTTTTAAAGAGCTCTGGGACCCATATTTATGGATGGGTACATCTTCCTCAAACAGCATTCTTTTTTTTTATAATTTATTTTGGTATCATTAATCTACAATTACATGTGCAATATTATGGTTATTAAACTACCCCCTTCATCAGGTCCCCTTCACCAACCCCATTACAGTCACTGTCCATCAGCGTAGTGAGATGCTATAGAATCACTACTTATCTTCTCTGAGTTGTACAGCCCTCCCCGTGCCCCCCCAACATTACGTCTGCTAATCGTAATGCCCCTTTTTCCCCTTGTCCCTCCCTTCCCACCCATCCTCCCCAGTCCCTTTCTCTTTGGTAACTATTAGTCCGTTCTTGGGTTCTGTGAGTCTGCTGCTGTTTTGCTCCTTCAGTTTTTTTTTTCTTTTCAAACAGTATTCTTAATCATCTGTGTAACTGTCTCTGATTTGGGGCCCGATCGCTGGCACCCACGTCCCTCTGCATGTCTGCTTGTCTTGCAGGAGCGGAGCACAGCCTTGTACCTCCTGACACCTTCTCTCCTAGCCTGTCCCGAGCTGTTTGGCTGCACATCATTTCCACCTCCTTTTAGCTTTTTGCTCATCTGAGAGGGGGCTTTGTTGAGTGAGGTGTTTCATTTAACTTGAGAGGCATCAAACTTCAGAGCTTTTCCCTGGATCCTAAGTTGCAAGAAATAAAGAAGGTAGTGGGGTCCTCTGTGGCTATAAATCACACTCACTTGTATTCTGCAGCATACTAGAACTAGCTGTCCCCCAGTTTATTTGTATTTGTTATAAATATTCATTCCACCCCCAGGAAGTTGTAGGCATATGTGAATATGGAATTTTTTCCTTTATGAATCCTTACTCTTTCACTGAGATAAATATTCAACATCCGTTAACTATGTTAGAGGCTGGATCTTATCCATGACCCTGAAATGATTGTACTGGCACCCCAAACTGGGAGAGCATGGGAGAGGCAGTGGATAATTTGGGGGTAGTCAGCATTTCACATTGCATAAGCTGTCCCCCCCCCCACGTAAGACTACATGGCTGTACAGTGGTTGTTTTTATTCTAGAATGGCTTCGGGGTTCTAGTTCTCACGTGTACCACAGCCTCCTCCAGAAAGTCCCTGGATAATCCCCATGCTCCATGCTCTGGCTGGATCTCCCCCCATGCCCACCCCCCTCCCCGCTGCTGTGAGTCCCATGCTGGCGTCTAGAGCTGGAAAGTACTTGGCGAATGCCGTGGTTAGGGAGGGAGAACTTGACGCTTTTATATCTTGCAGAAATTTCCAAATATAAATTACAAATAGGAAAATATATTTACAAAAAGTGAACTTCTCAAACTATGCAGACACACAAGTTCTTCACCTTTTAAATCAAGGGTTTGACTGCAAAACTATGATCAAGGAGGAACTGACCTCTGTGTCAAGTGTTTTCTTAAGATATCCCTTCTGAAATGATGTTCAAGGGGGAAAGCTTGCCTATCTAGATATAATGATGTATTCCTTTCACACAGCAACTGTTTCTCAACCTATTTCACATTTTAGACATTCTTTTCCTTATCATTCCCCATAAAGAAATTTTAGCACTCCAAATATACTACATACCCACTTATGTACTTTTTGTCTATCTGTCTATTAGCAAAATGAGATTATTTTGTCTCCCCAAGGACCAATCTTCACTCCCACAGGAGTGATACCGCCTCACTGAGAATGCTTGCTCTGAAACAGGAAGGGTGAGGGTCTTCTGTTCTATTTTTGCTTTGGTTGCCAGGAAGTTCAAAGCCAAATTTAGCTCCCACACATTCAGTTAAATTTTGCTTTTATTCTTACCCTTCCCAAACACTTTCTGATCTATTATAAAACCATCTTTATTTTAACTACCCAGTTTAAAATGTGCTTTTGTCAAAATCTTGATTAAAAGAAGGTAGTATATAAGCTATATTTGACAAGTGTAGAAATCTTTTTCTTATTTAAAAACTACTCTTGGTGAGTGGATATTGCTTCCTAGTATTTAAAGGGATTATTTTTTAATCAGTGTTCAAATTGTTCTTTAATGTAAAAGATTTGATCTTTTTCTATTCCTTACAGATTTCATCATCTTTGGCCCTGGATTCTTTTACAATAACAGGCTTTAGGGGTCATGTTCACCCAGGTCTTTGTTGGTATGATGGATTTTAGCTTTTGCTGTTTAGTTCGGTCTCTACTGATTTTTAGTATTTTCCTTATACTTACTTTTTAAAGTCTATTTGGAGACGTCTACTCTTCATTTGTCTTTCAAAATCTGCCTTTTTCAAATTATTGAAACATCCACCGTTCAGTTGGTGACGGTTCCAAAACAGGAAACGGAAAACCCATTGGGTTCCTGCACCCAAATAAGCTGAGCTGAGCAGTGCAAAGCAGCGACTGCTCCATCCAGGTCCTGCGATGGCTGGAATGTGGGACCCAAGTGTGGGAGGGGATCGGCGATGGTGCGGACGTGTGACACAGCAAAGCTCATGCTGATAATACGGAGGAGTTAGTTTCCACCCTGGGCAAGGCTTGTGGTGGTCGTTTTCTGTGTCAGCTTGGCCAAGCTGTGGCACCAGTTAAGCAAACACTAATCTAGGTGTTGCTGAGAAAGCATCTGGTACTGCCTGTGATTCACATCTACCATCAGTTGACTTGAAATAAAGGACACCCTTGAGAGTGTGGGTGGGCCTTATCCAATCAGTTGAAGTTCTTAAGCGCAAGAACTAAGGTTTCCTGCAGAAGAAATTCTGCCTTGAGACTGCAATTTGGAAACCCTGCTTGAGTTTCTGCCTGCCCTATGGATTTTGGACTTGCCAGGCCTCACAATCACATACACCAATTCCTTAAATCTCCCAGTCTCTCTCTGTCTCTCTCCCCTCTCGGCTGTTTCTGTGAGAACTGGAGATATTCTAAACAAAAAAAAATTCCCACAAAAGACAAGGGGTAGGCTACCGCAAACATGCTCTACAAGTGGTGTTTTGCCAGAAGGAGGTGACTTAGAGACACCTGGGTAGAATCCCAGAATCTAGAGACCCCCCCAGACAAGCCACTTTATCTAGTCAAAAACTTGTTTATGAGTCAAAATGATCATATGAACTGGCCATGTTGTTACTTGTTTCCTGGGGCTGGAATGTCCTAATGGCTTGCCAGGGGAAGCAAAAAGCCACCAGAAGTAGCAGTGGGCTTTGGGTTTGTCTTCCGTCCTCGGAACCCCTGATGCTCTCATGGGGGGTGAGTGGGCAGAGAGGTGCCCCCGGGGCAGGGCCGCAGCCCACCTGAGGCCCTCCCTCCCGGGATGCTGGGTCAGGCATGAGCAGATGGATTTCCCCAGGGCTGCGCTGACCTTAAGGGATAGCCTCACCATCGGTCCTTCCCCACACCCCGGCACAAACATGACAGATCGCAGCCCTGGCGCAAGGCACGCAAGCTGGCATACACCTCCATGGAAACCGCCAAGGAGATGACCTGGAATCCAGAAACCATTCAGGCACGTGCTTCATCTCAGGGCCTGACTCTCAGCTGCTAACGCAGGAGTGCAGCGACTCAGGAGGTAAAAATAATCAGTTTGGGAACAGGAATATTTCTGAATTAGCATAAATTATACTACTTGAAATACTTGTTAACAGTTCATTTAGCATTATGAACACTTGGGTTGGAGAGGAGGGTATGGAACAACGACTGGGGGAGCTACCTAGAAAAGGCCGGGCTATTTTAAGCTCCGACATATTTTTGGATTCCCTGCAGGGAACATAGACGACATCCATGGGCTTTCACTGCTTTGTGAAAGCTTCTTTATGTGAAAAGTAAACTTCGGTGGCCAAGCTATTATAACAGGAAAGCAGCCTCAGAATCTTCTCTGTGTTTCTCAGGGAAGTCAGTGAAAGGAGCATTCCCTGGCAGGAAGGAGGACCGTGTGGTTTTAGCCCTGGCATGAAGAGGCCACCGCTTCCTCCCTGTGGACGGCCTCCAGAGGAGGTACGGTGGGCAGAGGGGCCTGCAGCTGCAGCTTTGCTTCCTTAGAACATGCCTTAGATGATACCATTTCACGGGGGGGAGCACCAGAAAGGAGACACAGACACTGAAGGCGGAAACTCTGCCGTCCGCAGGTACCTGGGTCCTCGCTGAGACAAGGGAAGGTTTGTCCCCAATTATGGAGGGCATTCAATGATTTGGGAATCATTCTGGGCCCAGCTCCTGGCAGCTCAGGGTCAGGGATGGGCCGGCAGGGATGAAACAGGACATCTAGAGCCTGCCTCACTTGCAAGGCATCCTCGAACTCTTGAACCTGTAGTGCCAGAGGGGATGGTCCTCCTGCCTAGTTTTGCCATCAGAGGTCAAGGAAATGGGGATCGCACAACTGGAACAGGCTCATAGAAAACACATCCTAGAAAAGACCCTTCAGCTTCCACGACGCAAAGTCCTCATTTTGAGGTTCTTCACTCAGCAGAATACGTCATGGGAGCTTGGCAGGCACAGGGCAGCAGCTGAGGCACAGAATGGTCATGTCACTTAACAACACACATGGGTTTTTTATTTGATGACATTTTAAAAACTCACTTTGGATTAGAAATGGACAGTTTAGATGAGTCTTTTATTTTTCTTAAGGCTCCCAGCCCTCCTGAACTGGTGCTAAGCACGACTCAGTATTACAGATCAGCAGCAGATGGAGCAGCTTTGATGTCCTCTCCGGGAGCAGGACAGAGCAGCCTGGGGGCTGCTGTCGGCGCTGTGGGCCAGCGTTGCCGTTCCCGAGGTGGGTGTTCATGCTACAGTTCCTTCCCTGCTTGTGTGTCTGTTAATCATTCCAATTATTATCCTGCTAATAATTTGGGTAGCAATCATTTCCCATCACCTCTCATGGATAGCCATGTTGAAACAAGAGAAGACCGCTCGCATGGCTGTGGGCCGGTTTTTTTCCCAGGCAGGGCAATGCTTGCCTTTGCTCTTGGAAGGGGGCATCCGGTGTTGGTCTTCATGCTGTGGCCAGGGCCTCAGGGGAGCCAGTCTTTGGGAAAGTGGATTCAAAGAAACATTTGGATGGAAAAATAAAACTGAAACCAGTAGTCTTGCAGAAATCCACTAAATGTAAGGGGAGGTGCGGAGCCGCAGGTTTTCTAAAGCTCTCCAACAGCTCAAAACCCCCTTCCCCACCCCTGTGCCCCAGCATTCTGTCCCCACCCCTAACTCCCTCTGCAGCCCTCTGGGAAAGCTTATGCCTCCTTGTTCCAAAGCGCCTGATGTGGCCAGGCGGTTCTGCTCTTAATGGTCTCCTCCTCCCAGGCCTCAGCTCTGTCAGCCTCCCTGCAGCCCACCAGCTGTCTGGACCCTTCCCGTTGAGGATGGGCAGCTCTGAAAGGCTGTACCCTCATCGCTGTGGTTCCTGCTGTGTGATCAAGGCACACATGGACGCCGAGAAGGGAGGGAGCCTTGAGAAGGTACTTGGGGGTCCTGCACTTCCCTCCTGCCTCAAGAATGCCCTATCTCCTGCCAGCCCCTCTCCCCCAGGCATCCCCCCCTCCACCTGGGGCAGCACCCACAGAGCCTCTGCAAATCCTCAAGCTCCTGCTGGAGACGGTGAGCAACCGCCTACCCTGATTCCACCGTGCGCCTTGACCACATCCTCAAACCCATCTGCTCCCTCACCAGGGGCCGGGGCCCGTTGGGCGCAGGGCGAATCCTTCCATAGGCCCTGCAGTGTGTCTTCCGGCCTGCAGAACAGACACTGGTCTTCTTGCCCCTTTGGTGGCCAATGATTTGCCTTCTGATCGCCCAGCCTTGGCTACACCTGACGTGAGGGTGAGTTTGTGGGCCATTTGGACCCCAGTTCTCCCTGGTTTTTGGTTGTCCCAGGGGTTTAACTGCCCCCACCTCCAGGCTTAGGGAAAGCCTGAGCAGTGAGGGCCACAGGGCAAGTGGGTGGGCGCTTCAGTGGCTCAGCTGTGCTGAAGGCCCACCCCGGCCCAGAAGCTCTGATGAGACTTGCTGAGAGCGCTTGTACTTTGTAACATGAGGCAACGTCATGAGCTGGGTATGTGCAGAGTCAGGAAAAGGTTCCGCAGCCCCTGAGAGTGCGACCAGGCTCTGAGAAGGTGAGAAAGGCAGCTCACCAGGGGCCAGAGCTGCTGGTGAGGGAATCAGGTCCGCAGATGACACGGGAGGGGCTGGCGGTGCAGCCTGCTGGGTGCGTCCCAGAGGAGGGTGAGGAATGGTCGGGAAGTGGCACGGAGGAGCTAAGAGGACAACTGCCCAGCCACCACCACCGGCCTCCACTGAAGAGGCTTGCAGGGGAATCGGTGGCCACCAGAAGCAGCTGGGGCAAGTCCAGGCTCAGGTTAAGAGAGTGCAGAGGTGGAAGGTGGGCTTCCAGGAGTGGCCTGGGTGCAGGTGCGTCTGGATGGGCGCTGGGCTTCCAGTTCAGAGCGGCAGCCAGGGCTGATGTTATCTCAGAAAACTCTTCATCACAAACCAGTTCTGAAAGGGAGAAAGTGGGGTTGATGGACATCTGAGGAGAGAGAAGGAAAGGGGGGAGGAGGAGAGAAAGGGAGGAAGGAAAGAACAGAAGACAGGGCTGGGAAGAAAGAGAAAAGAGAACATCTAGCGCACGGCACAAACACAGCTCTACCTCATGTGCACACACTGGGGACCTGCCAGTAATTTCATGGACTCAGGAGGAGTAGCACAGGAAGAAAATGAAAGCATCGAGCCCCCGTCCACCCCACTGGATGCCCAGACTGGCCTCCCTGCCGAGGCTAATTCTCACCCTTTCTCTTCCCTTGTTCCCTCCCCAGTGGATTTCTTTGGTGGGACGGGAAATGCTAACCTGAGTCTGGGAAATGGAAAGTAGAAAAACCTTAACGGCCTTTAATCACTGTTGCTCGCTTCCCAGAAACACTTTGTAGTGGGCCAAGGAGATTAAAATGCCAATGAATTATTATTATACATAAATAACAATAATTTACTTTTAGTACTCTCTTTACTTTCCAGAATATTTTCACATTTACTATCTCATCAGATTTTCAAAATGGCCTTGGAAGTGGCTAAGAGGAGTAACAGCTTTGCCTTCCCATTTGCTGGAAGAGGAACGAGGCCCCAGAAGGCTGACTTCCCACAGGCCTGCGGTGAGCCCAGCGGGCGTCAATGGAACCCAGCGCACCCAGGCCTCATGCCAGCCTCCTGACACCCTGTAGGGTGGACAGAGCCTGGCTACTCGCTCTTCCCACGCATGTCTATTTTCTAGGTGCTGAGCATAGAGCAATGAACAAGCAGAGGACAGAGCCTCTTTCTCTTCAGGGCTCACATTGTCATAAGGATCTGGTATCTGGAACTGCCATCCGTTTGAGCTCTAGCTCCACCACTTACCAAAGTGGCACAACATTGGTGCAAATTATTCACCTTGAATAAATTGAGAAGCCTCCTCCTCCTCTTCCTCCTCTTCCTCCTCATCACCATCACCACCACCATCATCATACTAGTAACATGAAAAAAACCTGAGTCTGTGTACTGGAGACTGGGGTTGACGCCCAGGGAATCTTTGTCCCAAACAGTCAGCATGGGCATCCCCTTAGCACCTTTTCTTGGTCCTGGGGTGGACATGAAACCTGTATGGACCCAATCAGGCCAAAGAGAAAGATGTATTTGCCATACTCAGGCAAGAGGCTCTGCAGCTTCTGATGGATGTGAGAGGTTTCATCCGCATTATGACTGCACGGCCCCATGAGGAGAGCTGACTGACCGTGTGCTGCCCCTGGGCACATGTCATTCTCCCTCATGCTGCATGACCCACCCAGGGCAGAGGGGGCCTGCTCATTGTGGGCACTCAGGAGCCCAGGCAGATGGAAGCCCCCTTTCAACATCAGCTTCACGGAGGAACAGACCATGACAGAGAGCATGCCCTGGCTCTTCGCGACCTCCCAGCAGTGCCCCGCAGTGTTCTGCTCGCATTTTATTACCCAAAGTAAGACATATGGAAGGGGTAGCATAATTCTACCATGTGCTGGGCAAGTGGAAGGCATAGACATATCTGGTGAGCACAGAGCAGAGAAGCAGAGAGAGCCAGGGTCCCTGTCGGCACGGTTGAGCTACCATCTTCCTGTGCCTGGCCCTGCCCCCAGATCAACGATTACACAAAATAATTCTTTTGCTCTTTTGCTTATGCTTAGAGGCACATTTGTTTCTATAAGGTTGGTAAAGCCTTTCCTTCCTGAATGTAGGATTTTGAGCCTTCTCTCTCATATTGTTCATTCTAGACAAAGGTTTGTCAATTTTCTTGATCTTTTCAAAGAACCAACTTTTGGTTTCAGTGATTTTTCTCCACTGGTTTTCTGCTCTGATGCATTTATCCATGCCCTCATCTTCACGGCTTCCTTCCTCCGCTCTGCTTTGGGCTTAGTCTGCTCTTCTCCTAGGTGTGTGTTTCTTGTAGCTGGAGGAGGCTCCAGTCACCTACCCTGTGGTGGCAGTTGAGAAGACTAAGTGACATAATGTGCATGGAGTACCCGCCCAGCTGGTGCAGGTCACAAGGATGGGAGCTGTCATGGTGACTATCAACTTTGGTGATCAACACCTGGGTAAGTAGGCACTACCTTGACCCCTGACCCCTTTTACAGTAGAGGCAACCGTGGCTGATAGGGTTATTTGCCAAGATCCTAGAGCTCTTTGGGGAAAAGCTGGGATTCACACCTGGACTGAATTCCTAAATTAGGCTATTCAGGCCCGTGGCTTGGCATAGCACCGTGTCCCCCTTCCTCCCTTGCCTTGTCAGGGAAGGGGTGTCCCTGAGCCAGATGACAGCTCCCCCTGTGGAGAGACACTGACAGGGGGCAGATAGGAGGGCAGCGTCCCTCACGGGCAATGCCCACAGCCGCTGAGCCTTCCACAGTGCTTGCTGACCTCTCGTTACATGCCTCCCAGGGACGGTGCTGCTTCTGCAGGTCACAGGGGCACCAAAGAAACGATTTTCCTCTTACAACTGCTTGCTTCCACTGCTCTTACTTCTGCTTGACAAAGAACGTTAAGCGATGGGGCAGCGTGATTGAAAGCGACAAGTCACCACGCAGCCCTGCATGGGTGGGTGTTCTTACTCAAGGAAGGCACTTGGATGCAAGAACTCACCTGTGTTTACAGGATGGTGGGGGTTGGTTGTGGGTTTTCCGTCATCTGAGAGGCAGTGAGGCTCGTACGGGGCCACTGCCACCTGGTACCCAAGCCAGGCTGGGGAACAAAGGCCTTCTCGGGGCCCTGTTGTAGCCCAGCCCCATTCATTCTGAAAGTATTGAGTCTCGTATCGATGAATTTCCCAAATTATCTGGATGACTCCAGCCCCACCTCATTGATATTTGCATACTAATGAAATCGTGGAGGGCCACGGGGACTTTCCTAACTCACTTCATCATATTTTTTGCATAGGATGTAGCCAAGGCTTTTCTAATGGGCAAGGTTTCCATTTACACACCGACATGCTGGGTACTGTCTTGCTTGGGACACACACATCCTCCATGATGCACCAGAGACTACAAGCAACTTGGCACAAGTTAATGTTTCTGAACTCCGGAGGGACCCTGCCCCAGGAACCCCTAGTAAGCCTCTGCCCTGGGGAGTGGCCTGTGGGGGCTTGTGCCCCCTGCACAGCACAAGGAGAGTGTTCTGGAATGTTCAGCTGTCTCCAATCCTCTTCCTTTGTAAACAAAGGTGTCTGGGAGAAGCAGGTGTTTTGAGCAGTAGCTGAAGAGTCGGTAAACCCTTGGCAATCCCTGCTTGGCTCCTGGGAAACTGCAGTGGCTCACTGAATGTGAACTTGGGCATCTGAGAGTGTGTGTGGGAGGGGGGCGTGCATGTGCACCTGCACACACTGCTTTAGAAATGGCTGTTAACAAACAGCTAGTAAAACAGAAAGGCCATTTATAGAGTGCCCGCTTTGTGTTTCTTGGTGCACTAGACACTGTCTGCATTATTATACAGGATTGTATCCACTGGACAGAAGAGGAAGCTGAGCATAGGCCTGGCAGCACAACTCGGATCTAACTGGCTTCAAGTTGGACCCTGCACTTCACCATCCCACCATCCTCAGCTCCCATCCCTGGCTGTTTCCAGGAGGTGATACAGGGACACTAGACCCAACTGGGTGCAAAGGGGATTTCAGCCTCCCTCCCTCTGCCTTCCAGGGCCTGGCCCCCAACATACAGGGTCACAGAGGGGCCTTTTGTCATTAGCTGCTCAAAGTGTAGAGAAGACACAGCCTCCTGGTAGTGTGGGAGAGCAGTGTGCATGACCTGCCTGGCTTATGTGTGTTGCACGGCTGGGCAGGTGAGGGCCGGCTCCATCACCCCCTGTGTGTGCACACATCACTTCTCCAAGTAAATTATCTGCCTCAGGCTCTGCTTTTGGGGGAAAGTTGGGCTAAAACAGAGGTTGTGGGCCCAGTGAATTAGAGGGTAAATATGCAGAGAGCTATAGGGGAGGGCTCCCAGATCTATAAGGAGGGGCAGAGCATTAGGAACCATGGCCAGCCAAGCCAGTTTAGGGGCAGGTAGGATTAGGGACCAGGAAAGAAGAGCATGCCAACCGGCAACCCGAAGCACACACGTTGGAACCTCTGTGCCTGTGTGCTGGGCCAGCTGCAGAAAGGCCCTGGGTTTTTTACCAAGGACTAAGTCAGCCTGCCTTCTGGAGCATGGCAAGGAGTCGTGACCCTACCAGCCTGCAGTGCACACTGTGAGCCAGCAGAGGGCCCTGAAGCTCACGGTGGCCTTACCCCAATGCTAAGGTGGGGTACTGGCTCAGGGGCCCATCTCAGCCCCTACATCTTCTGTCCCTCCCTTACCCAGCATGCCTTTCCTCCTTGTATCCATCACTCTGTGTCCATCTCTTCCTTCCAAACTCAGTTCAAACCTATGCTGGCTCCTGGTCCAACTTGCCCCCTGGATGGACGGCTCATCCCAACTACACTGCCATATAAAATTGGCTTTGCGTTCTTCAGGCTTGTCTTTTAATTACCTTAGCTCTCTTGGGCTCACTTTAGCTCCTCACTCCTGGCTCTTTATACATTAAGCATACAGCTAATAACTGCTGAATGAGTTAAATCCTCGCACTGATGTATGTGAATAAAAAAGAATTCAGCAGAAACCTATGCCAGGAGTGACAACAAGGGAAAAACCTCTAAAACACACCATCTTTACCGTATGGCTTTCTGCTGAGCTTATGAAGTCTGGAAACATCCAAGAGCCTATCTTGCTGGGCTTCTATAATAAAGTGTTAAGCTCCTCAGTAATGAATTTCAGAATCCAAAATGTGTGTGAGCCCTGACCTACCGTGGCAGTCATGCCAATCTCACCAAGGGATATACATTGGCCAGGCTTCTTTTCGGTGTCGGGGTCTTGCACAAACCCATGGCCAACTCCGTGCATCCAAGGAAGCTCTCTGGACTTCAAGACCTAGAGTCTTTCATCTACAAATTAAGTCAGGGTGCAGCCTCTGCTTTCTCTCTGCCCACCCTAGAACTTGCTTGCTGGAGGGCATCTTGCTTCAGGGTCTGAGCCAGTGACAGCTGCATGGCACCATGGGAATAGTGCATCTCTGGCTCTTGTGATGACCGCTGTCCTGGTCAGTGCCAGCCAGGGTCCATTCTCATCCCCATTGTTTGAGCTTGTGCGTGCTGACTCCCCCTTTGAAGGTTTTCCCTGGGGGCTCTGGGCACATGGCAGGCCTTCAGGAGGTGCAGTCCCGTCACGTCAGGAGGCTCCGCATTGGTGGTGTGGAATCCTGCAGGGACAGCCACCCCCAGGTGGCCTCAGCACAGAGAAAGAACTCACTCCACAGCCTGCATATGCTGGCACTGGTTTTCCAGCGGGGCCACACAACCAGCAGAGGGGTTTCTCTGGCATTCCTCATCTCTGATCTCAAAGCAGCTCCTTCCCTCACCGCCTCTGAGACCTGCCAGGTCATTAACTGTACTGTCTGCCCAGCATGAATGCAGTGCTCTGATAAGCCTGAAAGCTGTGTCCTCAGACGTAATCTACAGGGAGGCTGTACATGGTATGAAGGCCTGGGTGGTATTTGTCAGTGAGGAAAGCATTTGGGTGTGCCAGAGTGTGTATCGTTTTGTTACTAGAGGATAGGGTGCATGAGGTTGCCTGATTTTAGCTTCCAGGGGCTGGGTCCACCTCTCAGGGCAGGCCAGGGGCTGGTCTATCTTTACAGCTCGTCAGCACCTAGATCTCTGCCCATCATGGGGGCTTGTCAAATGATGGGTAGCCGGGTGACTGGACGAATGGAACCTACCAAAGTGGAGTAAGTTGGAGAGGAGGAAATAGAAATAGTAAGCAGATCAGAAATGCAGGCCCAATTAAAGGGCTACAGGGAAAGTCACTTTGGAGGAAATGCCCATGTCTGTTCTGGGAACAGAACAGACTCAAAACTCTCCTGTCTCCAACAGGCAGACGACCCAGGCAGTGCCATGCCAGGGGCTCCATCCAGGAGCACGGCACCTTTGGGTACACAAGCAATGGCCCTTTCCTGGTCTCACCTGACATGCCCAAGGAGAACAGGTCATCGAAGCACAGGAAGTTTGATGTGGGAAAAACGAGTCCTTAACGAACAACTGGCTTTAAATAGAAGCAGCATGCAGCAGCAGATGTGTTCCTGGAAATCCTCATGCAAAGCAAATCTGGGTGAATGAAAGCGAGTCTCACCCTGAGTAATGGTAAATGAAGTGTAGTGAGGACATCTCCACACTCACAGACACGCCTGTGTGTATTTTGTGAGGACATCCCCACACTCCCAGACACGCCTGCGTGTATTTTCTGAGCTCGTTTCAGTACAATGATTCCCTCACTGCAAAATAAACCAAGAGTTAACATCTAAAACAGAAGAATGTAGACTAACTTCTACAAAACAAGAAATGAAGATGCACATATACAATGTCACTTGTTTGTATTGAAGTGGGGGGGGGACCTGGATCACCAGGGCTGTGAAGGAGACTGTAGGCAGGTATCCATGGCCAAGGATGAGCCATAATGCTGGAGCCAGATGGACTTCGGAAAGAGACAAAGATGGAGGGAGAGAGAGAGAGAGACGGGCATAGCTATGCAAGTGGGGAACACCATTATTCATGGTGGGTGGTGATGGAGTTAAATACGATGGGTGGACTTGCTCGACAGTGTTAAGTTCAGTGGCTTCAAAGACTGCCTTAAGTTCAGAAGGCATCAAACATGCTGAAGATGCAGACTCGTTCCTTATTTCTTTTTGTACTGAAATGTGAGAAGAGAGAGATAATCTAAAAAAGAAAAGAGACCATTAAACATGAAAGGAGCCAGAGCTTAACATTTCTGAAACTTCTTAGCTTCTCCAGATGGCAAACAATGAAATTAAGACATAGTTTCCAAGATCAACCTCAGAGCACTTGTAGGAAAGTATGGCCGAAACACAAAGTTGAGGGTATTTCTTATCATCCGTTGTTTAGACCTCAGGAGGATATAATGTGGTGCCTCAGAGAACTATTTATAGTCAATTAACTGGGCTCTTAGGAATCCTAAGGGAGCTGTCCCGTAGCCAATGCTCAAGGCGGAGCAGGGATTTATCTTACAGATAGGTGCAAATGTGGCTTTTGTCCAATGGAAAAAATCTCCAGTAGGATTTCTAGGAGACCCACAAGCTTTTAAGAAGCAGTATATTGGCATGAATAATACCAAGTTGGATTGAAACGGATGGAGACAATACAACATGAAAAGAAGCAACTGGGCCCCCAATGTTCTACTGGCATGGAGCAAGCTGAGAACATTTTGCTACTAATCATTAAGGTCACCTTTCATGGAAGAAGAGAGAAGGACTCAGAAGGCAGAACCAAGAGTCCAGAGGAGACAGCCAAGGGCATGGGCAGCAGCAGGACTGAGGCCTGAGTGAAAAACTCACGGCATTTTCCTGGCTGGATTTCAGAATCTGTATGGTGACTTCTCCGTGCCTTTCATTTTCCCCTTTTGAATAAGAGTGTCAATGGCAATTATCTCATGTCTCCTCCATCTTTGAATGTTGGATGTGTGAGGGCCAGATAACATTTCTCTGTAGTTCACGAGTCTCCATGCCAGAGGAAGTATGCCTGAAGGTGCGTCTTAAGGAGCTCTGCCGAGGCGCCTCGCTGGGTCTGGATGTGCACCGGATGAAGACATCCTGGATTTAGAGCAAACGCTGTAATGTAAGGAGGTGGCCTGCTGGCAAGGAGTGAGTGTATTTTGCATGTGGGAGAAATGTAAATAATTTGTAGCCAGAAGGCAGACTAGACTGTATTGCTTTTGAAGTGGGTTCATGAGTTTTTGATACACCTCTCTGCAAGATGTGAAACTTAATTCCTCTCCCCTTGAATGTGGGCTGGACTTAGTGACTCCTGTTTAATGAATAGAAGGAGGCAGAAATGACGGTGTGTGACTTCTGAGACTGCATGATACAAGATTGCAACTTCTGTCCTGTTTTCTCTCCCAGATCTTTCATTCCAGAAGTCACTGGCCACGTCATGAGGACACTCAAACAGCCTTACATGGTGAGGCGTTGAGCCACTGCCATGAACCAGAAAATAATTTTGGCCTCTACCAACAGCCACAAGAGTGAAAACCATCTGGAAAGAGCTCTTCCAGCTCCCAGGAAGCCTTCAGAGAACGTCAGCCCCAGCCAACATCTTCACTGCAGCCTCATGAGAGACCCTGAACAGAACTCCCACCTAAGTTACTTTGGGATTCCTGACTCACAGAAACTGCCACATAGTAAGTGTTTGTTGTTTAAAGCCACTAAGTCTTGGGGTAATTGATTATGCAGCAATGGAGAACTCATGTAGCTGTTACACTGGAAAAATAAATTGGGAAATTTTCCAATGCTGTGGGATGGTCGAAAGCACATAGAAATTATCTATTTCTTGGGAACTGGATAGAACTCATTCACAAACCCATTTGGTACAAGAGGTATTGTTTGTTTTTTACATTTTGTAAGTAGACCCTTGACGCATTTAAAATGTCCTTGTTAGCTTATTTTGCCTTGTTTTTGGTAGCTCCTTGAAAGATTCAAAAATTATTTTTGGCTTATTTGTTTTCAGCTTCTTTTAAAAGTGATTTTGGGTTGCTCAAGTTTTCCTTAAAAAATCATCCATTTCATTCAAACTTTAACGTCTTACCTTGGACTGGCTTATACTATACCTTTAAAATTATTTTGATACATTTATAGCCCTTTCTCATTCATAATGATGTCTTTTCTTGTCAATCACTTTCCCTGAGGTTTTCCAGAGGCTTGTCTGTTCTATTGCTTTTTTTATAGAAATGTTGCTTGGACCCATCAATGTCTTGAGCTTTTTTTATATATTCCAGTTTCATTGTTTCCTTTCCATGTTGGTTTTCTTTACTATGTTTTCCTCCAGTTTTTTTTTCTCTCTTTCACTTCTTTAGTTGAATGATAAGCATATTCAAAATTTGGGGGATTTAATAATAAAAAGCATGTGAGGGCATGACTTTTTACCTTTCTAGTTCCCATTACCATTATTATATAAACATTCTGTGACTGCAATTCTGATTTCCTCCTGTCTCAAGTGTTAAGGACTGATATTTTCACTTCCAAATAGCTGAATTTTTTTATTAGACATTTGTAATTTCATTATATTGTGTTCTGAGGTGACCTAAACATTGTTTACCTTTTAGAATATTTTAAATTTTTGTGTATGTTTTAATTTTGTACGTGGATATTTTTAAATAATGTATATTATCTAGGGAGTATAAAGTTTTATGTGCTTATATATTATTTTATACATTTAGATATACACATTGTATAAATATTAATAACATTTAAATATATAGGTAAATCACCCTGTCTCTTCTGCCTCAACTACTTCTCCCCCCTACTCTATCATACTCTCAGTCTTCTTTCAGAGACAAAAATCAAACATAACCTCCTGTACAAAGCTCTCCTTGGCCCTCACGCACAGAGCATAACTTCCCCAAGTCAGCATTTGGTCCCTCACGTAGCTATCCCACGATAAGTGGCATGACCCTATCCACTTTTAGTCAATGTTCATCTGCCTCCCTGATGGCCGGCTACATCTCCCTCCCCTTTGCACTCCCAGGAGTTAACCCTGTACTTGGCACAAAATGGTAAGTGGATTTTTTGAGGAACATATTATTTAAATAGATACATCAGTAAATCTTTCTTGAATAATATATTTCCAAAGCCCATAACTCTAGCATCAGTTGGGGGCCTATTTTCTCTGTGATGTGTTGTGTTTTCTACAAAAAAACAGATTAACTTTTCAAAGCACAATATTATATTTTAGGTTAAAATCCAGACCTTGTAGTGGATTCATTGTTATGAGCCCCTTTTCAACTTTAGTCTTGTCAAACTTCATTATTCTCAGTCTAGTCTGACAGTTGAAAGTTAAAAAGACATCCACTGTCTTGCTCAGCTCGCCTGCTTCCTGCAGGTAGTGGGCTAGGTGAATTGCTATGACTTTGTGAAGACCTAGAGTACACAGGAGATTTAAAATCTGCAGAATGTTCAGTTTGTGACTATTCACCCAGTGCTTACCTAGTGGCATTAACTGTTGTTCTGTATGATATATGTAAGACACTACATGGTATATGCAAGATATTTTCTGAGGAAGAATGTTTACCATTTTCTTGAATGTTACGTCAGGACAATTCTTTTTATACTATTATATTTTTATTTTATTAGCAAAGCTTAGGTTGTGACTTTCTCTTATTTATGCTATTAATTTTCAAGGATTTTTAAAATTCAGAATTTCCCGTTGAATCGTTTTAATTTTCAAAAAATGAATCAAAACCTTGGAAGGCTGCTACCATCCCACTGACTCCCTGAATGCTCATAGGATCAACTCTCTCATGGATTGGAAGACATAATTAGGGCCACTGTACACAGAAAGTATCTAATCATTGCTTGAAAACTTGACTTGAGAGCTTTCATTCTGCAGAAGAAAAAGGGCAACTCTTTGGCTAAATGAGCACATATAATTTTCATCTATTCCAATGCTCATATGTGAGATAATGACATTTATACATGCAAGAGAACATTTCAATTTACCTCAGTGTGTAATAAAAGCAATAGTGGGATATCTAATCTGTTTCTCTTGTTTTAGAGCCCTCTGAAAAGGATTATTACCCAGAGAGTACAATGCAATCAGCTTGCTGGACATTCATATTTTTTCTCCTAGTTTATGATGGATGTAGTCATGCCCTCTACGGAACGTCAGAGGTGAATTTTTGTTAAGAAAAGTAGATTAACCAATAATAATTTTGGAGTGTTTTGACCAATGATGGAACGCAAAGTGTTTTAAAAAGGTTTCTATAAAGGGAACTTTATTTCCTCTTATTTTTTTTTATGTGGTCACATCATTTCTTTCACTTTCATAGGTCACTAGGCATGACTAATCTCATGGTGCTTCATTCTATTTATTGTATTATGGAGATGACTTCTAAATGTCCTAAATATTACATTCCCATCGACAGACGCAAGGGATTGTTCTTGTGAGGTTCTGGAGAGTGGGTCACCCTCCCAGGAACTCTCCAGGGGCCGGGGTGGGACTTGCCACCTGAGAGTCTGCTTTGCACAATTTCTTCATACTCTTTCACCAGAAAATGTTCCCCACATAACAGAAAAAGGTTAAAATGGCTCATAAATTTGTAATAAATCTGTTGACAGTAAAATAATTCCTGTCGAACAAGAACAGTTAAGAGATGCTGAAAAAAGACTTGAATGCCCCCTTCCTGCCCTCCTCAATTGTTTGCTAGTAGCTGAATCTTTTTTTAGCAAGCATGGTTTAATTTTCTCCTCTGATAATTTAGGCAGCTAGAGCTTCAACTAATTAAAACAACAATAAATAAGGATTGAATGACCTGGCAAAAAGGTTTATTCTGTTTTTTATGTTAAATACCAAGTGGAATGCTATCTGATAAGACATTTTTCTTTTTTGGGTCTACGTCATTGAAGAATCCATCGGCAGAATGACTGCAGATTAAAACTCCCCTCCAAGAGGCACTTGGCTGTGTTGTTATCTTAGAAGAAGAGGGAGCTGGTCTCTACCTCGGTTCCCCGACCACAATGGTCAGGTTATTTGCTCTGAATTGATAGACTTTAAGTCTTCTCTGTTGATAGAAAATTTCCAGAAACATAGAGAAGTTGGGAGAGGCAGTTAGCCTGCATTGTGCACCTATGATGTGGCAGTCCGTCCCGTCTTGGCATCCGATGGGCCCTGTCCCGTTTGACTGTGACCATGACATTATGGAGGGGGTATTATGATCTTCAGGTAGATGATAAAGTCATGGCAGGACCTGGAGGAGCTCAGAACTGGGCCTGTGTTTGGACTCGTCACCACTGTGTCCCCAGTCAGGGGACCAGCTCCTGACAATGCTTTACCACTGCCTCCGAGAAGACGTGGGTGGCACAGATAATGGGAAAAAGCCAAGGGGTTGGTGACTGCCAAGCAGGCTGATTGGTCGGCTCAGTGCACCATCACCTGCCCGAGAAGGTCTCCCCTTGGCGAGCCCAAGTCCATGTGACTCCATGTGACCCTTACCCACAGCCTCCCTCTGCCCTCAGGTGCCTCAGGCAAAAGCTACACCTTCCTCCCATGGGGAAAGCCTTCTTCAGATGGACCTGCTCCTGTTCCCATCGGCCCTTATCTCTACTGCCCACTCCACTTCTCCACCGTCTCCCCGTTTGGCAACATCCCCCTTAAATGAAACTCTCTCTCTCTCCCAAATTCCCGGGCTGCCCCCAGTCCTGTGGGCCATCCCACCGCTCTCCAGCTCTGCAACGTCCTGGCCTCAGCTCTCACGGGGCCGCTGCCTGGTTCTCCTGCTCTCAGCCTCTGCAATCCCAGCCCTTTCCTAGGCGAGCGGCTTCCAAAGCAGGTCTCCCCCAAAGTATATTGAATGTTTCTCTGTTTCATCGATTTAACAAACTTCTAAATACAGAGTCACTGTAGGATCTCTGGGGGTGACATGATGAAGATGCTGTTTTAGGAACCTTCCTCCAGCCAGCCCTGGAATTCAGGATGGACTGTTTATGGGAGAAAGGGAGGCAGACGACCTATCTAAATGCAAGGTCACATCTCCTGAGGGAGCAGTGTTAAGACAGTTTCATGCTCAAGAAAAGGGAAAAGTCATCTCATATTTTAGAAAGCCTCATTGCAACACCCCCTTCACTTAAAATCAAGGGCTCGGCTGAAATGACAGGGCTTCAAAGAGACCAATCATTGCCATCAGACTCATTGTCCTCCTGTCTCCCCCTAACACTTAGGCCCCGTCCCACATCTGTCAGCACCTGACTTGGGCTGGAGCTTGTTAGATGTACAGCTTACGGATCTATTGGTCTGAGTTCCTGAGAATGGAGATTGTTTTCATCAGTCTCCAAAGCCTGGCCAGCCCAGGCCTGGTTGCTCTGTACCTCCTCCTTGGGGCAGCTGCTCCCTGACCCTCTCCCAGCACCCCTGCCTCTGCCTCTGGGGCCCACGGCTCGGCTTGCCCTCCTGGAGTGCCCCGCTGGCCAGCCTCGGGGCTGAGCCACACCACATACGTCACCTGAGTCTGTGACCTCTGTCACCCCTACCACTGTTGCTCACGCAGAATCAAAGACACAGATCCTGACCTTTCAGGCATGAGTCTCTTGGCAAAATAATTTTGCAGAGGTGGCATCTCTCTGTTCCCAGGATTAAATAATGCAATCCTGGAAGCTTCTCAGATTTCATGACTGTGCTTTTCAGTCTCCTCAAAGGCTACCTGAATTTTCTCAGATCGCCTCTGTGGGAGGTTTAGACATGCTTGAAATGTGAAGCTTAATCACATCTCCTACACGATCGAACATCTGCCTGGCAGATGATAGGCCGTCACTCAGGATGAGTGGGTGAGCAAGTAAATCATCCGATGAGCCAATGAATGCTGGCTGACAGCCCTTAGTGCCACCACTGGGACTGGACACAGACTAGAGTGCCACCCACAGCATGTGGCACATCTTTGTGGCTTAAACCATTGCAAGAGTCTTCATTTCTAAGGGCTTTATCCATTTTCGTGAAATCCATTAACTAATTTTTTCACTTATTTTCTGTCCTGGTATATCTGCTCCTCTTCTGTCTCCTTGGACAATTGAGCTGCCCAGTTAATGTTCCCGGAGTGCAACTTCCATCCCAGAAAGATGAGGTCACTCCCCCAAACACCCAGTGGCCCCTCTGCCTGCCTGCTCATCCCACCCCCTGGGACACGTCCTTGCGGCTTCAGCTTTGCCCAGGCTGCCCCAGCCTTATCCCACCGGCTCCTCATCTGCACAGCTGGAGAGATCCAGTGCCCGTTCTCTGGACCTTGGGGCTGTTTCATGGCTTCTGAGCCTCTACCTGGGCTCTACGCCCTGCTTAGAAAGCCGTGCATGTCTCCATCACTTCTGACTGCACAGACCATCCCCTGCCCCTCGTCTCCCTCCACGGACAAGCCTCAGCTCTTGGTTTGCATCATTTTGGAGAATTGAACAAGATTCGGGAGGGCAGGATTCTAGACCCAGGGGACTGAGACGCTTTCTGAGTGACAGGATGAGTCCCTCTGACACTCTGGGTAAGGTGTTCTGGTACCTGGAGAGATTGCTGGACAGCTAGTGTACACACACCACCTGTATTCATGATGCAGGGGCCGGTGGAGCACTTTCTTCAGTGTGTTGATTTTTTTACATTGGGAATACTTTTATGGTCATACAAGTAGTATATAGTCATTTGAAAAGGTAGGATCCAGCAGTTTTTAAAGAAGGAATTCCTCTTAAATGCTACCACCAGAGATTATTACTATGAACAGTTTGTTGTTTAACTTGCAAGCCTTTTCTATATAAACTCTCATTTTATTTTTTAAGCACAGAAAATGGGCTGATCTAGAAACTGGAACTTCAGTAAAAAACATGTTTTCACATTAAAAGTCATAGAATTGCCACCTGTTAAGAGCTTACTGCAGTTGCCAGAGGGTGCTGCCCAGAGTCCCCTTTAAGAGGGGTCCACCCATTTCCACAGCTGCCAAGTCCACTCATGGCTCACAGCAGACCCAACCCAGGCACTGGCTTGCTGTGAGGGAGCTGCTCAGCCCGGTGCCACCCTCCTGAGTCTGATCAATTCGAGGTGCCCTTGACTTTTGGGTGCCTCTGAAAGGTGTGATGAGCTGAGGCCTCTTGCAACAGCCCCTACCTTGTCCTACTTCCTCCCAGTCCTGACAGATGTTCCCAGCAAACCAGCAGGATGCAAATCTCTGCCTCTTGCATTGTTCTCTGACACCTACCCTGTTTTGCAGTGTTTCATGGTGTGGCTGCACCAACATCTGGTTAAGCAGTGTCTTCCTTAGCAGCATTCAGATTGTTTTCGATTTTTCACTGTTTCAAACAATGTTGAAATTGACATTCCTGACCATACATTTCTGAACAAACTTCTGATTATTTCCCTGGAGGAGCATAGCACAGTGTGTCTGAAAGTGCAGGCCCTTGGGGTGCCCGAGACTCTTATAGGTGGTCTATGAGGTCAAAACTCTTTTCACAATAATACAGGACGTCATTTCTCTCTTTCACTGTGTTGACATTTGCACTCACGGTGCAAAAGCAGTGGCTGGCGAAGCAGCTGATGCCTTGGCAAGAACAAACACAGTGACAGCAGACTGCACTCGTGGTCGTTTCACGTACTCACAATTTAAAACAAAGCCAAGCTCACTTAAGAATGCCCTAGATGAAGCAGCAAAAGTATTCATTTATTAATTTGATTACATCTCAACCTTTGTGTGCATGTCTCTTCCATTTCTGGGGAATATGCATGAAGCATTTCTGCTCCCTGCCCTGGTATGTACATTGTCTCGAGGACCAGCACTTGTGCCATAGTTTCTGTTTCTGTTTTGAGTTGAACCTGCCCCCCCTTCATCCTCAGAATACTATTTTGACTTCAAAGCATGACAGACATGCTGTGGCTATTCAGACGGGGGTTTTTGCTAGACATTTTCCTCAAAAATGAACAAAGTAAGCCTGTCATTTCAAGGAAAGCAACTGACAGTATTCTTTGCCAGTGATCAAGTCTGAGCTTTCAAGTGAAAATTGGAATTTTGGAATACTTGTGTCAGCCACCATGAGCTTGACAGCTTCCCAGTATGTAAAGACTTCACTGATGAGATTGGTGGCAATTTTAACAAATTTTTTAAAAGGTTGTATGTGTGAACATTTGGAAGATCTGCATAACATAATGCACAGCGAACCAACATTTTCCCAAATGACCAGTGTGTGATGGAACTAGATCATGTGTGGGTAAAGAATCCACTCAAAGTACAGACGGCCAATGAGTTTAACGTAGGGAAACAGAAAAAGTTCATTGATGGGTTTGTTTCCATATGCAACCCAACTTTAAGAACCAATACCTTGTTGAGTTTTGGAGTAGTGTGCAAGAATAGGCTGAATCATCTGAAAAGGCTGTTAAAATGTTGCTCTTTTCCAACTACATATCTGTGTGAGGTTTTATTTTCTTTACAGACTCCAACCAAACACATTGCACCTGGGAGCAGATATAACCCAGCTATCTTCTCTTAAGTCAGACATTAAAGAGCTAGGCAGAAATGTCATGCTTCTCATTAGTTTCTTCTTGTTTGGAAAAATATAGCTAACTTATAAAATAATTTGTTTACACAAAACGGCTTTATTATTGTTCTCTTAAAAATGTATTAATAAACATTTAGAAGCATTCTTAGCTTTCATTTCTAATATAGTAAATATTGTATAAGTATATATTATAGTAAATCTAATATAGTGAATATTGTAAGTATAAGTAAATATTATAGTAAATCTAATATAGTAAATATTGTAAACTAGTATAAACAAACATTCTTTGGGGTCTTCAATAGTTTTTTAGAGTACAAAGAGCTTCTGAGACCAAACAGTTTGAGAACTGATGGCATAGTCCGCCTTACTCCCGATTCTCCAGGCTTATGCAAGGAGGCGAAGATGGTACTCTCATGGGTCACTGATTATGTTTGCTGCTAAGCCAGGTCACCATGTGTTAAGCTAACCACGTAAGGAGAGGATATTTTCTTACCCCACTGGCTGGATGGTGGACATCTAGTTGCTGGGGTTTTCTGCCTGCCCTTCCTCCTGTCTTCCTTCCTGCGGCTTCAGCATCCACATGGATCTAACATCCCTGCCTTCTCAGTTCTTGGAATCTCTGAACTTCCAAAGTTCCAACAGCTAAGCTCTTCTCATTTCCCACTGCCAGCCAGTGTTTTTCATGGGGTTCCACTGTTTGCCAGATATGTTGCCGTTTTTCTGGGTTTGTTGCGTTTTTCCAAAACTCTTTTTGATGACACCTTTGATACACAAATTGTTCAAAATGTTTTAGATAACAAAATTTTAAACTTTCAGTTTGTGGCTTTTGCTTTGATGTCATGATAATTGAATAATTTTTACCATAAGTTTATAAAAATATTCTTCTAAATTTTCTTTAGGCATTTCAGTGTCTTGCTATTTTTTTTTTTAGTTTTATTCCTTTGATAAAATTAGAATTTTAAAAAGTTGTTTTACCAAGGTGCAACTTACATATAAAATGAATGCACCCCTATTAAATTAAGGTTTGATGAATTTTATAATCCCAATGAATACATTTTTATACAAAAATGTGTATACAGTACATGTATGCATTGTCAAATGTGGGCACCATTGTATGAATAGATCACTATTTAGACATTCAACTGTTGGATATTTGTTTCTATTTTGGGGCTATTATTAAAAAAGCTGATGTGAGCATTAATATACCAGTCTTTTGTGAATATAGTCTTTAAAATTATATATTAAAATTAGTTATTACTACTGATATAAAGGAAAGCTTTTTGGAAAATATTTTAGTGTTATATGAAGGAATCTAAAGGAATTATATTTCTTGGTTTTAATAGTATTTCAGTTAATGCTTTTTGATTTTCCCTGTAGACAATAAGATAACCTTCCAAGAATGATAACCTTGTCTTTTCCTTTTCGATGTTTAAAGATTTTGCTTCCTCTTCTTGCCTTATTACATTAGAACCTTCAGAATAAAAGTTGAATAGCAATTAGAACCTTCAGAACAAAAGTCGAATGTTCCCAACTGCGTAAGTCATCTGTTGTTGTATAATGTCATGGCTTGAACTGCATCCCCCCCACATTTATATGTTCATGTCCTAACTCCCCGTCTCAGAATGTGACCTTATTTGGAGACAGTGTCTTTATAGAGGTAATCAAATTGAAATGAGGTCATTGGGTTGGACACTCATCCAATATGACTACTATCCTTAGAAGAAGAGAAATCTAGACACGTGTCATGAGGCCAACCCATATTCAAAGGTGGAGACAGAGACGCCATCTGCATGACAGTACCAGAAGTGGTGAAGCAACACTACAGAGCAGCGTGCACTACTCATGGGCAGGGCTAACAGGTGGTCCCTGCTGGCAATTTGCCACTCTGACTTTAATGGTAATGCCTAATGATTTATTATTAGTATGATGCCTGGTGGATGTTTCTAATAGAAACTCTTAATTTTAGAAAATTTATTACTACTCTCCAGTTGCTTAGAATTGTTATCAGAAGCAGATGTGCAACTTTAGTAAATGCCTTTTTGGCATACAACCATATGGTTTTCCCATTTAACCTCCTGATATAAGAAACTGCAGTGATGGGATTCCTGATGCCCTGCTGCTGTTGATATACAGCGTGTCTCTCCATTAAGGTGCAGCCTCCTTGAGGGTGTAGCCATCTCTGTATCCCTGTGCTGACACACAGGAGACGCACAAGTAATGTCTGTTGAAATGAGTTGTACCACTTGTCACGTTCTCTGAGTTAGGTCCGATGGAGCACTGGAGGTGACATTTTCTATTCTCGTCTTTCTCTCAGCTTATTCCTGACATCGCCTGAGCACTCCAGGTGTGCAGCTACCCCTCTTCCTCCTTCTCCTGTCCACCTGTCCCGTTTCCCTGCCCACAGCCATACGTTACTCTTCTGCAAACAGAACTATGTCTCTTCCTCATCATTATCCAGTAACCTGCTGCCTATAGAGAAAGAAAGGTGCCTTATTTATACTTAGGGCCACTCTTTCCCATCTGGGGGTGCATCTGCCTTTCTCCTACTTGTTCTAAGTAACACATAATTCTCTTAAGCAGTTCAACGTTCACAAAGAAGCAGCCTATAGGTGGACTCTAATGGGAATTTTGGTTCCCAAATTTTAACTTCTCCCTTATGATTTCACTGTTTTCAAAATTTTGCAAGAAAAAAAAATGGGGGTAGGAAATAATACAATTTCAAACTCTCTCTCCCTGGGAGTTCAATCACTGGAATAACTGCAGTAGAAGAACAGGATATTATTCCATCATCATAAGTCACTCTAACAGCTGAGGCCTGGGAAGGTGCGTGCACGCTGATTATGGTCACGCAGGCAGAGCCGGCACTGGAACCCAGCGTCCTGATTTCACAGATGCATGCTGTTGGCCTCAACACAGCAAACTTCTGCTGAGCCAGGAGATATGCTCCAGCTTGACTTGGAGGGCAGTCTGCTGTGATCTTGTGGGCCTTCAGGAGCATCGGGCGGCAAGAGAAGAAGCTGAGAGTGAGCCCTTGGGAACCAGGAGCCAGGGCCCAAGATCTCCCTTGCATTAGTCTAGTCAGAGAGAAGAGTCCGCAGCTCTTGGGTGGCCATGCGCCTTCCCACTCCTTCCCTCTCTCTAACTGCAAACCCTTGCTGGGAGGCAGGTAGACTCCACCAACCCATGTTTACATCTGGTCTTCGCAGCTTCTTTAAGCAATAACCTCCTTATGACTCAGTTTCTTCTTCTGTAAAATAGGGTGACTAAAGGTGCTTGCCTTCTAGGGTTGTGGTCAGGATAGAATAAGAAAATGTGTAAGTGGCTGGAAATGCAGAGTGCTTGATAAATATTTGAGTTAATTCCTTATGTATTAGTTTTCTATTGCTGCAGTAACAAATGAGCACAAACTTGGTGAGCTAAAGCGACCCATCTTTATCAACTGATAGTTTTGCAGGTTAGGAGTCTCACTGGGCTAAAAGCAAGGTGTTGGCAGGCCTGCATTCCCTTCTGGACGCTCTAGAGAATTCATTTCCTTGCTTTTTTCCAACTTCTAGAGGCTTCCTGCATTCCTTGGTGTGTGGCCCCTTCCTCCTCCTTCAAAACCAGCTATGTGGGTCAAGTTCTTCTCACAAAGAATTTCTCTGATCTTGTCTTCTGCCTCTGAGATAATGGAAAACACACAGTTTCTGCCCCTGGCTCCTGACACAGATTCCTAAATTCCCTTGGATTTCCAGGTGGGAGTCTTTTGTTTTCATGCAGCAGCTCTTGGTAGATGGGTTCAGGATGGGGGTGGCCACCTGGAAGAGCAAGCCAATCAGTGGCTTGGAACTCCCAACCCCACCCCCATCCTCCAGGAAGAGAAGAGGGGCTGGAGATGGAGTTAATGATTGATCATGCCTACCTGATGAAGCCTCCAGAAAAAAGGGGCAGGGTTCAAAGAGTTTCTGGGTTGGCAAACACTTGAGGTGTTGGGAGAGTGGCGAGCCCAGAGAGGGTGCAGAAGTTCCTCATCCCTTCCCACATACTTTGCCCTGTGCATCTTTTCCACCTGACTGTTCTTGAGTTATGTTCTTTTGTAATAAACTGGCCATCTAGTAAGTAATCTGTTTTCTTCAGTTCTATGAGCTGCTCTACAAAATTGATTGAACCTGAGAAGGGGGTCATGGAAGCCTCTGATCTCTAGCCATGTCGGTCGGAAGTTATGGGTGACCTGAGGACCTAGGACCTGCAGTTTGTGTCTGAGGTGGGGGCAGCCTCGTAGGGCTGAATCCTTAACCTGGGGGGTCTCGCTAGCTCTGGTACAGTGTCACAATTAAATTGAATGGTAGGACACCCATGTGGTGTCACAGAGAACTGCTTGGGGTGGGGAAACGCCCACGCATCTTCCATGTGTCATAAGTGTGAGTGTGGCAGTGCTGTGAAAGACACCGCCTCCCCCTTCCGCATTTCAGGACCCTTGTGATTACATCGGGTGTGCCCAAATAATTCAAGATAATCACCCTATTTTAAGGCTGGCTGACTAGCAACTTTACCTTATCTGATTAGCCCACCATACCTTAAACCAGGTTGATGATCATGAAAACAAAATAATAAAAATAGCACCATAAGTATGGTAAGAAGTCCACTGCGCTGAGCTCTGGGCCTGGAGGTGTGGTTCATGGAGGGATGACAGAGTGAAGGTGCTCGGGCCAGAGAGCCGGGCGGGAATCGAGCCCACACATGTACTGCTTGTACAGTTTGAATGATTTATCTGCCTTCGTGCCTCTGTTTCCCAACTTGTGGAATGGGGTGACAATCGTGGCCCCTGTCTTCTAAGTATTATGCGAAGGGCTGTCAGGGCTTCAGAGTCTGGCACTGGCTCTGCTTTGTAAGGATTAGTCATCACTTGTTAAATGAATGGCACTTTGCTAATTTGCTGTCCTTTGTTCACCAGAACGTCTTAGGGCCGTCCTGCTCTGCAGTTTCAGGGGGATTGTGTATTTTCTTCTGCTTTTTTCTTTTGCTAGGCATTCTAAAAGACGTTTTTCTTGCTTATCTTCGTCCACACATGTACCATATTTCTGACATTATTACCTGGAATGCCTCCAGGGCCTACCTTTGGCTTGCCCTCTTTCACACGCCTGGGCCCCCACGTCCACCCCATGCCATCACAGGCAGCTCAGAGGAGCACACTCCTACTGGTCCTTTGGCAAGTTTTCGCTGGACAGGTCCTGTTTCCTTGCTTTCCACTTAGCTTTACCCTTGCCTCTAATTCCAGCGCTGTGTTTCTGTAAGGAGCCCCTCAGGAAGTTCTCAGGGTTCTTACATATCTGAACCAAAATTCTTGCAATTAGCAAGATCAACAGAAGTAAATTCACATACACAGATCTCCATCTCCTTACAGACAAAGTAGATTCTGAAGACTGTCCTACGGCCACATAATTGTGTCCCACGTACAGACACTGCACATGTAAGCCCACCTTGTTCTTGCTATTTTTCAGTTAAAAATCATCTCTTCTATTATTTCTTTCATAACCGTATTCACCTTCTCACTCAAAACCTCAGCTTTTGCTTATGTTCCGATTGCTTTGGTGTGTGTCTGGCACTGTGAAGTTAAAGCTATTATAACATCCCTCACGCTTGAGCTCCAGTTCAGCCAGCCAAGAAGCAACCCCACAGAGGAGACTCTGAAGACAGAGCATGACTATAAACACCCTGTTTTGTCGGTGGTGGGCCATTTGGCGCAGACTCTGTGCTTCATTTCTGTTCATTGTCTGAAAGATCCTAAACCAAGGAGCTTTGGTGCTCAGATTCACAGTTAGGTGGGATCACTTCAGTGGGCTACTGAGGCATCTGAGCAGCTCCAGATGTTGGCACATGACGGAAGTGTCCCATCTCCTCCTCGGGGCTTTGAGGGCAGAGGGGGATTTCACTGTCACACCCCATCACATTCTCTCCGCCACAGAGAAGCATCTCACAGATACCACAAACCCCTTTGTGAAAGACAAAGGAAATTGTTGAGCATGCCCTAAGCTCGGGACAGAAAACTAAAGCCAGCAATTTAGCCATAACCGGGGGTTAGCAAGGATAAAACTATTTTGACATGTTCACGAAAAGAAAATTGCCCATGGTATAAGATAGGATTTTTATTTATCTCTAATTGTTCTCAGCAAATTAGGGTCATGCTAGGTCCTCTGTGTGTGCATTTCTGAGTTGACTACAGAATTTACATTGCTGAAGTTGTACAAGTTTTGGTAAATTTCTATTTAGTTTCACTTAGTTGAATCCAAATGGGAAGTTCTATGATGAAGTACTGTGTTAACAAGCTGTCCGGAGGGAGGAGTTCCTTGTACATCTGGGGAAGAGCTCTTTGTCTTCTAGCAGTGGAGGAACGGTGCTCCTATTTTGTGAGCCCTCACTCTCGCTGGGGTATTGTCACTCCAACAGCATGAACATTAGGTGAATGAAATCTCTTACCAAGCAGGGAAATACAAATGCTGAATCTTGATGCAAGTGTTCTAGGATCTGGAAAAGAGAATGCCACATTAAGAACATGTCTTCAAATATGGAGCAGGTTTCCTAATAAGACTGGCATGAAATAGGGTTTATCCTGAGCTGTGTGATGACCTGAGGTCACTTGGTAAGGAGGACCCCTCCTATATGCCCACACCGTCCTGTGGGCTTTAACAGCAGGATGGAGGAGGTCAGCGGGATCCTCCTCATGCCCTTCAGGCAGCCTTTTTCAATTTATTTTTTAAATTAATAGACGTCTTTTTCCTTACAACCGTTTTAGATTAACAGAGAAACGGAGCAGAAAGTACAGAGTTCCCATATGCCGTCCCCTGCTCTGCCAGTTGCCCCTGTTGTTACTGTCTTGTGTTGGCATGTTAATTACTAGTTTCGTTAATTATTATGAACAGAAGTTCATGGTTTACATCAGAGTCACTGTTGGTGTTGTCCATTCTGTGGGTTTGGACGAACACACGTCCTGTATCCCATTGCGGTGTCACACAGCACTGCCCTCCAGCCCACTCTAGGGTCCTGGTTGCAAGTGTCCGTAGTTGAGTTGTCTTCGTCTTGTAACGATTGTCCATCTCAGGATCTCTGCTCCCTCAAGATCCTGCTGTCTGTACCTCGGCCCAGTCCCCAGTTTGGTTTCTATGTATTACACTATGGCATAGTGTCCCACACCATTCAGAGGCTCCCCTCTTCTCGAGCCCTGCCTGGATGACTGTTCCCCTCTGCACTCCCCTCCTGGTCACTGGCTCTCTGGCTTTTCCCAACAGCCTGCTTTCCTTGAACTCCTCATCTGTGCTTTGCCAGCGCTGGCGCCCAAGGCCGTAGCAAACTCCTCCTGGGCTCATCCGCAGGTAAGTAATGCCTGCTTTATGCAATGAACTGGTACTTTCTTGGCTCTCAGGCCCTGGTTGTGTCCCCTGGGGTTAATTTCCAGTGCAGGAGCCTGCCGTGAGGAACGGTCCATCCGTGTCTCCTCTGAAGAATCAAAATAGCTGATCAGCATGCACCGTCACTGGCAGGGCTATAAGCCCACTTCAGAGATTTAAGGACATTAGTTCAGCTTCCCAAGCCAACCATGCCTCTCTGGGTGATTGAAAGATGTACATCCTCTCCTGCTCTTTCAAGCAGAGGAGGTTTAATTGTCTTTCGTGATGCAGAGAAGTAAGCAGCTGGGCCTGAATTCGTGAAGTGCATGTCCAGGCAGTGGCTGGATATGCTTCCCCTCTCAGCCAGCCGGCTCCCAGCTGCTGGAGTTTAAATCCATTCTGCTATGGCTCTGGGCCCAAGGGTCCCGACTGGGACCCTGGGAGGGGCCCGGCACATGTAAGGATTTGTGCCCTGTAATTGATCAGCTCTGCAGACACCCAGGGTCCAGGATGTGTCCTTTCCCCGGTGGTCTTGCTCTCGGCAATTAATCTTGCCTGATTGAAAAGGCTCGTTAGCCTCACAGACTGGGCAGCATCTGCGGGGGCGAGGCTCAGAGAGTGGCTGGGTTGCCCTGCACAGACGGCAGTAACACACCTGCTCTAACCGCACTGGGGCTCCTGCCGGTGGCTCAGGCCACTGGGACAGAGTGGAGAGCAGACTTGGCTGAACCTGGAATTCCACCTCTCCACGCTTGCTGTGAAGGTTTCCAGAAGGGAGGCCATCTGTTCACCAGTCTGCGCAGCACGGGACAGCAGCTTCTCCTCCTGACCCCGCCGTCACACCCCGCGGGGCCGGAGCAGCCCAGGGGCTCTGGCAGCTGTTGCAGTGGTCAAGGGGACCGGCGGCCACAGCGAGGAGGCCTCACCTGGCCGGGGTCTGCGTCCCAGCCGAGGGTGGAATTGTCTGCAGCAATGGAAAGAGAATTCAAAGGCTGGAGGCTTGCTGTCTCACCACTCCTGGGGGAAATTTTCTGCCCAAAGCAGGACAGAAGCAGCTTGTCAGAGACGTGTGGGAGGCCAGAGTGCTCTCCTGGGGACTCTGCGGACTGAGGAGTGAGGGCAGGCGCCCGGCCGATGGGAGGGAACTCTGAGATCTCTCACTTTCAGTTGGGGAAGTGGTCTGGGTGTGTGTGCTCGCTCCACAGTGGCGTTCCCAGTGAGGGCGGAAGCCAGGACCCAGACTCCTCACATCCCTCCAGCACCAGGCTGAGGGCTGGTGAGGTCAAGAGACTCACAGGGCTACTGGCAGCTCAGCTGTCTGCCTCCATGGCAAGAGTCAGATGCCACTGGGTAGATTTGAGCAGGGCTTGGCCTAACCCGCATGGTGTTCAAGACATGTCACCTGGCAGCAGTGTGCAGGATAAATCGGAGGTAGCAAGGCGGAGGGTCCATGCCTAGGAAACAGCGGCAGTATCCATGGGAAGGGACCAGCATCCATGAAAGCCACCAGGGCACAGTTCTGAGTTCTAGTAAACCAGCAGATTATTATGGAGGGAGGTGGCCATGACCACTGGGTCTGGTAAGGAAGATGGCAAGGCCGTGATCACAAGTAGCTCGGGATTAGGGAAGGAATGAGGACATGCAGAACAGTCAGGGTAAAGGACTGAAGGCATGTGGAAAAGGGGTTCTGGGGCTCAGAAGGGACATTGGGCAGGATATGTAGATATGAGAGGGAAGGAAAAAAGTGGGCTGAGGGCTGGGGGGATGTGATCCAAAGTTGCCATGTTGCATGAGTTCTCCAATAAATCCATCAAGCTCTCAGGAATTACACAAGTCACTGCAGATCCAAAGGAGGAGATAAATAAGTGGTGGCCCTGGTCCCTGGGCTTGCAGTCAGGAGGGGAGACAGACACTGAAGCAAACATAGACAACACAATGTCTCTTAAACTGAACTTTTAAATCTTTCTAGCAAAACTGGAATTAACAAAGCTACTTACCAGTAATGTAGATCTTTGCCGGGTAAGCTTGTACGAGCTTCGTACTTTCTGAGGACTGTTCCCTCATTTCAAAATGCAGGGCCTGGCCTGTGCTCTAGATGGGCATTTCTGCCTCCAAAAGTCAATAGTTCTAAATGCCTTTGAAATAGAGAATGCGGTTCCTCAAAACATTAAAAGTAGAATTACTATATGATCCTGCAAGTCCACTTCTGGGCATAATACCCAAATGAATTAAAAGCAATGTCTGAAAGACACACCTGTGCACCCATGTTCACAGCAGTATTGTTCACCGTGGCCAATGGATGGAAGCACCCCGAGTGTCCACAGGCAGATGAATGGCTAAACAAAATGTGGCCTAGCTGTACACTGGAATGCTATTCAGCCCTGAAAAGGAAGGGATTTCTGACCCTTGTTGTATAGCAAAGTCCTTGAAGACATTACACTAAGGGAAATAAGCCAGTCACAAAAGGACACATACTGTATGGCTCCACTTACATGAGGTGTCTAGAATAGTCACATTCATAGGGACTGACCGCAGAATGATGGTTACCAGGAGCTGGGGAGGGGAAATTGAGTTGTTTAATGACTAGAGTTTTGGTTTTATAAAATGAGCACTTCTGGAGATGGACTGTGGTAATAGTGGTACAACAATGTGAATGTACTAAATGAGCTGCACCCTTAAAAATGATCAAACTGGTAAAATTCGTGTTACTTATATTTGACTGCAATTTTTTTTGATGAAAATTTGTTTTTATTGGGGTAGAATACAGATACCATAAAGTTGACCATTTCACAAGCTTTAAGAGCACAGTTCAGTGGCATTAAGAACATTCACGTTGCTGAGCATGCTGATGATATTTTTTATTTTTTATTTTGCTATCATTAATGTACAATTACATGAGCAACATTGCAGTTACTAGACTCCCCACCTCATCAGGTCCCCCCCACCAACCCCATTACAGTCACTGTCCATCAGCGTAGTGAGATGCTATAGAATCACTACTTGTCTTCTCTGTGTTATACTGCCTTCCCCGTATCCTCCCCCCCGCCACTACATTATGTGTGCTAATCGTAATGCCCCTTTTTCCCCCTTACCCCTCCCTTCCCACCCATCCTCCCCAGTCCCTTTCCCTTTGGTAACTGTTAGTCCATTCTTGGGTTCTGTGAGTCTGCTGCTGTTTTGTTCCTTCAGTTTTTGCTTTGTTCTTATACCCCACAGATGAGTGACATCATTTGATACTTGTCTTTCTCTGCCTGGCTTATTTCACTGAGCATAATACCCTCTAGCTCCATCCATGTTGTTGCAAATGGTAGGATTTGTTTTCTTCTTATGGCTGAATAATATTCCATTATGTATATGTACCACATCTTCTTTATCCATCCATCTACTGATGGACACTTAGTTTGCTTTCATTTCTGGCTATTGTAAATAGTGCTGTGATAAACACAGGGGTGCATCTGTCTTTTTCAAACTTGGCCGCTGCATTCTTGGGGTAAATTCCTAGGAGTGGAATTCCTGGGTCAAATGGTATTTTTATTTTGAGTTTTCTGAGGAACCTCCATACTGCTTTCCACAATGATTGAACTAATTTACATTCCCACCAGCAGTGTAGGAGGGTTCCCCTTTCTTCACATCTTCGCCAACATTTGTTGTTGTTGTCTTTTGGATGGTGTCCATCCTCACTGGTGTGAGGTGATATCTCATTGTGGTTTTAATTTGCATTTCTCTGATGATTAGCGATGTGGAGGATCTTTTCATATGCCTGTTGGCCATCTGAATTTCTTCTTTGGGGAAGGAAGTGTCTGTTCAGATCCTCTGCCCATTTTTTAATTGGATTACTTGCTTTTTGTTTTTTGAGGTGCGTGAGCTCTTTATATATTTTGGATGTCAATCCTTTATCACATATGTCATTAATGAATATATTCTTGCATACTGTCGGGTGCCTTTTTGTTCTATTGATGGTGTCCTTTGCTGTACAGAAGCTTTTCAGCTTGATATAGTCCCACTTGTTCATTTTTGCTTTTGTTTCCCTTGCCCGGGGAGATATGATCATGAAGAAGTTGAGTTGCTCATGTTTATGTCCAAGAGATTTTGCCTATATTTTTTTCTAAGAGTTTTATGGTTTCATGACTTACATTCAGGTCTTTGATCCATTTTGAATTTACTTTTGTGTATGGGGTTAGACAGTAATCCAGTTTCATTCTCTTCCATGTAGCTGTCCAGTTTTGCCAACACCAGCTGTTGAAGAGGCTGTCATTTCCCCATTGTATATCCATGGCTCCATTATCGTATATTAATTGACCATATGTGTTTGGGTTAATATCTGGACTCTCTATTCTGTTCCACTGGTCTATGGGCCTGTTCTTGCGCCAGTACCAAATTGTCTTGATTACTGTGGCTTTGTAGTAGAGCTTGAAGTTGGGAAGCATTAATTCCCCCTGCTTTAGTCTTCCTTCTCAGGATTGCTTTGGCTATTCGGGGTCTTTTATGGTTCCATATGAATTTTAGAACTATTTGTTCCAGTTTGTTGAAGAATGCTGTTGGTATTTTGATAGGGATTGCATTGAATCTGTAGATTTCTTTAGGCAGGATGGCCATTTTGACAATATTAATTCTTCCTACCCAAGAGCATAGGATGAATTTCCATTTATCAGTGTCCTCTTTAATTTCTCTTAAGAGTGTCTTGTAGTTTTCAGGGTATAGGTCTTTCACTCCCTTGGTTAGGTTTATTCCTAGGTACTTTATTCTTTTTGATGCAATTGTGAATGGAATTATTTTCCTGATTTCTCTTTCTGCTAGTTCATCATTAGTGTGTAGGAATGAACAGATTTCTGTGTATTAATTTTGTATCCTGCAACTTTGCTGATTTCAGATATTATTTCTAGTAGTTTTGGAGTGGAGTCTTTAGGGTTTTCTATGTACAGTATCATGTCATCTGCAAATAGTGACAATTTGACTTCTTCTTTACCAGTCTGGTTGCCTTGTATTTCTTTGTTTTGTCTGATTGCCGTGGCTAGGACCTCCATTATTATGTTGAATAACAGTGGAGAGAGTGAGCATCCCTGTCTTGTTCCCGATCTTAGATGAAAAGCTTTCAGATTCTCACTGTTAAATATGATGTTGGTTGTGGGTTTGTCATATATGACCTTTATGATGTTGGGGTACTTGCCCTCTATACCCATTTTCTTGAGAGTTTTTATCATGAATGGATGTTGAATTTCGTCGAATGCTTTTTCAGCATCTATGGAGATGATGATGTGGTTTTTGTCCTTCTTTTTGTTGACGTGGTGGATGATGTTGATGGATTTTCGAATGTTGTACCATCCTTGCATCCCTGAGATGAATCCCACTTGATCATGGTGTATGATCCTCTTGATGTATTTTTTAATTTGGTTTGCTAATATTCTGTTGAGTATTTTTGCATCTCTGTTCATCAGGGATATTGGTCTGTAATTTTGTTTTTTTGTGGTGTCTTTGCCTGGTTTTGGTATTAGAGTGATGCTGGCTTCATAGAATGAGTTTGGAAGTATTCCCTCTTCTTCTATTTTTTGGAAAACTTTAAGGAGAATGGGTATTATGTCTTCTCTAAATGTCTGATACAATTCAGTGGTGAATCCATCTAGCCTGGGGATTTTGTTCTCGGGTAGTTTTTTGATTACCGATTCAGTTTCGTTGCTGGTAATTGGTCTGTTTAGATTTTCTGTTTCTCCCTTGGTCATTCTTGGAAAGTTGTATTTTTCTAGGAAGTTGTCCATTTCGTCTAGGTTTTCCAGCTTGTTAGCATATACATTTTCATTGTATCCTCTAATAATTCTTTGTATTTCTGTGGTGTCCATGGTTATTTTTCCTTTCTCATTTCTGATTTTGTTTGTGTGTGTAGATTCTCTTTTTCTCTTAATGAGTCTGGCTCGGGGTTTCTCTATTTTGTGTATTTTCTCAAAGAACCAGCTCTTGGTTTCACTGATGTTTCTATTGTTTTATTCTTCTCATTTTTATTTACTCCTTCTCTGATCTTTATTATGTCCCTCCTTCTGCTGATTTTGGGCTTCTTTTTCCAGTTTCAATAATTGTGACTTTATACTATTCATTTGGGATTGTTCTTCCTTCTTTAAATAGGCCTGGATTGCAATATACTTTCCTCTTAGACCTGCCTTTGCTGCGTCCCACAGAAGTTGGGGCATTGTGCTGTTGTTGTCATTTGTCTCCATATATTGCTCAATCTCTGTTTTAATTTGGTCATTGATCCGTTGATTATTTAGGAGCATGTTGTTAAGCCTCCATGTGTTTGTAAACCTTTTTGTTTTCTTTGTATAATTTATTTCTGGTTTTATACCTTTGTGATCTGAGAAGTTGGTTGGTAGAATTTCAATCTTTTTGAATTTACTGAGGCTCCTTTTGTGGCCTAGTATGTGCTCTATTCTGGAGAATGTTCCATGTGCACTTGAGAAGAATGTGTATCCTGCTGCTTTTGGGTGTAGAGTTCTGTAGGTGTCTGTTAGGTCCATCTGTTCTAGTGTGTTGTTCAGTGCCTCTGTGTCCTTACTTATTTTCTGTCTGGTTGATCTGTCTTTTGGAGTGAGTGGTGTGTTGAAGTCTCCTAAAATGAATGCATTGCTGTCTATTTCCTCCTTTAATTCTGTCAGTATTTGTTTCACATATGTCGGTGCTCCTGTGTTGGGTGCATAGATATTTATAATAGTTATATCCCCTTGTTGGACTGACCCCTTTATCATTATGTAATGTCCTTCTTTATCTCTTGTTACTTTCTTTGTTTTGAAGTCTATTTTGTCTGATACAAGTACTGCAACACCTGCTTTTTTCTCCCTATTGTTTGTGTGAAATATCTTTTTCCATCCCTTCACTTTTAGTCTGTGTATGTCTTTGGGTTTGAGGTGAGTCTCTTGTAAGCAGTATATAGGTGGGTCTTGCTTTTTTATCCATTCTATTACTCTGTGTCTTTTGATTGGTGCATTCAGTCCATTTACATTTAGAGTGATTATCGATAGATATGTACTTATTGCTATTGCAGGCCTTGGATTCATGGTTACCAAAGGTTCAAGTGTAGCTTCTTTACTATCTAGCCGTCTAACTTTAACTCACTTATTATGCTATTTTGAACATAGTCTGATGATTCTTTATTTCTCTCCCTTCTTATTCTTCCTCCTCCACTCTATATGTTAGGTGTTTTATTCTCTACTCTTTTGTGTTTCCCTTGACTGCTTTTGTGAATAGCTGATTTTATTTTTTGCCTTTAGTTAGTATTTGGTTGGTCTGCTTTCTTTGCTGTGATTTTGTTTTGACTGCAATTTTTAAAAAGTGATATGAATATGGATATAACTCATATGAGTTCTAAACTTTTTCATAAAATTAGGACTTTGAATTTTTACAAAACATAAAGCCAGTGAAAAAGGTGAGCCATGTTAGACTAGGTGTCAGAGACTTGAGTTTCATTTAGTTTGAGTTTTAGAAAAAACATGTGAAATGAGCAGTGGGGTGAATCTAGACGAGGCTTGGGTGTATAGCTCTGTCACTGGTGGGTTGGGTGGCTGTGGCTCCAGACTGGCTCAGGCTTAGGTCTTTTTTGCAGGTTTCTCCTTGAACCAGCAGCTCTTTGGGGCATGACTTTCTCATGGCACATGGCAGGAGCACAAGGGCCCAAAGCCATCTAAGCCAGCACAGTTAAGGCCTCTGCTCATGTCACATCAACTAACACTCCACTGACCAAAGCAGCCATATGGTCAAGACAAAAATAATGGGCAGAAGCATATTCTTCCAGAAATGGGAAGAGAATGAAATAGCCATGGCTGTGTGTGTATGTAATCTTATAGCAGACAGTGAAGGAGAAGGGTGAATAATCTAGTCTACCTCAATTGCATCCCAGAATTAAAGCAGTTTTCCTTTAATCTAGAAGCACAATTCCATTTCAGTGTGAAGAAGATGATTTCTTAATGTTGTTTCAAATTTATTTGATTTCTTTCAAAATATTCTCTCTAATCAGCCCATGTTTTCATATAGCAGCTACTGTGGAAAGCAGCAAGGTTTCTCAAAAAACTAAAAATAGAAATACCATATGATCCAGTAATTCCACTTCTGGGAATTTACTCAAAGCAAACAAAATCACTAATTTGAAAAGATACATGTGCCCCTATGTTTGTTGCAGCATTATTTACAATATCCAAGATGTAGAAGCAGCCTAAATGTCCATCAATAGATGAATGGTTAAAGACGTGATATGTGTATACAATGGAATCTTACTCAGCCATAAAGAAGAATGAAATCTTCCCATTTGCAATAACATGGATGGACCTAGAGGGTGTTATTACTAAGTGAAATAAGTCAGGCAGAGAAAGACAAATACCATAAGATTTCACTTATGTGTAGAATCTAAAAAACAAAACAGCAGAACAGGAATAGAGTCATAAACACAGACAAAAGCTGGTTGGTTACCAACAGGGGGGGTGGGTGGGGGATGAGTGAAATAGGTGGAGAGAATAAAGAGGTAAAAATCTCCAATCACAAAATAAATTAGTCACAGGGATGAAAGTACAGCATAGGGAATATAGCCAGTAATATTGCAGTATCTTTGTATGGTGACAGATGGTAACTACACATACTGTGGTGAACATTTAGTAATGTATGTAATTGTCAAATCACTATGTTGTACATCTGAAACCAGTATAATATTGTATATCAAGTATATTTCAAAACATCTTTTTAAAATACCACTGCGTTTGTATTGCTATTTGGGTAAATAAATCACAGCCTTGCTTCTCTGTTTGTTCTATTTCTGTTGATGAAAGTGGTTCACAGGATCTGAACTCTTCTGACTTGTGTGTATTCACCAGAATCCTTCCTGCCTACTGGAGTCATGCTTAAATTTTTTCCAATGAGTGTTTTTTTTTATTTCCACACTACATCAGTTTCATCACCATGCAGCAGCCTGACCCCAGTGTCTAGCTCTCATTAATTTCCTAAGACCATCTTGGTTATTAGTTGGAAACAGATCTAGACATTAAGGATTCCTGATAATGCCTTTGACATGCAATCATTTACTGCATCCATCACTTCCACATTCATTATGCTATGTGTCAGGAAAGCTCCCCTATTAACACTGGGAAGGTTGAACTCAGACATATTGTCATCACAGCCCTGTTGTATTATCTGGGCTCTGCTGTTGCAGTGGAACTGCATGGGAAGACATGCACGCAGCAGATTTTGTATTAGATAGGATGACCCAGTTTCCTGGGCTCACAGAACATAAGAGAAGTGGAAACTCACAGGAAGAACATAAAATGCTAATACTCCTACTCAATTTATGAACAACAAACATCAGCAAATATCCTGATACCACTTTATGTTTCAGTACTTAGAACCTCACCTGTTAATTCTGGGCTTCACAGCAATGCTTTGGAAAATGCTTCTTTGGTTCATTTTAAAATGAGTAGATTTCCAGTGAGTGGGCTTCTTTTTGCCAGGATGCAAAAACATGGCTTTTGGAGGACACCCACCTGTGTGCCTGGTCATTTAGAAGAAGGAGAAAGCGATGTGGGTGCCAAGAAAGGGCCTGGGCTCTGCAGATGCTGGGCAGGAAACCAGTTTTTGTAGGGCCAAGTTCCAAACCACCTGGACTCATGGGTTCCGGTAGAGCTTCTCTGAGTGTGCTGTGACATCTCAGAGTTCCAACTGAGGCAGTGTTGAAGCAGGACTCATGCAGACACAGCATCTTTGCAAGTAGATTGTCTGACTGTTAAGCTGGAAGAAAGACAGTTGGTGGTGATCAGCTCTGCAGCTGTTGACTTCAGTCAGCAGAAAAGATAGAAACATTACCACCAGAAGCACCTGCTGTATACTGGCTTCTTTGTGAGCCAGGCAAAGTTCCTCTTTGCCCAAGGCAGCGATGTATCTTGAGGACAGATTTCCCAGTGTATAACACAGTCTTTTTCAGCTCCTGTCCCAACTCACTCTCCTGGCCCACCCTCCATGTTGTATTTGAGCAAATGACTGGCCTTAAAAGAGTTCATTTAAAGATGAATAGCAATGAAAAAGGAATCAACATGGGTCTCAGAAGTAAAAGTGTAGAAGTGCAAAATAAAGTGATACAAAGAACATACTAAAACAAGTGTCCAAAATACACAAGTGAAGAATTATGCCATGAGACAGCAGACATTTGTAGACAAGTACTTCTCTGTGATAGGAAACAAATAAAAGACAGTATATTCACCCTGAAACACTCACATATAAACAAGCTATAAAAACTAAGAAACAGATTATAAGTCATCACAAGGTGGTGAAGAATAAACCTGAAGAGCTTAAGAAAGAAATGGAAGAGAAAAATCAAGTAATTGTAGAAACAAATGCTATTTAGAATCAATAAAATGCAGATTGACATTACTAAAATTGTAGCCAGGGACTTGAAAGAGAAACTTGAGGAAATAAAATAGAAAAGAGTGGAGTTTAAGAGATTATAGAGAAAATGTTAAATGTGGAACAGAGACAAAAAGATGCACAATACAAAACTGGTATCTTTGGAAAAGGGAAAAAATTAAATGGAACTGAAAACACATTCAAAGATATAACAGAAGAAAACTTTCCTGTGATGACCGGATTCCTGAATATGAAGCTGAACCTGCATGGAATTTGGCCTACAAAACTGTGAGATAATAAGTGGATGGTGTTTTAGTTGCTGCATTTGTGGTAATTTGTTACAGCAGTAATAGGAAACAAATACAAAGATGCAGAGCATCAAAGTAGATACATTTCCATGAAACAAACAGGATTAACACATTTCAGAGACAAATTTTGTCAAACTCCAAAACACACATAATCTAAATTATTTATCGAAACCAGAATAACATAGAAAAAAAAACTTGACTAACACAGCACAACAACAATGACAAAAGACTCAGACAGTCTTGAGTATGAATATGGATGCAGTAATTTGAAATAAAATATAAGCAATAGATTCCAGCATCATGTTATAAAAGCCTAAATCTATTATTATCAAATACGCTTTCTTCTAGGAGTGCTTGGATGATTTGACATTAGGAAGTCCATTAATATAACATGATATTAATTGATTAAAGAGTGATCAAATGTATGGCAAATTATTTATATTAAGAACGTTAACATGCAATCTTGACAATATAAAAACTTCTTAATGAACTAGGAAATGACAGAAACCTTTCTACAGTGTAAGACCAAATGCTAGCATCCAGGTAGTGGGGGTGGAGGGGTTGGAATAGAAACATTTCCAGTAAAGTCAGGATGATGATAAAGATATCTACTGTAAGGTTGTCTTGCATATTTATAGACAATGTCAGAATGTATACAAAAGGAACCATTAACAATGGCTTCTTCCAGGACTGGGGGTCTGGGGTAGGAATAAGCCACTTTTACTGAGTACTTTGTACTGATTGAATTTTTCAAACATATGCTTAAAATGTATAACTTTGGGTCCTCTGACTTTGTAATGCTTTCCCGAAACTGACATAGCAAATCAGTTAAAAAAGAAATATTTAAACTTTAGTCATACAGCAGACTGAGTTTGCATAATTTTGGCATGGCAGTATTTGGGAGGAGGTACTTGGTACTCATAGGTACTTTTTCTGAGTCTTCCCTCCATGATTCCAGTTGGGAGTAAGTTCAGAGAGAGAAACACAGGCAGGTCTTGGAAGGCTAAACTCACCCATTCCCAACCCGTTCCCGTCACTTGTCCCCACAGCTATGACCACACTTCGGTAGTGGATGGGGTAGGGACAGGATTTGTACTTCCTATATTAATTCAACATGAGAAATCATCGTTCACCCCGACAAAAGGAAATCACAACATACAAAACTTACTGATTCCATTTCCCTATCATTATCTCCATTGAATCAAGCACATAGGAAGGTGAATTACAGTTGGAAGGAAAAACAAAAGCAGCTGAATAAAAAAATGTGGCATAGACCAGAGTGGCCAGTGGGGCAGAGCTGATTTCCCACCACGAAGCAGGACATAGCTTCCAGGGCACTGGAGGGGATGGCAGTAGCTGGCTGTCTGGGGAGAACTGACAGTTCACCTTGTAAAATTTGGTTGCCAGAAGGTTTTTTATGCTAGATTCCTTAGGAAAGCTTCATATGAACAATATTCCCTGAGCCCTTTCATCTCAGCTCTTCCCGCTCAGCATCACAACCACCCAGAGATGGAGGTAGGGTTTTTATTCCCGTTTTGCAAGTGATTTTCCCTGGTCACCAAGGATACAACTGGCAAATCCAGACCTCTTATTTCCACAGCAAAGCTGCCTTGAGATGTTCAGGATCCATATTCATATTTCAATATCATTTCCCAAGACCTTAGTGCTAGTCAGAGAGGCTCAGGGAAATTCCTTATGTTATCATATTTTATTCCATCTTGACACAAATATGGAGGTAGGAGCATTTTTACCACTACACTGCAAGTTTGACTCCATTTTGATGATGAGAAAAACTAAGTCTCAGCAAAACTAAGAGACTTTCCCAAAGGAAATAGTTAACAAGGGCAGGAAGTGTGATTTTAACCTCATGGGGTCAGATCCCAAATCTAGTTATGATTCTTTTTACCATTTATTTGTTGAATAGCTTAATGAATTACTTTAAGGCAGGTAATCTTGCAACCATTTCCTCAGTCAGGAAACAGGATTTTGCCAGCTACCTTATAACTCCCTCCATGCACACCATTTCAATCATAGGCTCTCTTTTGCTCCAGAAGTTGCTATTATTTCACTTTTATAGGAACCACGTCCTTGGAAGCTTTTGTGCTTTGTCACCCAAGACCTCTTTAGACAAGATAGTTTAATCTTGCCTGTATTTTGAAACAATATGCTTTTTAATGTTTGTGTAACCTACTTCCTTTTCTTCTCCTTACAGCTTGTGTAGTAATTTGTGCTATAGTTTCCCCTAGATTGGGCTTTGCCAAGTGTGTGACCATGGTATCCTTCAACATGGTCCTGGTCCTCTGTGTTTCCTGGAATTTGGCCCCTGGATCCCAAGGCTGAATCAGACTCAGGTTGGATCACTCTGTCAAGACCACAGGTTTTATTATTTCATCAGGAGGAAGAGAGGGTCTATTTTATATTCTTTTTATCAGCCATGATGCTCAATGCCTTGATTCACTAATTCACTGGGGGTCATAACATAGTAATGTTCTGACTCTACCATTTCATTTCATTTGCATGTATTCGCTGGAGTAATTCTGTAAGAAAACACTTCCTTCACTATTATTTGGTCATCCACTGGCATAGTTCTTATAAGAATGGTAGAACAGATACTTGATTCTTTTCTCTATTTTCCCCAGTTTCCAAGATAATGAATTAGTTCCTGTCAATAGTTCCTGGATTAAACATATTTGTTGGAGTTCAATCACTGCCATTCTTATTCTAATTGAAGCTTACTTTAATTGCCCTATATTTGACCAGTAGAAGTAGTCTTAGGAGCTTCCTTTTTATCTGGAACATTTTCAGGTCATATTGATTATGCACTCCGATATTCCCATTTTAGCTCTTATTTGGTCTTAGTTCTACAGTTAATTAGATGTTTAATGCCCACTGACAGTCCTTATGATCATGACTGATAATTTTGGTTGTCAGAAGGTTTTTTATGCTAGATTCCTTAGGAAAATTTCACATGAACAATATTCCCTGAGCCCTTTTATCTTGGTAACAATTTATCTGTGTTCTTTATACTTGAAGATCAGCTTTGCTTGATATAGAATCCTGGCTCACATTTTCTTTCCTTAAATATATTAAATCTGCTACTTCACTTTCTTCTGGCATAAAAACAGTGCTGGAAAAATCATCTGATAATAATCTAACTTTATTTTCCTTATAAATCACATTTTCTTTTCACCTAGATATCCAAAGGATTTTTTCTCATTTCTTCCTTTAATAAGTCTAGTTATTTTACGGGAATATAGCTTCTTTTTGTTATTCTGCGTCAATAATGTGCTGTTTCAACATATAGTTTCATAACTTCTTCTTTATTTCAAGGAAGTTTCCTTGCATTAGAATTTATATTATTTGTTCTGTATCCTTCCTTTAGGTAGCAGTATTGTCTGTATATTGGATCTTCTTTGACTATCTTTAATACTTGTCACACTATCTTGAATCTTTTAAAAAATGTCTCTATTTATATCTTTTTTTATATTTACCTGCTATTTTTATTCAGATTATGTTTGTATTTGTTTGCTTATATATGCTTGCATTCCTTCTAGTTTAATCCTCTTTTCCAAATACATATTTAAAATTTTTTATTTCTAATTATTTCTTTGAGTTATGTTACCTCGTTACGAGTTTTTCTGATCTGACTTATGTTGTTCTTTTGTGTCATGTTATTTTCTTATTGTTTTTTAGGTCATTTTGAAACAGTTTTCTTTTTCTCACAGTATGGATTTTTGGAGTGTTTTCATTATCTTTTGGGATATTATTCTCCATAATCTATTTTTCCTTATTGTAACTTTGTATGGGATTTGATCTTGGTTGTATTCTATTGTTTTATATATATATATAGTTATAGTTATAGTTATAGAAATTACGTAGCAAATAAAAACTAATTATATATATATGTGCATATATATGTGTGTGTATATATATATATATATGTAGTAATTATGTTTTTTCTTGGTGCAAAGCATATTAACCTTTATATATATATGAAATTCGTTTTTCTGAACTTTCAGAAGGAGGCTTGGTTCAAGCATAGCTTCTTTGACTTCACAGAGCTCCTCCCTCTGCTGTTTAAATACAATGTTCAAAATAGGCCTGCTTGCTTTGTGAGATAGGCACACTCTTATCTCACTTTCTGTTTTTACTATCTCCTGGACCCCTTACCTGCTCAATTTTGATGGCACTTCCAAGAGTGTTCTCAAGAAGGTCTGTCCTCGGCAGGAGCCCTGAGGGTTAGTTTCATCAGCTCACAGTGGCTAGACAGCTTCGGGCCCTTCAAGCCTTGTCAGCTGAGGTCCCTGGCTCTCCTTAGTTCCTGGAACAGGCATACCCCTCTGCTTTTCAGCTGCTGTTCCTGGGCACGCTGTGCTTATCAGTAAATATCTGTTAACTATTCTGAGGCCTTCCTGTTCTCGGGTCTTTTTTCTATCCAACGTCAAAAGTCTGGCAGCTTTTAGAAATTTTATCTGCTTGCCATTTTGGGGTTTTCAGGTATATCTTTCTGTCTTTTTTGTGTGTGTGTGAGTTTTGTCCATGGATTTTGAATTGCAATGTAGTTTCTCTATTTGTTTCTATCTAGAGATTCTGGAAAATCAAAAGAATACATCCCCTGCCATCTTCTCTGAGTTGTTTTTTTTCTTTCTTAACAACTTTTTTTTCTAAAAGAAATAGTAATGGTTTTTCAGAAACACAGAACCAATAGGATATATATATATATATATATATGTAAGCTTTATATGTGTATGTATATATATATGAGGAGATTTATTACAGGAATTGGTTCACTTGGATATGGGGGCTGAGAAGTCCCAGGATCTGCCATCTCCAAGCCGAAGACCAGGAAAGCAGACAGTGTAATTCCATTTCAGCCCAAAGGCCTGAGCCTCAGGAAGCTGATGGTGTAAGTCCTGATCTGAGTCTGAAAGTGTGAGAACTAGAAACACCAAGGACAGAAGGAGATAGTGTCTCAGCTCAAGCAGAGAGCAAATGAATTCACCCTTCCACCCCTTTTGTGTTCTATTCGAGGCCCCGGCAGGTTGGATGGTGTCTGCCCACACTGAGGAGGCGCATCTGCTTGACTCAGGTCATCACTTTACATGCTGATCTCTTACAGCAACACCCCAGAAATAATATTTTACCAGCTATCTGAGCATCCCTTAATCCAGAAAATTGACACATAAAGTTAACCATTATAAATTATAATTACATATTATTTCAGATGAACAAAAAATATGGAGACCAATATAATAAATTCCATAATCAGCCACCAGCTTAAGAAGTAAAGCATCACAAATACAGAAACCCACTGGGTAGTCATCTCCAGTCACATTTCACTCCACTCCACACCAACCCTCACCACTCCCCAGAAGCAAACACTGAATGATAAACAAATGACTCTATGTTCATAGAGTAAAATGTACAGAAAATGAATGACTAAAACTGCAGGTATCAACCTGGATAGATCTCAAGCACTCCAGTGCTCTTTCCATAAGAAAATGCACATTTCTGCCTTTATTGGGCATGGAGGTAATGGTTATCATATCTCACCCACTGAAAATCCTCTCCATCCACAAGGGAAGCTGCTGAACGACCAGTAGTTTCCTGCAGGGAGGCCTCACAGTGCCAGCTAATTCAGTTAGACTGGAATTTTTAGTAGGCCAAATCTGGTATTTTCCCATTAGAAACACAGACTTTTCTTACACTTCATAGTTTGTAATTTCCACAGGTTAATATGCTTTGCACCAAGAAAAGACATAATTATTTTGCACCAAGCTGTAAGGAGCTGCACCAACTCCAGAACATAATTATTGCTGTGCTGTGAGTACAGCAGAGTTGATTCTTATTTGTGATCCTGAGTTATCATGCTGCAAGTCTGCAAAATTATTTAGACAGAAATAATTACACCCAATGCAGTCAGATCAGAGTACTACAGATTGCAGTAAATTAGAAAGCCTGATCCTAAATATATATATTATCTTGTTTTTGATCTTTCCTTGAGTCAGTCATTCCTTCCCTTGCAAACTTTTGATTCACTTAACTGCTTGTCTTTGAAGATTATTTTCTTTTCATATTATATTTTAAGAAGATGTAAATGAAAATAGAAAGTCAGTCCATCCTTGGCTGTGCTCTGTGAGGGTATGTGGTTGTGTGGGTTCTCACCCCTGCCCTGGACATCTACCTGCCACACAAGGTCAGGCTTCGAGACTCACACAGGACTTTAAAGAGCAATGATCAAATGACCTGCAACTTGGAGGGAGACCAGACATAGCCTCAAACCTTTAAAAATGTGCAGGCTGTGTGGTGCAATGGCAGGACCACCAGGCTTGGAGCTGTACTTCCACTGCAGGTTCCATCACTTGCGGCTGTGCTAACCTCTGTACTCCTTTACCTCTCTGAGCATCTTTCTTTATCTGCAAAATGGAGTTGGTAAGATCAGCTCCACCTAATTCAGAATGTTATAGACTGTGTGCTCTGTAAATTACAGACCATTATTAGGGTAATTGACAATTAGGTAATTTTTTTTTTTTTGGCTGGATGACTCTAAAGCCAGCATAAGGCAACCAAATTGATATGCATTTGAACAGGGTTTTATTTGACTCCCTCATCCTCAACCCTCTGGGGAAGCTCTAAAGAATCCACACCAAGACCCCACCATAGGGATTCTGACTTAAGTGGTCTGGAAAGGGGCAAAGCATCATGTTTTTAAAAAGCTCCCTCATGTGCCTCAGATGGGCACCCAGGGCTGAGATGCTTTAACTGCTTGGCCCCCATTTGGTCTTGCAATGAATTACTCCTCCTTCAAATTATACTGAGCTTACTGCTGGCGTTGAGTGATTGTAAATTTGTGGTTCCCCAAATGGGCCTGCTCAGGATCATCCCAAAAGGTATTTAAAAGTGGAGATTTCTGAGCAAAATCCCAGGTCTTCTGAATCAGAATCTCCAGGAACAAATACCAGAAATAGGCCTTTTTATAAATCCCGCAGCTCTAAATGATTATTGAATGCCAACAGGGCTTGTTTACTTACCCAGGCAGGGATTGCCCATCAGAACAAAAATGAGCATGGATCTAGATTTCTCTTTTGAAAAACAAAGCAAGGTGGATGAAATTGAGTGGGCTGAGTCCTTGCTAAATAATTGAGATTTTATATCTCAATTTCTCCTAAAAACCTTCACCTAGGCACCATGGCTTTTGTCCAGCACCTGAGCACACTGTTGGGCAGACACCTTGCAGATCCTTGCTGGGAAATATCCATAAATCAAACATGAACTTTCCTCATAGCATCCTGCTGGAGAAATCAAGCAACATTGAGAGTATTCTGCATTTCTTTTCTTTTCAGTATTCTCAGGAGAAGACAAACACATAAAATATTTTAATACGTTCTTCCTGAAAGTGCACAGTGCTTCATGTGTACATACATCTCCAAATCTGAGCAGTTTGGAGTCACTGCTCTAAGCTGCAAATGAGCTTAGCGTGTCCATGCTGCTGAATTCCAAACACTCCACTCCCTGTCATCCAATCGGGAAGACAGAAGGTCATGATTACTGGTGGGTGCTGTATACCTCTGGCCTCCTGGTATTTATGGGAGATATTGTTTCCTGGTCAAAACTCCTCTTGCAAATGTTCTAGCTGCATATAGGGTTGACTTGTCCTCAATATTCCAAGTAAGTTTCTGAGGTGCTGAGATTGTAAGAGACAGTGGGAAGAGAATCTTATTTCAGGACAATGTTTGAGTAAGTGGGAATCTGTGACAAGGTTTTAAGCATCAGAGCTACTCTTTGTATTGTGATATACTGTCTGAAAACCTTGTGATGTTTGCAAAAAGGATTGCAAGATTATAGCTATGTTGTGAGCGCTGCCGTTCATGAGATAGACAAGTCCTCTTTAAGGACAATCTAGAGTGACCAGGTATTAAAACTGGTCCCATTCATTGCTCTTTCCCAAATCTAGGATTTTAATGAATCTCCAAAGGCTGAGTTAGTGACCCAAAAGATGGTCATTCATTCATTCAACAAAGGGGTGTCCTGTGTACCAGTCACCATTGTAGGCTGTGGCAGACTGCTATATTCACTCAGTCTTCATGTTTCTGAGTCTGTACTGAGGCCAGGCATTGTGCCATGTGTTGAGAGTCTGGAGAGTTTAAAACATGACCCCATGCTCAAAAAGCCTGTGTTCTGGTGGGCGATACAGGCATGGGGCTCAGGCTGGCTTGGCCTTGAAGACAGAAAGGGTTAAAATCCTGGTGCTACCACTTACTCTGTAGCCTTAAGAAAAAGACTAACCACATCAAAGATCAGTGTTGTCACTTGCAAAATGGATATAATAAAAGCATTGGGGCATCTTCCTTGATAGTTGCTGTGAGGATTCCGTAGGACAATCCACATAATGCACTTAGCACAATTACCTGGCTCAAGGTAAATTCTTATCTTTCTTATGGTAAATAGATGTACATTGTGAAAAACTTAAAATATGTACATTTAGAAAATATGAATTATAAAAGCCTGACAGTCCGTAGATAAAAGACAAAGTAAGCCACACTTGGAAAGCAATCAAACAAATCTAGACTATGGGATGTTCTTCAAGACAACCGAGCTTGTCTTTTCAAAGAGTCAACATCATTAAAAACAAGTGGCAGATTAATCTAATCTAAAGACATAACTAAATGCAGTACATGAAACTCGATGGGACCAGGTTAGAAGACAGATTAACTATAAAAGACATCTGGGGACAACACATTAAATGGGAATATGAACTGGATGTTAGACAAGATTAGGAATCTACCATTCATATTCTTAGCTGTATAATGATTCATATTTTCAATGTTCATACTTTCAAAAGATGCAAGTTGAAATATTTAATAACAAAGTGTCAGGATGTGTGCAACTCACTTTTTATCAGTTCCACAATAATCACACCTGTGTGGACAGGTGAGGCAACTCTTGATTGTTGTTGATTTAGACGGTGGGTATTCATTTGGACATTTCAGCTTTTCTGTGTGTTGACTGTGCCCAAACTTTTTGCATGCATATTTATTCTTAAGAAAACATGGACATTATTTTCTAATTAAACTTAATTGTTTTCTACCAAATCTTGGAGGAACATTGGCACTGAGGAAGATGTGCAATCAATCTTTATTTGGAAACTCTAAGAATCGGCCCCCTCCCCAAGGCAAGCCAACGTCAGAAGCAGGGAACAGTGGGCAAACTGTTGTGGTCCCGATGGGGCTTCATGTCTCCAGGACTGAGGGAAAGTAAGTCTGAAGCCCCAACTCTGGGTTCCTCCTCCACCTGGACTCCCCCATGCAGCACTGGCACCTTCAGAACTGGGTGAAGACAGATGTTAATGACATCTAATGGTAGAAAGAGCATTCCTCATGTGGGACTTGTGAGCCAGTGTCCCCACCTGTAGAACGGACACAATGATGTCCCTCAGTTCATAGGCCTAAGGAATGAGTCTATGAGGGGTGCATGCAAACTGCTGTCCCCCAGTAAGGTCTCCACGAGTGTTAGCAGTCATTCTTGTTGCTTTCCCTGGCTAAGGATGAGGTGCTGGGTTGGCCCTATCAGAAAGCACTAAGGGGAATCAAATTGTGATTGCAAAACCACACAAAAGACCACGGGTTCCAGCCTGAACACTGCTCCCTGTGGGTGACCCTCTAGACCCTCTGAACCCCTCTAGGCCAGGCCCTCCCCTGAAGCCCCGAGTGCTAGTTGTACAGGATTCTGGTTTTACCTGCCATCATGTAGGTTTTCTCTATAACCAAATCACCTGCCACTTTCCCCTCAGTCCTGGTGAAGGTGACCCGGTTGTCTCCGGCATTAAGTATGGTCAGAACAGGCCTTACGCTTAAGCAGCTCAGGGCCCTCTCCCTTGTCTGTGCCCCAAGTTCTCAGCCAAGTGGCCTGAGGTGGGGGAGCGCCTGTGTCACTTGGGCCTGGGGGCCAGACCTGGGGTGTGCCTTTGTCCTCACTGCCTCTTCTGGGGTGAAGCTCATCCATCTGGTTCTGTCCTTGGGCATCCATGGCTGCTCCTGAAGGCTGACCCCCCTCTTCTCCCTAAACTTGGGGCCTTTCAGCTGCTTTCAGGTCCTCCACAGCCAACTAGAGGGAAACCAGATGTCTCAGGGCCTTCCTGCCCCACAGTGGGGTGCATAGAACTTGAGAGCCTGGCGGACGGAACCTGGAGAGGCGTCCACACCTGGCTTCCCTGGGGAACAGAGACGCAGGAGGGCTGACCCCCAGTGCCCTGGAGACCCACGCTTCACTGGCCCACCCTGGGAGACCTGGAGCCTCAGCAGTGCGTCAGGGCTGCAGACTTCTCAGGGACCCACTGGTCCTAAACTCATGCCTGTCACCTCTGCTCTCTTTCCTGTGACCAGCTGGGCAAAACTTTCTCCCCTTTGGGGCAGAAACAAGTGAGTTCTCTTTCTAATCTATTATATATGGTTTAACTTTTATGCTCTCATCCTTCAGACTTCAGCTTTTGATCCCAGATGAAGGGCTTTGGAATTCACATCAGCTTTCCTCTCCCAAGAGCCTGGCTCTGGCACTTGAACCGCCACAAGCTTTCAAGGTCATCATATGCCCGTCTCCTCTTACCTTCTATGGCTGCTCTGGCAAGGGAAGGGCTGGTCGCAGAGAAAGTGCTTCTGGCTGCATGAATGCGGAGGGGAGGAAGGAGGTAAAAGGAACTCAGAGAAAGGACAGGCAGTAATTAGCCCAGGCGTCATCTGGCTGCCCAGAGAGGACCACATTCTAAACCCCGCGACTGGTTGATACCATCTACAGGACGAAAGGGACTTTGCAGACATGATTAAGTTCATGTGAGATGGGAGATTATCCTGGATTGCTGGGTGGGCCCAGTGTCATCACAAAGGTCCTTAGGAAAGAGAGGCAGGAGGGTCAGAGTCAGAAAAAGGAGATGTGGTAACAAAACAATCATTGGAATGTGAGCTCTGAAGATGGAGAAAGGGGCCACACGCAGGGCAGCAGGTAGCCTCCAGGCACTGGAAAAGGCACGGAAATGGAGCCTTCGGAAGGAACACAGTCCCCTTTTAAAATTGATTAAATGTGTTTTTATTCACTTGATTTATTTTTACTGAGATTGTCATATAACATTGTGTAAGTTTAAGGTGTACAGTGTGCTGATTTGACACCTTTGTATACGTCACTGTCATTACTCCCCCAGCTTCAACCAACACCTTTATCACATCAAAGTCATCATTTCTCTTTTTGTGTTGGGAACAATGACCTTGTCTAAGAGCTAGTCCCTTAGCAACTTTGAATAATATAGTATTTTTATAATATAATATACATTCGTTATATAATATAATAGATCTTTTATAATTCAGTATTATTGTCTGTAATCACAATGCTGGGCAGTAGACAGCCAGGACTTAGTCTATACTAGTTCCAAGTTTGTACCTTTTAACAGCATCGCCCCCAATCCCGCCCTCCCCTCACCACACCCGCCATTCTATTATGTCTTTACGAGTCTGAATTTTACAGATTCTACCTGTAAGTGAGATCATACAGCACTTGTCCCTGGCTAGCTGATCTCACCTAGCATAGGCCCTCAAGGCCCATCCATGTTGTGGCAAATGGCAGGCTCCTTTGTTCTCAGCCTCTGGCTCCGCTCTGAAGAGGTGGACAGACTGGCCTTTGGAATATCATCAGATACAGACTCCTGGAGGCATGTCCTTCTCCTCCTCAGAGCAGACTGTCTACACGAACAGCACACGGGTGTCCTTGGGCATGACAACAGGCACTGGTCCATGGCTGCCTGTAGGACAACACTGGGAAAAGTTCTGCGGCTGCATCTTGGTTCAGAGAGAGAGACAGTGCCGTGATGGGTCAGTGACACGCGCTGCGGGCATGAGGCGTAGGAGAAGGGGCCTCGTGGATTTCCCATCCCTTTGCCATCCTGCTGGCATCTTTATGCAGCCTTGGACCACCCCTTTTCTTTGCGCATGCCTCTCTCCAGCATCAGTATACATCTTTGAGGACAGAAACTAAGACAGACTTCTCTGAGTCCCCAGCACCTGGTGCAGCCCTTGGCACATAGTAGGGCTTTTATAGATGGATGTTGTTTAATCATTCTAAAAGTACTGAAACACTTAGACAGAACCAGAGTTTCTCACTGTGTCCTGTCACATGCCTTGGAGAGGAGCCTTGTCTGCTCTCTCACTTTCCTTGCCCGCACAGAGCCCCCGGCGTATAAATGAATCAGCCTTGCTCACCGGTGTTTATATCCTTCCGCTAGTTTTTCCTAGATTGACTTGAGCTCTTTTTATTCTGCCCTCCACAAGTTAGAAGCCTCTCCTATTAGGTTTAAAACATGCCTAAATAGCAACGATCTAATTTTGGCATTAAAGTAGTTGTGCACAGGGTAATTTTCTAAGATAACATGTCTAAATTGGGTAGAGACATTGGTGGGTGGTTAGCAATTTAGGGAAACAACCACTGAAATTTATGTAACCACTAATAGAGTTTTTTCTTACCTTTTAATTGAGCATGTGGAATAGGATGCTGATAAAGTGGCAATTGTGACTCTGAATTTAGCTGAAGTTATGATCCCAAATTCTTAACCATGTCGTGCTTATGAATGAATTGACTCTTATACAAATTTCAATGAAGAAATTCTCTTCTTAATGATCTTTCCATATTTAACCATCGTTCGCAGATGACTCAGCTAAACGAATCGATGGAGTTTAATTCTCCCCAAACCTTCCTTTGGCGTGATTACTAACCAGCTGTCTTCTTTCACAGAGCTCTTTCTGGTTTGCTGAGAATGTCCCAGATGGTTTAAGCCCTATTTTTGCGCCCATATAAGTTGGAAAGTGAGGGAGGCAGGCCTGTAACTGAGATGCTGTATTATCTCTTGAAATTGGTTGTACTCCTCACTAAAGGCTTTGGCATTGCTGAGGGTGTCAGGAAGTGACAGTTAGTACTAAAAAGGGTTCATCAGTTTTAGTAAATTGCCATCTAGTTTTATCAAATATCAGGATTTTCTCAATAGGCTGTACATCGGCAGGATGAGAATATCATCGAGAGGAAAATGTATAGAGTATGTCTGTGCCGATCCCAGGGCACAAAGGGAATCGTTTCCCAGGCAACAGAAATGTCTTCATGTTCCTCGGGATTAGGGTGTTTCCTGAGCCTCTCTCCTCCCTGGACTTGTGGGTGGGTTTTACAGGGGGCAGGATGCAGCCTCTTTGTTGCAGGAAGGCAGGGCCATCCTGGCTGAGCAGGTCTGGGGTCCCAGCCATCCATTGTCAACCCTTCTCGCAGATGGGATAGGGAGGAAGGTGGCTGGTCAGAGTGAGGGGTGGATTGAATCCAGCCCAGGAAGGTTATTACCCTCTTGCTTGACTGCAGATCAGCGGATTTTGGAAACAGATGGTGCTGTCTGCAATCCAAATTATAGGAGGCAGGTTCAATGGTGAGGTAAACAGCACCTACCTTCTTTGCCAACAGATGGACAGGCTTCCACATACTGCCCAGCTACAAAGTACGATTTCAATTACTTGTATGTAAAATTCAAACTGGGAATGGTTATATGGGTATAAAAAAAGGCAAAGCAATATCAAGGGAGAGCTTATGTGTTTAGGAGCAAAGAAGAACTTCAAAATTAATGCTACTCATTAACTATTTCAATACAGAATTTTTTTTAAAAGACAGACTGAGAGGGGAATTTCATGACAACAGTCAAAAAGCCTTCTTTATAGAAGCTCTGCCCCAAACCCACCTGGATGTTTCTGAATCACAAGAAACAGTGACCATAGTTTCAGAGAGCATAAGCATTGCCTCACTGAAGCCTCTCATGGGACACATAAACTAAGGTCCTCAAGGTAAAGGGCTCTGAGCCTCTCAGGTGGGGTGTGACTGAGTTGAGGTTGCCTTCTGATCCCGGCTCTTAGACCAGGAAACTCATGGTTCATCCTATGCCAGAGAGTCTATTCTTCATCCTAACCCACCTCTTCTGCCAGGCTCCCTCCCTAGCCTCTCTTGCTGCCACCTGATTGAGTTCTTGCGATGTATGCCAGATGCCATTTCTGGACCAAGACTTCCAAGAAGAGGAAGGGCCCTCTGTGACCTTGTCCTCTCCTGCCAGCTAAACACAATGTCCAGGCCAAAGATGACTTCTCAAGTCCTGAAGTGGAAGGACCTTCAGCCCCTTAATCGCCACGTAAAGGAAATCCACCCACTGACCAGGAATCCCTGAGGGTGGCTGCATGAGCAAGACCAGTTGTATTTGATCCATGGTCCATATTTGGGTCTATTTGTCACTGCAGCCAGTTGATACATGAATCATTTTGTAAATGCAAATGGTGTCCAAATGCATTTGTTCAACAAATGTGTGTTGAGTATTATTCTGATGGTCTCTGGGGGAGACCGTGGTACATAAGAAAGATATGATTTCTGCTATCATCTGTTTGTTTATGTAGGGGCAGTCAGATGAAAATCATCATGATGAAAAGAATTACAAATTGCTGTAAGATCTATGAAAAAATAAAAAAGGGGGGTCAAAAGCACTTTAGATGTGGCATTCAGGGAAGCCATTTCCAAAGGAGTGGTACTTACGCTTCTCTAAAGGATGGGAAAAGCCACACCTATAGAGAGGGAGGGAAAAGTGTTTCTGGCAGAGAGAAGAGTATGTGCAAAGGCTCAGATGCAGAAAGGAGTGAGAGCCTCTGAGGAAAAGAGAGAAGGTAGAGACAAGATCATACAGAACACAGAACACTGCAGACATGGTGGTGAGCTAGAGCTTACATGCAGCAAGGGAGAAGCATTAGGTTTGAATTTGAAATAGGACCCCGGCAGCTTTGTGTGGGGAGATGGGTTGAAAGAGGTCATGGAGAACAGGTATTCCAGGGATCCAGGGTTCCAGGTAAGAGGCGAGGGTGCTTGGACTTCAGTGCTTCTAATAGAGACAAATGTCAGCTATGTTTTGAAGTTAAATGACCAGGACTTGTTGATAAATTGAGTTGCGGGGAAGTGAACAACTCTTAGATTTTAAGCATGAACTATAGGGTGGTTTATTCATAATGGGAAAGAGAAAGAGGGACGGGGGGATAGAGAGAGAGAAGAGTGGGAAGAAAGGCAGAGTTTAGTTTTGAACATGTTAAGCTAAGACATCCCAAAGATATTCTTGTGGACATGCCAAATAAAGGAGTTTGAAATAGGAGTCTGGGAGACTCGAAGGGGGCTTGCGCTTTAGGCACATTTTGAGACCATCAGTACATGGGTCACAGGTCAAGCTACAGGAATGCATACAATCCCCCTGGGAGAAAGTGCTGATGGGAAGACCAGGACCCAGCCCTGAGGAACACACATTTCGAGGACATGCAGGAATGTGGAACCAGCCAGTGTGAGAGAGGACTAGGGAGTGGTGTCTTGAAACCAAGAGAAACCTGCCATTCCCAGTAGAGGGCAGCTTGTTCCTGCCTCAGGACCGCCCAGGACGGTGGTCATGTCTGGAGAAAGGCAGACCAGGAAGGGGATGCAGTGTGCAGGACAGCCCTCAAGTGAGGCTGGAAAAGGGCACGTGCCCAGGGGTAAAGGAGCTCATCGGCCATGGTAAAGAGTTTTCATATGACCCCCTGAGGAGCCAGCCAACCTCACACCCTGAAACAACCAGTTCAAGCCAGTGCTTTTAGAAGATCACCTTGACAGATACGGAGCAGGCAGACCATGGCAGACCTAGTGCAGACCCACATGGAAGACGACGGGCATTTGAAATGAAACTGTGTCAAAGAAGATGTGAGGTTAAGAGAGGTGCAGAGATTCCCCAGAGCTGGGGTTTTGGCAGGGCTCGGGGGTTAAGACCAAAGGAGGCAAGGCAGACAGAGGTTTGAAATGGAACTCAATTGAAGCCATGACCCCAAAGCCCAATCTCAGAGGATCAAGGATCAGCTCAGTCACCAGAAAGTAATTGCAAATGAACCCCAATTTCTTACTTGTATGTGTCCCTCCCGTGAATAGCAATGGACAGTGCCTGGCGACTCTTCTTCAAAGCCTCCCTCCTCTCCTCTCTGCTGTCTCACCTGTCCCAGGTCCCCCCGTGTCTCCTTATACCTTTCCACAGATGCTCCACCTGCCTGGCCCACCTCTTTCTGACTCAGCAACACAATGCAAAAGCCTAAAGCACTGGTTGGCAGTGCAGAACATTCCTCAGGGAAAGGAAAGAAGCTGAGCTCACAGAGCCAGAAATGAGGCAGGAGAAACGCTGTCCCACCAAATGAGCAACAGAGCTCCAGCGCCAGTCTCCTCGGGGAGAACAGAGGGGAATTCACAGGGGCAGGGAGGCGGCCGGTTTCCTTATCAGGCAGAGGCTCCCACTGACATGATGAGCGGCCCTTCCTGTTTTCTCATGGTTCACCTGTGTCAGATGGCCGGAGGAGAATCAGCATAGGTGGGAGGAAGCCACATAAAATGTATAAAAAGGTGTTTTCTATCTTTTTGGCGTATTTTGGAGAGCCGCTTCCTGTTTCAAGGTGTCCTGGTGTCCAAGGGGCTGGGGTATAGGAGCCAGGGTAGCATGGGCAGCTGGGCTTTTCTGAGAAGGAACCCGGCTGTGGGCGGGCCCACCAAGTTGGCAGCACTTGAGGAAGCTGAACTGCCCCTAAACCTGGTGAAGACCCTCTGAAAACGTGGTCCTGACTGAGTTGTGAAGCATTACTAAAAGAAGAACATCATACAGTGTTCTCTGAAATAGCAAATTAGCACTCTCGTATGAAACTAAGACTTGAGAATGTCAAATAGCTATCAAAGAGGAAAGACTGAAAACTCTTGGTGTGCTCGCTTGTCCAATGGGACTAAAGATTTAGTTTTTGCAGAATCAAAAATGGCCTGCCTACCACATCAACAGAAGAATTCTCTGCCTCCCAGGCATCATGAAGCAGTACAAAGTGTGTGTGTGTGTGCAGATTTCTACTTTATTAGGGACGTAAGGAGTTGAGAGAGAGGTTAGGGATGACTACCAGGGTGTTTAAGTAAACTGCAATGTTGTTGATTTATTTAACTCTGAAAAGGACATCCCATTTTTTAAGAACTATCAGATCATCACCACATGCCACATTATAGAGAGGTAACGAGATATGATCACAACGGGGTAAGAATGTGATTCTCTGCAGAACCCTAAACTGACACATTCAGGAGAGCACCATCCCCCCTCAAAACTGTCACTCTTTGAGTCTGCTCATGTTTTTGTGCTTCTGTGATTGCTCAAACAATCATTTTGTCTACTGTTCAGAGCCACACTATTTGAAACTCCAGAAAATCATTCTCATGGCTTCCCAAACATCCCTCATTTTTTACCCTAATGGTAGTGCTTGGTTTGATCGGCCACTGAATTCACAACCCTGCTTTTGAAGGATTTTTTTCCTCTTTGCGAAAGTCACACCACCCAAGGCTAAATGGTTGATCACAGGAAATTCAAAGGAATAGCCTTTCTTATTCTTCCAAACTTGGCATCAAGGTTAGTTTTTTCTAGATAATTGTTTTTGGGTTAAAAGAGTGTCTTCAAGACTTCAATTGATCATGAAGGATTATTCAGGAATGAATGAATGCATTAAGTCAAGAAGCATTTGGTTAGTTAGGATTTGCTGGGTGTCCTTTATTAGGGTCCAACGCACATGGATAAGCGATGCGGGAAACGTACGTAGGTGGGGCCTGGTCTACCAACTCAATGTGGTGCCCAGGCCAGTGGAGGCGGGTGCGCTGGAAGTGCTCCCGCAGAGAACAGTAGGGGGTTGGGAGCAGTAGGAGATCTGAGCACCGGCACACCTCCCACAGAGTCTGCTCCAGCCAGGGCAGCTTGTCCACAATGCCCAGCGAGGACAGTGATGAGGGCCCATGATATTTTCAGGGCTCACAAAAATATTTTAATTTCTTTTAAAACCAGAAGGATATAAATCAGTCTGGATTATATCGGACTCTACACCAATGCAGTCATAAAATAATGTTTAAAATATTTCTTTAAAAGGTGTTTTTGGAGGAAGGGGCCCAGGAAGTCTGAAGTACCTCTGACCCGTGAAAGGCACACTGTAGTCCTGTCCCATATCCAGCCGGTCCCTCTTAAGTGATGTCTCTTGGAGTTGTCCCAAATGGCTCAGGGACCACAGTTTTTGGCTGATAGCTGCCCAGGGTGTGTCAGCACCTGCACATGGCCCTCTGGGACCCTGGGGTGCTGGCCACAGAAAGCTTGTGGGAGGGTCCGGGGCACAGAGTCAGCAAACTGGGATGTGAGAGCTGCGGAGCAGAGAGCTGGCCCCTTGTTTGCAATTGCAAGGAACAGAAGCCTGAGAGTTAGGTGGGCAACAGGCAGACAGTGGGGTAAAGGGGGTGCTGTGGTCCCAGGGACCTGAGCCAGTGAACCCAAGGCTCAGAAGGGAGGCACTCTGATGGTTCTCTCTTGAAAAACTTGAACTTAGGGATGTAGGAGTGGAAAAGCATGCCGTGGTCATCCCTTGCCTTGTACGGTTGTCCCAAATCACTCACGCAGACAAAATGTGTCCAGGCCAGCCCAAGTCAGGAGGCAGACGCCTGCAAAGCAGAAGTCTCGGATCTGGGGCCAAGGGGCTGGGCCGGGAAGCACTCTCTCCCCTGCGTGGCTGATATCCTTGGATAAGCATCTGCACGTGAGCAGAAATCAGGCCAGGGGCTCAGACCCAAGCAAGGCTGGTCACGTGGGCCGGGATTATGCGACTGTGACACCAACCATTTCTCTAAGGGCACCTTTCTGCAGCAGCGATAGGCATCAGCTCCCTGTTCCTGATGACATTTATGTCTTAGTGGGCCAGTCTTCTCCGGCCAGTCACTGGTTAACGAAGCCGGTCACCTTGAGATGGTGGGGTGCTGTTCTTTGGGCCTTTCCTCTTTCCACCTGGCATTCTTTCCATCACTTGACTTCTGACTCTGGCACAACAGCTTTCTCCCTGGACCACAGACCGAAGAGATCACGAGGTGGTGCGGCTGATTTTGGTTACTGAGGCCACGCCACAGTCTGCTCACTGCTGCCGGGTTGGCCAGCTCACCTCCTTCCAAAGGGCGGAAGAAGTTGTTAGTATTATACTTGGTTGACCTATTGTTCCTTAATTCCTGAGCGCCTGAGACTGCCGAGCTATCTCCTAGAGGCAGCCTTTAGAATGAGGCGACAAACCATACACGGAGGCGGCGTGGTGGCAGAAACTCCAGCTCTGGCTGACTGCGTGACCCAGCAGGGCTGGTTTCATGTGCATGTGATGCGTGCAGGCCCATGGGGCTCTGCTCCTGGGCATACCCCATGCTGGCTGGACAGCTCTGTTACTGCTCTGTAGAAATTCCTACCACTGTCTCAACAAGAGGCCTACGTTTTCATTCTGCTCTGGGCTCTGCACATTTTGTGGTGGGTCCTGGATCTTGGCTGGGACAGTGAGGTCAAGAGCAAGGCCTGTGGGGCAGTGCCAGGCAATTTCTAAGCATGCTACATGCATTAGGACATCTCACTGGAAGTCTACAAGGCTGTCACTGAGATTCATTCTTAGCTCCATGATACAGATGAGGAAACTGAGGCAGAGAGAGAGTAAGCCACTCATCTGAGGTCACAGATCTAGGCTGTGGGTGGACCGGGACCCGTCCAGACTCTCTGGCTCTGGAATCTCCTCTTGTAGCCCCACGTTCCGTTGCTTCTCAGGCAGGAGCATGCTCTCCCTGCTCGCTGCGCCTTTGGTGCTTGGCGTTCCTGGGCTTCCGGCATAGCAGCATTTCCAGAAGGTCTAGTGGAGTAGGCCTCCCTTACCCTGAACTCACCCCACGGAGGTCTCCTGACCCAGCCAGACCAATCCCACGTTCCCTCCTGGGAATTTTCCTCTGGAACAGCATTGTTAGGTGGTCTCCCACCTTGCTGGGCCCTGAGTTCCTGCTCCCGAGGGCTGGACTTGCTGGTCCCTGCCTCTGACAGAGTTGTTCCACTCCTCCTTGAATTCCGGGCGTCTCCCGCTGGCTCTGCGGGTGTGAACTGGCTGCTGCCCTTGTCTGTCTCCTGTAGGTGCGGGACCTCAGGCGCTCTTCTGTGGCACTGGTGACAGAATGATGCTTGTTTCCTTCCTGGCACACAGTAGGTATTCAGAAGAGGGTGGCCATTGCTCAATGAGCTGAAAGTTAAGGAATCTGTTCTTCATGTTCCTGCAACTTTGCTTTGTCACAGTTATTACTCGCAATTCATTCTTGTGGCTGTGCTGAGAAATTACGTGTTTATCATATGCTCAGTTGAGGATCCAAAGGAGCTCTTTATTCTAAAGTGAAATGAGGTTTCATCTTTGACAGGTGTCTTTTCTGTAATGCTGACATCTTTCTCAAGTGGCTGCTTCTTGCAGAACCGCTCCGAGCAGCCTATGAATCGCAATTATTCACACTGGCAGATAGAGACAGACCCTCAGCTTCTCGAACTGCTGCCAAAAGAGGTGGCTAAGCCTCAGTCTCCTATGTCACATTCAAAACATCGTTAAGGTTGTCCTGCTTTCCGCTGGCAAGCCCCAGCCTTCCTCCCAGAGCATCATATATGCACATAAAGGAAATGACCCATCTGCCATGTAGATGCCTTGATGCTTTAGGTTGAATTGGGCAAGTCTTTCAACAGGCTTTCACTGAAAATTAGGAAAATAATTCCAAAAGGAGGCGAATGGAAAAGTCCTCACAAATCTTTAAAGACCAGGTTTATTTGTGCTATTCAGCTCTGGGATTGACGTTGCCCCCTGGAGGGTCCTCCCAGCTCCTGCTGCCCAACAGGGGCAGGTCAGGTGGGTGCGGAGCAGGGTGGCCTGGGCCACTCAGAAGACTCGCTTCATCAAAACCGGCAGGAGGCTTGCCTGCCCCTTTGTGCACCTTCCTCAAGGAACCGCTTCAGTCTCATACCGAGAAATTTTAAAAATAAAGCCTGCCCTTTCTCCAACCTGCCCATTTTGAGGATTCACCCAGAAATCTGTATTTAAAAGAAGAAAAAATGTGCAACTACCAAAAGGACTTTAGGGTGGACAAATCTCCCGGGAAGCATGCACAATCAGGAAGGGTGGAAGGGGCACCAGGAAAACCTTCCAGTAGCTTAAGAGAGGTCCTGCCAGGCTCGTGCAGCACAGAGGGTCTGACTGCTCTTCTCAGCCTCTGGAAGGACTTCACTTGGCCATGGGAGAAGAGAAACTGCGGCAAGTGTTTCCTCCACCAGAAAGTCAGCCTGAGATACTCCCCCAGGTCCCCATCAGCCACTGGCTGGAGGGAGGGGTCCAGAAGTTCTTCCTGCTCCTAGGGGAAGGCAAATGAGAGCAGAGAGCTGCTGTCCCAGCCTGGGGCCCTGCCAGGCAGACTGGGAGAGGAGAACAGATGTGCACAGGACAGCTTGCTCCAGGAGGGACCAGCCCCATACACAGGAGCCTTTCCCTATCAGCTTCCACAGGCCACACCCACCTTAGCCAGGTGCAGGAGGAGCTGGAGGCAGTGGAGAAATCCCGAGGATGGAACTCTTACCCCAGCCCTCCAGGCCTGCTGGTGGCCACAGGAGGAGACCCTCCTGGCAGCTGGGTTGTTTAACTGGCAAATGTAGCACGTTTCTAGACCTCCTTCCATCCCCCTGCCCCGAGAATGATGGTTTGGATATTGAAAAGAAACCGCCAGAGAGAGAAAGCAGAGAGGCCATGCCTAGTCTTCATTTACCTTTCTGCGGCTCAGTTGCTCCATTCACAAAATAAAAACAAAAATTCCTGCATTTACAAAGTTGCTTTAAGGATCAAATTCCTCAAAGTACTTCTGCGAAAACGGAACGTGGTGTCCACACACCAGATTAAAACATGCGCTGTTGTCAATGCTTTTCAGATTGGCGCCCTGCCGGCAGCCTCTCCAAGAACTGTCTTCTTCTTTCCACAGCACAAAGAAACAAGCCGCCTGGATCCCTCCCGCCCCCTTTCAGGGAAGAGAGATAAGAGTGCAGCACGTGTCACGTGTAGATCACAGCGACAGATCCTCAGCTGGCAGAGGAGAGGCAAGGGACGAGTGGCGCTCACTTCCCACCTCCGTAGGTCTTCCTGCGTCCTCGGAGCTGGATGCTGCTCCTGTCCAGGGTTGAGTGATCGTGGCTCAGAGTCACCATTTGCTGCCCAGCTTGATTAGATTCTCCCATGAAGCAGCTCTGTGCTGAATCTTCCCCGTCTCGCTTCCTTCCTCCCACACATCCTCACTTCTCAGGTCTTTAATTTTGCCTTCTGGCCAGCATCTGACCTGTATCACAAATGTTTCTCAACTAAACCTCTGACAAGATAAGGCGCAACGACAGATCTACTTGGAGCAAATGGGATGCTTTCATGGACTCAGAGACGTTCATTTGTCCAGGAGTGAACGGTAGTATCTGCTACTAATCGTACAGCTAGGCCGTTAGCAGGATGCCTTTGGAACGTTCACGGGGAACTGTATTTAAATGATCAGCCTTCTACTAGGGCTGTGCCCCCCTCCCCAGCCCCAAATATGCAAGGTGGCAGTGGAACAGCAGTGGCCCACGGACCATAAGCCGTTTGCCCCAAACTCAAACTGCACGTAGTGTGGGTTTCATATTTACAATCAGGCGACTGTGTTTTTGCACAAATGAAAATTAAATACACTTAAATTCATTGGTAGCTTCAGAATTCTTAATAACATAATTATATAAATGGTAGAAAAAAATCCACACAACAACAAGCGCTTCAGTTAGATAGAAACTTATCTTCACCCTGCTTAGGCTTTGGAAGTGCAGAAGCTCCGGCTTTCAGAAATAATGACATGAAAACAGTTTAGCTGGGAGATCAAGACCATTGTGTAGGCCAAGGCAGGAGCTTCCAGTAGATAAAGTTTCAAGTGCCTTGTATTTATTTGTCCGTGAATACAACCCTAATAAAAGACTGTAAAGTTTAAATGGGTACGTAGTTGAAAAATAACTATGGTGCTCATAAAAACTAGATGGTAGAGTCTATGGATGAGAAGTCTAAACTGAGGAGAAAAAAGATGTGGAAAGAGATTAAAAGTCAGCATACTCGGCAGGTGCATCTGAGAGTTAGGATTCACCGGCATTTCAGAGCTCTGGAGGCTTCCCTGGAAGGCTGCTGCCTTCTGGGAAGAGCCTTCACTCTGTGCACCTAGCAGCCTACTCCTCCCCTTGGCATCCCCCAGGGTCTGAGGACTTTTTCACCCTGAGGCTTTAAGTTGGGGAGCCTGGGCAAAGTTCTGTTGGGGCTGTGGCCCACCTTGGGGGCTGGTGGGACCTCAGTGCCTGGGCGAAGGCTGTTCCTTCCATGGCACCTGCTCTCTCTATGGCCTCCGAAGTGTGGACGAGTGATCAGGAAGGAGAGGCAGGGCTGGGCACCCCCGTGCTGGCAGCCACCTCTTTGCAATCTGGTCTTCATGGGGCACTGCTCTGTGGGGGTGTGCCCAGGCTGGCGCATCATAGGCGTGACTCAGGGTGTCCAAACCAGAGCCCATATGGCATCTCTGGATGCACCCCTGTTAATGCAGACGGGAACGGTGAGGATACAAAGAGGTGGTGAGGCCTGTAAAATGCTTATGACAATGCCTGGCACACACAGTTCTGTTTTTTCCAGGCCACCCTCATCCCATCTCCTCTGGGAGGGGGTGAGGAAGACAGAGAGGCACAGATCATCCTGGCCTCTCTGCACTATCATCTCCACGCCTGCCAGGGAAAGGGGCTCCAGGTACCTCCTCTGATCTTGTCTCCTGTCCTTCTTCCTCTGCCTGTCTCCCACATGCTGCTTTTTCCTCCATATCACAATGCTTTCCCCTCCATCAAGCCCACTGCCACACTTACTCAATCAGCCTCTTCTGGCTCCACTTGGCCAAGACTCCCTGTATTGCCTGCTCAACCATCTGGTCAGCCATCCCAGGAAGGGCCTCAAGGATGCCCTCAGTCGTCCCTCAGGTCTCTTGGGACAGCCATAGCCAAGCACCCAGGCATGCTTGGTGGCTTTGGGGCAGCTCCCTGCATTTCCCTTTGTTGGAGGTAACATGGGGACTGAGTCTGCCACACACTGGTGCGCACACGGATAATATCACCCACACTTTTCCCACTGGGAGGCAGCCCCATCAGCCTTGCCTCTGCCCTGCCCCCATCAGGCTGGAAGGGAGAGTGTGTGTGGGTGACTGGTGGTGTTTCGGGCAGGAAAGGCAGGCAGAAGACAGCCCCTGGCACGCTTATGGTTTGTGTTTCCCCCACAGCCCACCCTGTGCTTGATGTGGATGGTACATAGCCAGGGAGGAAAAAAAGTACTGCTTTGATTAACACATTATTCCTCTGGAATAAAACCGAGCAGATTATTCTCCTTATAAAGCAAAGCCTTGCTGCAATCCCTTTGCTTCTCAGAATATAGTCATTCTTCTTTATTTCTTCATTCACTCATTCATGCATTCATTCAACAAACCATTGTTGAGTCCTTACCGTTCTTGGGGGGGAGAATGAGGCAGTGAACAAGAAGGGTAAACTCTGTCCCGTTGGGATGGGTGCAGGGTGCCAAAAATAGACAAAAGTGGCAAGGGATCAGATGGTTGTGGTGATGTAGTGGAGGGGCCCCAGGTGGGTTAGTGGGGCTCAGGGACATCCTCACTGAGCAAGTGACATTTAGGCCAAGGTCTAATGCAAGTGGAGCCAAGCATGCCAAGTCAGAGGGAGCTACATCCTAGATAGGGAACTGCGCTCCAGGGACAAAGGAGAGAGGGTGAGGCCAGTGTGGTTGGGAGGTGCGGTAAAAGAAGCTGGGAACTGGGCTGAGCCAGCTCTCTCCATGGTGGGGCAAGGCTGGCATTTGGCCAGGTCAGTCGCTCACTGTGCAGGACTGCGTCTGGGCTTCGGACATTAAATGCAAATCATACCTGCAAGAAATTGAGAGAAGCAAAAGTGCACACTTCTTAATCTCCCACCCCTTGAGTAGGCCAGTCCCTTTGGAGAAGGCTTTTAAGCTAGGGACAAGAGTTTGGACTTTATTCTCTGTGCAATGGAAGACATAGCAGTGAATGTCCAGCTTACATCATCAAAGGTTGTTACTCTGGCTATTGTGTGTCGGAGGTCCCAGGGAGTAAAGAAAGGTTAAGTCGGGTGGGAGGCCCTTGTGGGCATTCCAGTGAACAACGATGGTGAGAGGGTGGAAGAGATGAATGGATTCAGACTGTCCTGGAGGAAGAGTTGGAAGGACCTGCTGTTATGAAGGCTGAGGGAAGGGAAAAAAATCTAAGATAATGCCAAGAATTTTGGGGTCATGTCGTTATTTAAAGAGACGGAGAAGACTGGAGAAGACTTTTAGACGACCAGTGGGGGCTGTGTCACGTATGGTGGCTCTATACATATGGTGCTACAGGGAGTGTTAAGGCACAAACTGGGAGTAGAGGCAAGCCTCGGGTGTCTGTGAGGTTCTCAGGAAGATTGTACAGAGAGGAGAAGGGGGTCCAGGATGGAGCCTGGGCACTTGGGGCATTGAGAGTTGGAGGAGGAAGTGGTGAAGGGATGGTCAGCAAGGGAGGTAAAAACCAGGAGAGAGTGCTGTCATGGACGGTGAAAGGGGAGATTGGGTCATCTGTCTAGTGTCTCCGAGAGAGGAAGTGATGCAGGAAGAGCAAGGAGACCTCATGTTTGGGAAGATCTCTGTTGACCTTAGCAGGAGTCTCGGGGGAGGTCCCGGAGTGGAGCTGGCTGAACTCATGTGGGTTATTTTTAAAAACATACAAGTTTTTTTTCTGATACAAACTATAACAACATATTTGTAAGCTGATGGTCATAATATGTCAGACAGAGAAAGTGGGGAGATAACTGGGCACAAAATTCTTGAAAATTGGGGGGGTGGTTGCTGGCCCCCGACAGGAGCAGGGACTTTCACCCACAGCCACAAGGCAGGGGCCGGGATGTGGAACAGACACGAGGGGGTCGATGGTTTTTACAGAGAAAAGGTGGAAGAGTTCATGCTTTCTCCTCAAAGTAAGAGGCAGACATGAGCTCAGATGGGCAGAGGGGGCGCCGTGGGGCTACGGGGGGATCACAGGAGCGGAGACGCCAGCGCCCCTGCTGTAGGCAGGGAGAGTGGACCTACTTATGAGAGGCATCGTGCTCAGTGGGCCAGGTGGGGGCCATTGGAGATTCGCGGTCATGATTTTTTTACACGAGACCGGGGAATATACTGTTTTTTTTATTGCTATGGTCACAGCTGAGTGAGGATCAGAGGTGGGGTCCCTCGTGTTTGCTCAAGGTGGGAGTTTGGCCACTTGTGCTCAATGGAGGATGAGGGAAGCGCTTCCAGGGGCGTAATTATGAGGATGCACTGTGGGCTCTGCCCTGGGTGGTGGTCAAGAGAGGGCGCCAACAGGGGATGGACACAAGGCTGTGGCCAGACAGACTGGCAGGCTCAGGTGATTGCAGTCTGGAGAGGGGGGACGGTGCACTGGGGAGGGAAGGCGGGAGGCCGCGGTCCAGCTGGGTTGGCGCTGACCTCATGGAGGCCCTGCATTGTGGTGACTGCAGTGCGCTGGGAGAAAGATCAGTCCCCATCATCTCCCCATCCCACATCTGATGAGTAAGTGTGCCAGTTACTTTCTGTCTCTAAAACCCCTTGATTTTATCTGCGTGTTTTTGCCTCCATCACCACCACCCTGAGGCCTGGCCACATCTTCTCGCCTGGCCCCTGACTACAGCCCACAGAGGGGTCTCTCTGTCCCTGTCGCAGACCCTCCTTCTGGCTGCTTCTGGCAGTTGGGCCACTAATTAGAGACACAGATCTGACGAGTGGCGGAGCTGCCCACAGGCCTTTGAGGATGTCTGTGGGCCTGAGACTCCAGTCCGGCGTGCATGACATGCACGAGGGGTATCCTGCGGGGCCCTCCCGAACGGTCTTTGCAGCAGCCAGCCTGAGCCGCTGGTCGGTCCTCATGTGATTGTGGGCCCTGCTCCTGGCCTGGCTTCAGGCGCTGCTCTGCCCCACCGCCAGTCAAGGCTGAGCCCTGTCAGGTGCTACCCTGCCCCCGCCTGACCTCAGGGTTCCCATTTCTCCCTCCATTTTCTCCTTTGTGGGGCTTCCTTATCTGTGTCCCCAGAGCCTCCCACAGCACCTGCACAGTGGCCCTCACTGCCCCTGGCAAAGCCACACAGGACATGTCTGCTGCTGAGTGTGTTCCCCGCCTGGTCTCCCAGGAGGCTCTCCCCCTCTCTCGGTGATGCCTTGGAAGGGCCATTTCCCCCTGCCATTCACCTGGCACGTGAGTAGTGCACTGTACGGACCACATCAATGACTAATGGGGTTTATTCAACAAAATGCCATTCATGATATGATGAAACTATGTCTGACACAACATCTACCTTCTTAAAAACAAATTCAGAGTATCATTAAAATAAAATCAAAGTGAGGAAAAACAGGGCCATGCGTAGAAGTTTGTAACTAAGAACATATGCCAGTGGGAGCAACAAAAAAATCTAGTAGCATACTTTATTATTAATTATTTAAGTCAACATTAGCATGATAGTTATTTATCTCAAATACTGCCTTCAGTGATTTCTAAAAATAAGCACTATATTCATTGAATGTAAGACATTATCAGTCAGAAGATAGAGTACTATTTTACGCATCACTAAGAAAGAAAAATATGGTTCTGATTAACTGTGATACCACGATTCCAAAGTGTATATTTGGCCCCAAATATCTACCTCCAGCGGGAGAGAGTGTGTAGGGCTTGTTTATTTCTCAACAGTGGTTCTCTCCGGGGATAACTTAGGTGCCCTCCCCCAGCGGACATTTGATAGTGGCTGGAGACTTCTCAGGGGAAAGAGCTAGGGTGGTGGTGTTACTGGTGTTTACTGAGCAGAGAATGTCCCTAAACAGCTGAGAGGCACAGGGCAGGCCAGGAACCATCACCCCAAATGCCGGGGGTGTCAGTGCTGTGAAACCGTGTTCTAGAACAACCAAGGAGAGGTGCCAGTGTGTTTTACATTTTGCTGTCACCTTCTGGGTTTTCTTTGTCTTTTGTTTCCATAGAACATTGATCTCATGCACTGGGCCCGCTCTGATTACCTATATGAAAACTATAACAAAGTATTTCAGGGGCAACCATGAATTGGAACAATGATTTGTTTCAATAAATTAACCTGAGCTCTGTACAGGCCCTTATTTCTCCTTCTCTAAAATATAAAACTAAAAACTACCCTCAGCCACATCCTGCATTTTAACTATACTTTTGGAAGATAAAACAGTTGCATGAATTAAGAAGCAGTAAAATTAAATTGATTTTTCCATATATGCTGGAAGAGGCAGGGCGTAATGTGTGTTATAATTAGGGACATTGGACACCATTGTAGAAGTTTTTTTAAGGACACCAAAACCTAACAACACTGAACTGATCACTCCAGCTGGGCCCTTGTTTCCTAAAAATCATTTTAACACAGTTACAAATCCTAATTTTACCAAGGAGCTAAACACAGGAGCAATACAGTTGGTATGTGGGGGCAGTTTCCTGGCATTATAACAGAAAGCTCTGGAAATTAGAAATAAAAGGCCTTTTTTGATGTTTGCAGTCCAAAATGTGCCTGACGTGATGCCCTTGAACTTCTGAAGCATGATTCAGAAAATGTCTCTCAACTTCAGGGCTGACCAATGAGAAACAAAAGTCAAAGAGAATTTGTTCCCTCTCTCTCTGGCTTCCACACTAATGTCATGAGGAAATGTGTGAAAAGGGCTTCGGTGACTCTAAGACAGTAACACTGTGACAAATAAAAGGGTAAACTTTCAATGAGAAGTCCATTAAATTCCAAGACTGACTTGAGTGCTAACCTGCCCTTTAGGAGTTGACAGTGGGTCTTTGGGTGCTCTGACTGAGCCACAAAGATACGCCATGGACATCACACTACCGCAGTCACCAAAAGAGAGGGACCAGTTCCAGGAAAACCCAGGCAGTTTTGTGCAGGCTCCTGACTCCAGTCCCGCTCCCACTCCCAGATGCACCCAGAAACCGGCCCACATTTTCAGGTACCCGGTGCTTGGCATTCCGTCTCCTCCCCACCATCAAAACCTGACTGAAAGGAAGCCCTTGTGTTAGATGTTGAGCCCTTAGGTTAGTGTCATAATTCTGCTGTGCTGGAGCATTTTGATCCTAGACCCCAATTAAGTCATGAAGGCTCTTCTTTGTGTTCATTGGCAGTCAGGCCTCCATCAGCAGTTTGGAAACGAAGCCAAGACGCTAGAGCTCTGGCCCTGCCCCAGAAGTCACCACTGTATGTGACCTCAGCCCCAGGCTCTTATGGCGCCCGCCCACCTGCTGTCTGGTCCTGTTTTAATAAGCTCAAAATGCGAAAGCACATCCTGCTATTGACCCTGCGCTGGGAACTCAGTGCAGACAAGACAGGGGGTGTCTTGCTCACTCTTGTGTCCCCTGGGAACAGTACACAGTACTGTCTTTCCTATGGATATATCCAGGGGTTGAAACGTTTATTTAAACGGCTTTCTACTGAATCATTTTGACTACCGTGTGTGAGAGGTGATCACCTGTGGTCACATGTCAGGGTGGGAGGAGAGGTCCCTACCTCCAGTCATGGTACCGGGCGGTATTGTCAGGGGACCTTTCCGGTTAGGGGAGGGAAGGCCAATATGCCAGCAGCAACCACAGAGCTAGATTTGAGAAAGAAGCCTGATTCTGGCACAGCCTTCAAGGCTTTTTGTGATTTATCCCCCTCAGTGGATGTTTATTGAACGGCTTGTACTAATTCGCTGTTTAACAAAGCACCCCGAAACACAGTGGTGTAAAACAACGATGATTTAGCATTGTTCACCTTTCTGCTGGATGAGAGAGAGAGAGTGTGTGTGCGCGTGTGTGTGTGCACGCGCATGTGGGTTGGTCAGAAGAGGGGGCTTGAATTTCATAGGAGCTCTCTCCCACACCCAGCGGATGAACCACGCGCAGGTCCGAGAGCTGGGGGGTAGTCGACCGGCTGGCGTGGGCTCTGGAGCCACACAGACCTGGAAGCCAAACCCGGCTCCGTCCTTCACAGGCTGTGTGCCGCCGGGTGATGGGTTCACCCCTCTGTGGACTCGGTCTCCTCAGCTGAGAGTGGCGAGCAGGAGCCTTCCTACAAGGGGCCGAGGACCGTGCGCTGACCCCAGCAGGCAGCTCACAGATAAACACGGCCTAGGGTGGGTTAGTCAAATTTTCTTAGTTAAAGTGACTAATTTGTGTAAAAAAGGGGGTTGGCTTACATAAATGGGTGTCAAAGGAGAGAAATTAGTTTCAGACATGGATCCCCAAGTTCACTATTATGCCCCAGTCATTCTCTCTCCCTCCTTCCCCTCCCCTCTCCCTTTTCATCTCTAGGCTCTGATTTCGGGTGTGGGCTCCTTCTCAGGCCAGCCTTCTATTTGCACTAGTAAAGATGTTCCCTGGCATCTTCAGATATACCTAGTCCACAGGGACATAATTTTTAAAAACTTTACTTTTCTCACAGTTAGAAATGCACCCTATTAAAGAAGCAAATATTCTAAGGGGCACTTCTATGAAAACAGCAGTTTCTGTCTCCTGTCCAGTTTCCTGTCCCAGAGTCACTACTTTCAATCTACTTAGCTGAATCTTTCTATTTATCTCTTAATAACACAATGCAGTTTGATTTTTCTTTTTTCAGCTCCATAGCTTGAGTTCTCTCTATACAAATTAGGCAATTTGCCCAACTGCAGAAACACGCCATTCCCAACATCTAGCTCCCAGTATTGTTAAATTATCCTTTGGCTACATTACTCAATAATTGCATTATGATAACTATGCAAATGGTACTCCTAGCTGAGTCAAGTAGTTAACTGTGACACTTTGGTTTCTTATATAACTTTGTTTTCCTTGGAATGAATATGCATCTCTCTTTTTCTCTACCTTTGCTCAGTTTTCTATGGATTTGTTACTAATTCAAACCCAAACTCTCCAGCTGCCTTGTTCTCTGAGAGCAGTAGGCACTGTACAGCTTCCATCTTCTCGCCTGAGCCTCTCCCAGAGGCTCCTAACACACAGCTGTCTGGACTTCTTGCCCTTGAAGGCTGGGGCGCAGATCTCACTGGGGAGCGCTTGCTGCTGTCACGGCGGGAATTCTCTTCTTTGTCTCCTGTACTGATCTCTGTTACGCGTGTCTTACGTTTTCCTCTCCATTGGTTCATACACTTATTTTGGTGGAACATGGCTTGAACTGCTTCCTGAGAAAGGGACTTACAATGTTTAGTTCTACATCCTTCAGAATGTTTATTAGAGCTTCCAGTTAGTGAATAGTTTGACTAGGAATAAATTCTAGACTGGATATCATTTTTTCTCTAGAATTTTAAAGGTACTGCTCCATTGTCTTCTAAGCTCTTAGTGCTTTTACTGAAGTCCAAAGTATTTCTGATGTTTGAGTCTTTGTAAGTAATCTGGAAGCTGGTAGGATGCAATGTGATGAAATTTTATGATGTATCTTGGCATGGGTCAGATTTATCCACAGTGTCAGGCACTTGCTGACTACTTTCCTTCTGGAAAGTAGCAATCTTCTGTTAGGGGAAATATTCTTAAATCTTTTTATTGACATTCCCTTTCCACTCCCATTTTCTATTCTCTTTTCTAGGACTCCTATTATTTATAAGTTGGATGACTACTATTCTTTAATTAATTTTTCTCCCTGGCCTTTTTTCTGAAATGTCCAGGAAATTTATTTAACCCTATCTTTCAATCCTCATAATGAGGGTTTTTTTTAACGCTTTTAATTCTCATTAGCTCTTTTTTTGTCCTCTAAATATTTTGCCTTATATAGCTTTCTTTTCTTATTTTATAGATACAGTATCTTCTGTCTGGAAGAATATTAGATACTCATCTTAAGTTTTCTTCTCTTGTATTTTCTCTTGTTTCCTTCAAATTACTTTGTTTGTTTTGGTCTCTGTCTTTAAGAATAAAATACTGTTGCTGTAGACTTCTCTCCCATTGTCTTTGTTCTTACTGTGTTCTGCCTTTATAAATATCCCTTCCTCTTTTCAGTTGCATTTCTGAGTTACCTGTTTATTATTAAGAGTAGGGAAGTTTTAAGAAGTCTATACATTTGTGTGTGTGTGTTATGGGGTTTGGTTAGCCCTGGACTTTAGTGGATTGCACTTAGCTGGGCTGTTTTTACTAGGGAACCCTGGGGTCTATATCTCTAGGGTTTTCATCTGGAGCTGGACAAATTTCCCGGAGAAGGATCTTCCATACACTTATCTTGAGGGCAAAGACCTGTCTAACAGTACGTCAGGGTTAAGATCCACAGGTCTCCACCCTGAATATAATACTTGTTCAACCTTTCTTTCCAGAAGAGTACCCCCCACCATGCCAACTATACCTGACCCCCACAGTTAGGAGATGTCTTGCTTTAGAAAAAACTCCTTAGAATAAACCTATAGTCCTCTGCCAAAGCAGAAATTGTCTGGACATGGGAAGTGAGGAGGGGATGTGGGACTGAACTGGCTCTTAAACTTCCAATGGATCTTCCTTTTTTAATGCCATCTTTGGCACATCCAAAAGGAACTGCATCTATGAGTACTTGAGGCTGCTGGGGGTCTGTCACTGAACTACTAGTTTCATAAGCACCTTTCCCAGATCTACTTAGTCAATCACTCATCACTCAAAACACTGTTACCATCATCACCTCTCCATTCTTTTTGTTCTTATGTGTTCATTTAAGTTGGGTTTATGAGAGGCCAAAGTAAATGTGTGTTCAGTTCCTTGGTGCTCTTAAAGTTCTTTATCTCCCAACCTCCACCTAATGTCCCCAGAAGGACTACGCTCAAAGGTGTTGGATCACATGCCCTGGCTCCTGACTTGGCACTGATTCCCGTGACCTGGGTTCCTTGGAGGGTCCAGGTCACCTAGTTTCCCCTGGGGTAGGCCAAGTGTGCCTATGAGATCGACAGCTACATGAGAATCATACCGAGTGGCAGGTCCTACAATAAAGGAATGTAGCACTGACAAATGGGCAGCGGATACCCCAGACACAGGGCAGCTTTGTCCTCCCAAAGGGGCTGATCTTGTGGAGGCAAGGATTTTTCTCAATTGCTTTGCATTCAGACAATGTTGGCTCCATCTCAGAAACACTAGCTATCCAAGCAGAAAGCACCTCCCTTGAGGATTTCCTCCATTGTGAGCCTCAGCCACATCTGTTCACACTAAGTGTTTCTGAATCAATTTATTAATGCAGAAGCCCACTGGAATGTAAGGACAGCAGAGGCTTCCTGGAGGAATTTCATGCCCTGGAGAGAAAAAGGAGGCCATTGTAGCCAGGCCTTCCCAGAACTCTGAGCCTGGGACTTGGGGATGCACATGAGAAGGGGTAGACACAGCATCCTTCCTTTATTTGAATGACTAGAGTCAAAGCTGTGTACTTGTTTCCCTGCTTTAATCTCCAAAGTCCTAAAAGAAGAAAATCTATTGTAGAGAACTTGAATAATCTGTGTGTATTGTTCAGGTGGGTGTTCTCTATTCTTGTAAGGATTCCTTCCATGTTAGTCTCTGACACAAGATGCCTGGGACATTCAAAGGAATAATGTCATCCTTCTTAAGTATTTAAACCCTAAACAAACTTTTGGTTCCTTTTGAGACCTCTGGCCATCTATGTCACCATGCTGCTGCTTAGAAGACCAATGGCTTTGAAGGACATTTTAAATGGCAAACTTTAAATTAAGTCAGTCTTGATAGCTCAGTGACAAGGCCTATATGTTATTGTCCTTTCCAACTTAACAAGAACAAAAAAAGAACCAATTAGTCACCAATGATGGGACGTGATGACATTTTTACTCCTGAACTTTTCTGGTATAAAAGGGTCACCCAAGGAGGATCTGACACTTAAGTGTGAGGAATTTGACCATAAAACTACCAACCTGCAGAGAGTTTGGAAAGTCCACAATGATTAGGTAAAAGACTGCATTTTTCCACAAAGAAAAATGTCGAATTTATATATCTCTTTTTATTTATACTTGCCTAAATGAGACTAATCTGAAGGTTATTTTCCTCTATTTTGCAGCTCATTAAAATTCAGTCTTATTCTAGTTCTGTCAATTTCTACGATGCATGTGTTTTGGGGTTATCCGCTTCCATCTTCTAAGGTAAGAGCTTTGCCTCTATTTTTGATGCTTGACTAGATAACTAGAGTTATAGAGTATTCAATCCAAAATAATCTCAAGGAATATGTGGCAGAAAAAGAATTTCCCTTATTACTAGAGATTTCAATGAAAATAGATACAAGTAGAGTATTGATATTAGTAAAAAGAAATGCATTTTGACAATAGATAATACTGGAGTATCGAAATTTGTTTTGAATTATTTCAGACTTGACCTCTGCATAGGAAAATATTCATTTCAATGTAAACATAAATTGTTTAGCCATGATCATTTATTTATTTCACATGCATCACCTCATATAGTTAAGGTCAACATTTAACCATTGAAACTATATTAAAAATACAGTGGATTATTTTTCAAAAACTGTGAATTTCCTAAGTCTACAAAAATGGCAACTTTTTCAGATGTAGAAGCATATAGATAACATTCAGAATAAATTTGTATATTTATTCAAGAATATTGATTGAAATCCTAACTGTATTCATTGAACTGTTCAAGACATTCAAAAAAATGAACATTTTTCTTTGGATTTTTGAATACTATTTCTACATGATATCTCAGTTGATTTATGTCAATAATCTGTTTAAAATTTAAAATGTGTTTTGTCACTGGTAGCTTTTTGTACTTTAACTTTGCTTTGCTAAAACATAACCTGACATACTGTAATTACTGAAATCAGTGTAATTTATGAAATTACTTTTAGAATAATGAGATGCTACATATGTCCTAAATAATAAATAAATGTCTAAACTTAATGATCTCATATGTGTATTATCGCTCTTCTCACTAATCTTTGCATCTGTCATTTTTCCATTTCCTGTTTACTTAATCTAGCTTCATTTTTCCTGTTTTATTCCTATGAGTATTCAACACTAATTTAGTCATTGATTCCATAAAACACCACATTGATCAAGTTGATGAGTCACAATCCATAAATTGGTATATTTTTCTCAAATGTCTTCCTAATTACCTTTGATTCTTTCCCCAAAGGTTTGTTCATGACATTTCTGTTGAACAGAGGCACTTGTGTGCAGATTTTTTTTTTAATTAAGGATATGCTTTCTTCTTATGTACTTATGAGATCTCCTTGTCCATGAAATGTTTCTTCTTTCACTGCATTTTCCATATTGCTATTTTTGCACATGATTATTTCATTCTCATTATAACCCCGTTGTGTAGTAATGGTGCCTACCAATTTGACTGTTTAGGGTGAGTGATTATGCAGACGAACGACATACTGGCTCTTGTAATATTTGTTGTGAACTTCATAAAGCCCATCGACTGGGCAAATATACTGTATTATTCTTTTACCTCTGGGAGGGGCTCTCTTCAGTGATCAGCAAAAAGCATCAATATCTTTGAAGGATGTTTTTGGGATCTCATAACTAGAACGGATGCATTTCTTTTGCAATATAAAGGTGATGGCGTCATGAGTATTTCTGGAAAGAACTGGAATGCTTCCCTTCCTGAAATGACTCATAGGCCCCTCCTTGCTGGGGAATTAAAAATAGATGGCATTATATCATGCTTAGATTTCCTCTGTTAACACAGGGAAAAACACACAGTGGGTGTTCAAATCAGAGTTTTTGATTGATTTTCCCATGACCAATATTTCTGAAACTCTCTTTGACTGTTCCAAGGTCCAAGAAAAAAAAAGGAAAAGCCCACTTTTCTTCCAGAGGCCCGTGGGGATGATCTGCCTGGGAGCTCTGACTCCTGGAAGTGTCAGACAAACCGCTCCGTGGTGGGGGAAGGACCCCAGAGAGGCCGCTATGCTCTCTGGCCCCATTTCACCTTCCAAAGCAATCCCCAACCAAACTTGTTTCCCTGCACTAGGAAAGAAAAACGTGCAACTTTTACTTTGTGGTATGTTTATTTATAATACAAGTGTTCAGCCCTCGTGTCCTCTTTAGCTCTCTTAAGTATATTTGAGACACATGCTTCGAGTGGTGTCAGACACCTTAACTCTACACTTGCTTTGGCGTCACCTACTTGCCATTTAGTTTCCTCATTTAAAACTGGTGAAATGATAGTACCTTCATCGTCGAGCTTTTTGAGGGGATGCTCTGATGAACACAAAATGTGTAGCACAGAGATCATCGGTGAATCTTCACTCTCCGTATTGATGGCATTTGTAGCTTGTACCCTGTCAACGCTGTACTTCCTCTGTAGAGAATCCCTGGGCCAGGCCCATCTCTTGGATTCACCAGCTATGCTTCTTGGGACACCTTCCTTTCCTCCTTACCTGGATTCTTTATCTTTGAAGTATGGGTTGAATTGCAGGTCCTTGAGGGTCCATTGGAGCTCTAGGATTCCAAACTTATTTCTTTCACAAGTAAGCACTCCCTGCACTGTCCTACATTAGACAGGCCTTAGAGCCACTGAGAAGGAGTTCAACCAGAGTCGAAAGGAGAAGTTGCTGGCATTCGAGGAGAACCTTGGCAAACGGCTCAGGACAGGCCCAGGAGGAAAGTGGTACCAACTGAAACCTGCAGTTAGGTTATCAAGGGTTGTCCTTAGTGAGTTAAAAAATTTATTCCCAAGATTAATTAGTGCCACTTGAAAGATTCTTTATAAAGTAATAGCAACAAGATAACTATGTACAGTGTAGGGTGCAAATACGGGATAGCAGGAATTGCAGAAGTACGGTATAAATGAAAGACAAGAGGCAGAGAGCTCCAGATTGTATTTTGTATTTAGATAAATTATATATTGGGTTTTAGCAAAATTTTGGCCTAAAAAGACTTGGTACATTGGGTTTATTGACGTAAGATTTTGAAAATTGTTCCTTGAAATAAACCTTTCACACTAAAGCTGTATTCTCTTCCTCCTCTCCCATCTGAATTACCAGGTGTCTGGAAAACCTGATTCCTTTCTCACCCTACTGAACAGCTGCCCAACCAGGATGGAGAGGCGCGAGGGACTCGATTTTCTAAAGCCAGTTTTGGAGAAGACGTTTATGAAAAGGTCCTTTCGCAATGGGGTTGGCATGGGGATGAAAAAAACTTCCTTTCCAAGAGCAAAATCATGAATAAGTGTGCAAAGAACTCTGGGAATTAATTTTGAATGTTGCAGAGTGTGTCTCCTGTGCTGAAAGTCAGGTATATCTTCATCATTAATATCTGTGTGCTCTCAGTTCTTAAATACCTTTTCTCTTTTCGCTGATACAGAGTAAATGGAGTTAAAAAAAATGTAAGCCTGACTGAAACTTCTACTGTAAGAGAATAAACTGCTGATGTGATCAGTTAGTAACTTTCCTGGGTGGGGATGGACACATTTGCTGTGATCTTAAATTGGCCAGAAAGTATGAGCATTTTTACTGGAATGACAGTGGAATGATTTTTTTCCCTGTCTGTAGTACTGTACTACCGGTTTTCTGAAATGACTTCGCAAGGCTAGTTCTTTTGGGATGTGCTATTTCAGTTTCTAAGAGAGTCTTAGGAAACTAGCCACAGTTAAGATGGGTGGTAACCCCCCCCCACCCCATGTTTTCCTCAATCAATCAGCTGATTCCAGAAACAAAGGTTACCAGAGCCCCCGGGGTATAACGCTTGCCACCCTTTACCAGCAAGCATGCTTACACCTGGATTGTTGTTTTGCTTTGGAGATGTGTCACCTTTTTAAAAGTCTTAGAACCCAGAAGAACTGCTGGTGACAGTCATGACGACAGAGAGAATGCTATCGCCCTGTGCCCTGTGCTGCGGGGTCTCCTTTGTGAACTGGCTCCCAAATCTGTGCTGATGAATGCCCCACTCCCTCCCGCTCCAGGGAAGACCTGGCACCCCTTCCCCTGAATCTCCTGACGTTACTTTATTAAAAAGGGTAATGCAACATTGGCTAATGTGTTATTCGTTTCAAAAGTGTAACTTAAGTGCTTATGTGCGTGTTTGCTTCTGCAACACACCAAGGGCATCCTAACGAAGAAAATCATGTTCCCTGCGTTCTCCTGCGTGTGCAGACACAGAGGACATGAAAAAGTCCTAAGGCAGTCGAGCACTGGGACCCTTCTGTCCTTGTGTGCTCTGTGCTCTGTCCCGGTGGTTCTGGCCTTTATTCCTAGGGGGGCAGCTTTAGAAATCTAACCAGCGGCAGCTGCACTCCAACACTGGACTCTTCTGGAGCGTGTGGAAACGCAGTGGAGAAATTTGTCTCTTAGCCATGACGTCCTGCCTGCTCACAGGATCTGCAGCTCTGTGAGGCCTAAAGGGTGACATGTAAAGTGCTGCCAATAAACTGTGGAAAATCTGACAAGATTGTCAGGGAAACTGGTATTTTTTTTTTATCTGCCTGGCCTACTGGCAGGAGAGCTAATTAGATAGCCCAATAGGCGTTTACTCCCTCAAAGTTGAAAAACACTGTATTCTTATGCTCGTGGTACGTACGGTGTCAACCGGTCATCTTGTGTGGAGGAGAGAAGACATTGTTATTGCCGGGAATCCTCCTAATTTTCTATTTGCATTTATATGGATCGGTTGGAATATTTAAACATCAAAAACATAATTCGAAAAATTCTCTTACCATTTCTGGATCTAAAATATCATTCTAACCTCAGGGGATAAAGCCTATGAAAATGTATTTGCACTCCAAAAATTGTAGCAAAGGAAAAGCTGGCAGGCAGGAACATTTGCTTTCTGAGGAAAACATTGCACCTCTTGTTAAGGTTTTAGGAATAAAGTGCTTACGATGAAAAGTACCTCCACGTCATGTTTAAATAGTGTCATTGGAGAGACGACTCTGTAAACCTTGGGGGAAAGTGAGCCCTGACGGGTGGCATCTGCAGGGCCAGTGGACTGTAGTCAGTCATTGGTGACAGTTTCTGCAGGGTCCTGAACGGCCTGCCTGCTGCCGAGGCTGCGTGAAGAAGGAATGGCCTGTGGTGATGTGGGGAGGTGATGAGGTGGTCAGCAACTGATAGTGACCTTTCACCGTCCCCCTTGCCACCAGGGAGTGTTGGTGGAGGCCTGAGTTTCACCTGTAGAGCCAGTGGCCTCAGCAAGGATTTGGAAGCCCTCAAAAGGCAAGCATCCCAGGGGATGGGTAATGCTGCCAGTTAATTTTGGCCAACTCTACCTTAACTTGATTAAGTATCATTTCTTATCGGGAGAGAGTTTGTTGGAGGGGAAGAAAAAGAGCCCATGAGGGCAGAGAGAATGCTGGTGTGGAGGAGGTGGTCACAAGGGAGGACCTGGGGCCACACGACCATGCTTGGACCCTGGTGCCGGTGTTTGCTCAGCGGCATGACTTTGCTCAAGTGTCAAGAATCTTTTGGAGCTCAGGGATCATCACCTTTGAAAAGTGCTCATACCACTCACCATGCAGGACTGTCCACTCACTCATCCATTTCTTAATTCATTCATTTGACAATTATTTATTGAGCATCGACTAGATTCCAGGGAGTGTTCTAGGCGATGAGAATGCAGTTAAGAGAACAGACCAAATTTGAGAATTCCAAAATTCCTAGAGTGGGGTGAGCAGAGTGAGGGTGGAAGCAGATGGGACAGACAGGTAGGGAGTTTCTGCAGGGTCTTGTCAGACTTCTGCTTTTCCTGTGAATGACATGGGAAGCTGCTGGAGAGTTTTGAGCAGAGAGATGACATTATCGAATACATCTTTTAGCCTTCATTTATTTGTAAGAATGAGAGAGATATTGAAGACTACATACCTAGCAGGCCTCGGTAATAGCCGCAGAAATTCATTCTATGATTGACACCTGGGAACTCAGGTGCCCTTCCTTCCTTGTCTGTTTCACAACTGTGCCCTGGGAAAACATTACATTGTGAGCCCTTGGCTGGGCAAGCACCCTGGGAAGGCGAAGCTGTCACTCTCCAAGGTGCTGAGAGCACTTGCAGGAGAGGTCCCACCAACTCAAACTTGTCTTAAACATGAAATTCTATTCCCCTGACCTCACTTCCACGTAAGAATGAAGAACATTTTGCAAATCACAAGCATTTACTGAGATTTCCATAGAAGCATCCCAAATTTTGATGGTGGGATGCAGGAGTGTGTAAATTTGTGGGTAGAAAAATCCAAGCAAAGAAATACAAGAATTAAGATTTCAACTCACACATGTGAATTTTAGGATGCTTATCTCATTTCCTTTCTGTTGATGATTTATTTATAATGCACAGACTTTAATGCAAAATACGGTGTCTGCTACAAAATTTCCACTCCAAACACTCAACCTCATTCATTTTTGAGCAGTCATTAGAAGGAGCAAAGTTTTAGGGAAGGAAAATCTGAAAACAATTGGATTTCATTCCCCACAGAGTGTAAGACCAGAATGCAGCAATTTGATATCAAAGTCCCATTTCTATACTCAATAATCCCATCTCTTCCTGGCCCATCAGACAATAACAGCAGAACAAAAACATCCAGGGGGTTCTTCTCTGCCCTCCCTCTGAATGCTTTTCTCTCTGCTCATATGCATGCAGAGTTCCACATTAAGGGTAGAGACAGGTTTCTCTGTTGATGGAAAATTGTTGCTTTACTTCTCCATGGAGGAGAGACTATCTTTTGGTGGCCCAACAGTTCCCCCTGGGCTTCTGTGATGAACTCTGTGGCCCATGCCTCCTTATCACAAGCGCTGTGCACACTTTCAACTCCCTCCAGGCTGGGGTATGTAGCTTTCCTGGGCAGCTGACACTCCAGTTCCATCTGTTTTTCCGTGGCTAACAAATCTATTCTCCTGTTTGCCCTACCAAAAGTGAGACAGTTGGCAGGCTCTCTCTCCTGGAGCACAAACTGTGATGTACCCAGACGGGCAGGTGCAAGCACAAGTCTGTGGGATGACAAAGACCCAGACTGGGTCCTGCAGGCATTGTCCAGCTGCTGAGCCTTCTGCTCCTGAGCTCGGCCTTCCACGGTGTGCTATGGAGACCAAGTCAGACCTTTGGCTGACACCTTCCTTGCTGACCTCTGCTCATCAAGGGCTAATGCCCTAGATGGAGAAACCTTGCAAAAAAAATTCCAATGTCAAGTTGTCTTTGCCAAGTGGGTCTCAATGTGTGGTTACACACACACTCCTCCACAGTGATAATGAAACTCCCGTTTACCAGGTTTGGGGCTTTGGGCCAAGTGCTTTTCATGTAGTGTCCCATTTACACCCTTCACAGCCCTGCAGGAATGCACTGGGGTGCTGCTATCCCCACGTACAGACAAGGAGGCTGAAGCTTAGACAGATCCAGCAATCTTTCCTCATGGGACATTAAGGTCAAATACTTGGTAAATGACAGGTCTTCCTGACTTCAGACAAGGTGCCCCATGACCTGTGATGTCCAACTGCCCACAGTATGATGCCAGGCAATGAATGGAAGAAAGGAAATAAAAAACCAGAGGAGATATAGGTGATAGTTAATTTTTTGTATCAACTTGAATGGGCCACAGGGTGCCCGAATATTTGGTTAAACATTATTCTGGGTGTGTCTGTGAGGGTGTTTCTGGATGAGATTAGCATTTAAATCAGCAGACTGAGTAAAGCAGGGTGCTCTCCCAGGGTAGACAGCCTTTATCCAATCCACTGAAGGCCTGAATAGAACAAAAGGCTGAGTAAGAAAAGACTCTCTCTCTCTCTGCCTCACTGTCAGTTGAGCTGCAGACATCCATCTTCTACTCTTGGACTCAGACTCAGATTGGAGCTCACACCTTGGCCCTCCTGCTTCTCAGGGCTTCAGACTCAGGCTAGAGCTGTACTGTCAACTGCCCTAGGGGTGGGCTTCTCAGCCTTCATAGCTGCATGAGCCAGTTGCTTATAAAAATCCCTCTCTCTCCCTTTCTCTCTCCGTATACATCCCACTGGTTCTGTTTCTCTGGAGAAGCCTGACTAACACAGTGCATTAGTCTTCTCTTGCTACACATCAAATTACCAGAAATTTAGTGACTCAAAGCAACACACAGTTGTTATTTTCTGAAGGCCAGGAGCCCAGATATAGCTTACCTGGGTCCTCCAATTCAGGGCCTCCAAGGCCACATGCAAGGGCCCTCCAGGGCTATGGCCACGTGTCCAGGTTCAACCAGGGAAAGATCCACTTCCATGCTTATGTTATTGTCAGCAGTATTCACTTCTGTGGCTGAAAGCCTGAGTGCCTCCATTTCTCGCTGCCTCTTGGTGGACGACCACCCACAGCTCCTGGGGCTGCCGTCAGCTCTTTGCCTGCGGGTGCCCCTCCATGGCTCCCAGCAAGGGCGAGACTCTCCCAGCCAGTGGACATTGCAATCTTAGGTGACGTGATCATGAAAGTGGCTTCCCGCCACCTCTGCTGTGTTGTCAGCTGAAAGCAAGTCGAAGGTCTTGCCCACACTCATGGGTTTGCCCAGGACGAGAACACCATGAGCCGGGGAGCTTGAGGACCACTTTAGAGTCTGTCCACCACAGACATTATGGGTGACAGCCCTGGTTGTGGGAGATAACCATCTGTCTCAGATGGAGTCCTAAGAAGGGTAGGAATCACACCAAATGTGCCGGACTCTATGGAGCAACACCTGCAGGAAGTCTGTGATGTGCCTTATCAGCAAGTTTATGCATGTCAGGCAAGCTGGCCAGCACCCCTACGACCTTTGGAACAACTTAGGAGCTGAGAAGTAGATTTATTTTAAGGCTTAAACACATAGTGAAAATTAAGTTACTGGAGTCCTACTATACGCCAGGCACTGGGTGAAAAGTTTGCATGTCTGAGATCATTCAGTTCCTATAACCGCCTTAAAAATATAGTAAAACAACTCTAAGGGAGGTGATCTTATTAGCCTCATTTTACAGGTAAGGCACTAGGGGCAGAGAGGTTAAGTAACCTGCAAAAGGTCACATAGCCTGTAAGCAGTAGATTCAACATGGGAACCCAGGTGGTCTGACTCCAGAGATGGGGCACTTCCCCACCTGCGCGTCTGAATCCACTGGATGTCAGAAGGACACCATCTCCCGGGAGTGTTGTGGCAGTTTTTAATGGCACAGGCTGGTTAAGAAAAGCTGGATGCAGCTGGAGTGAAGGAGAGACATTGTAGAAAGTAGATAAAGAAGGTAAAAAGGACACAGTGAGAGGAAATGAAGATATAGTTGACATTTCCAAGATATGTTTCCCAGGGTGAAATGTGTTCCTGTGAGAGAACAAAGAAGTGATTAGAAAATGACTGGATCCAATTCAAACAAAAATTCTGAAGGGATAAAGGAGCTGCCCATGCACAGACACAAATTGTGACATAACCTGTCTGTAAATCATGGAGAGACATTGTATCTCCATCTGCAACAGTAAAAGTGCTCAAAGTTTTACTGGAGAAGATGGGAGTTCTGTAACTCTCGTGCTCCTGTCCACGATGAGACTTCTTGCATCCTTGAGCAAGCAGATCAGCAATTATCAAAGTGAATGATGCCCACAGCCAAAGGACAGCATCCACTAGAACCCTGCTTCCTGCTGTTAGGATGGAAACTGTCCAGGTACCTAAAAGAATTATAGGTTAAGGTTCTTTTATAGCCCTTAAGAAACAAGATGTTCAGCTCAGAATTGGTGCATCGTGTTATCTCTCCAGGCTCCTCTGGGCTCTGGTTAACCCAGGCCAAGTGTGTGGCCACATCAGTTCTGAGAGGTCTCATATTGCTTGATATTCTTAAGTATAGGCTTTAGGTTTAGACATATGTGAGCTCCAACAGCAGTCCACTTAACAAGCTCTGTGACTCTGGGCGTGATCCTGGGTTCCTCCAAGCCTTGGTTTCTCATCTGTAAGATGGAACTCACAGTGACATCATGATGGAGTTGTAGTGAGAGAGAAGTGAAATAATTCGTTATGCACCTAACATACCGCTCAGTCTCGCAAATGCACCAATCATGGCAGCCGCCTGCAGCAGACCATTCCTGTTTAACACTGCCTAGAAAATTGGGTATATACCTCCCACTTACAATCACACTGGTCACTTTTTCTTCTCTTTGCCTCCATTTTCAAGTCAGAACCTACAGAGAGAGCCAAACATGCTCAGAAACCAATCACATAGGGCACCCCGTTTCTGGTTAGCATGCCTCCAGCTTCCCCCCCACCACAGCATCCAATCCTGGCATGCTGGAAACTTTCCTTTTTCACACTACGCAGCTTTCCTGCTCCTCCACTGCTTTTGAGTCTCTGCCAAGTGCCAAGTGGTGGGGGCTGACTCCTTGCTATAGCAAGCTCTGAACAAACACCCTGTTTGTGGTGGTCTGTTTATCTGCAAACACTCATACAACCAAGGTGTCATACTTCAAGAAAAACTTCACAGGATCTACATTATTGGTTTGACAGTAAAAAAATCTGTGGCATACACTTTTTAAAGTAGTTTTAAAAATAGACACTTTAATTCTTTTATCTTGCTGTAATTTAAAAACCAGACATTTAGAAAATTTAGTCAAAGACAAGAGAGAAAACCAAAAAATACAACCCTAATCTCACTGCTCTTGGGTGATCACTATCAATGTTTTCAGTTATCTATGTGATGTGGATAGGTGTGTGCATGCACACGCGTGCACACACACACACACGTGAACACACAATTCTCCTTCTGAAATCTATTTTTGCAGTTCTACAATATTCACGGATAGCTTTCCATGTCTGTGAGTGCTGAAATATACCATTGTGTTTAATGTCTGTATAGTATTCAATTGTATGCATGTCACAATTAATCAAACCATCCCTTATTAATGGGCATTTACATCATTCAGTATTGTGTCAATGGAAAATATGCTATAACATATATTTCTATACATTTGGCCAATTGCTTTGTGATGATAAAATGCTAGAAGTGGGAAAGCTGGTCAGTTAGTACACACATACAAGATTTCAACATGCATTGCTAAATTGCCCACCAGAACAGTCATATCACTACAGGAACACTAGACACTGTCTCTCTCAGTTTTACTAATATGGTAGGTTTAAAAGCAATATCACACTGTTAAATTTTATGTTTTTCATTACTGGTAAGGAAAACATGTATGTATGTATGAATAAATCTATCTATATACACACGGACACACATTTGGAATTCTTTTATAAATTGCTTTTTCATGTACTTGGTCCATTTTCAATTGGATATTCTTATTGATGTGAAAACTTCCTTAGGTAATAGGATATTAAGCATTTTTGTCATGTTTTTAATTACATTTTTTGTTATATTTGCATTTAGTTTGCAAATATCTTTTATTTTTCTTCTTCACAGTTTCTGGCTACTGGGAGAGAACATGTTCCCATTCCAAGATAATAAAAGGTTTTAAGGTTTTATTTCAGTCTTTGACCCAGGACATCGTCTCTTGCTGAGTTAGATTACAACCTCAAGTGTATTTACATAAAGGTACATTAATCCTCTTTGCATATTTAGAATGTCCTTCTGCTGACTTCTCACGTAAATAACAGTCTGTTGAGGATGCCATTTTGAGGTTAGCATTTTTTTCTATCAAAATTTTGTAGACATTTGATTGTTCCATTTTCTCCTGGAATCTTATGTTCTTGGGAAATTCAGGCCAGTTTGTAATTTTTTGGCTTATAAAAGTCAGCTGTTTCTTCTTACAGAATATTTGTGAGATTCCTTTAGTTTCTCCAAAGTTTAGTAATCTTACCAAGATTGTTATCACTAAAAACCACTCAGCTTCTATTATTCTCTAGCAATTTTCCAAGCCATGGTGCTTCCTGGAAAGTTCTCTCCTCTTACATTTTTATTATCATTTAATTCTATTCTTATTCTGTACTTCACGGAACACAGTAGCCATGTGATCTCCAGTGTCGACCACGTTTTGGTCCCTATCTTATCTGAATTCCCCAGAAAACAGGATATAGGCAAACTTCATGGCAACTCTTGGTTTGGAGTGTGATCCTGGGACAGCGAGGATGACAGAAAAGTGGGAGTGAGGCTGAGAAGGAGGAAAAGCAAACCCAGGGTTGTGCACCGTGAGCCTGGCACACTGTCACCAGGAAGCAGAGCTGGTGTTCTGAAGCTGCGTGAAGCACTGGTGTAGGAGCAGTTCACTGGAGAAGTACAGAGGTGCGAATCATTTGTCTACCAAGTCCTGGGTCAGATTGGTCTGCTTGCTCCTTTCCATCCAAGTTATCCCCATGGGAACTCCCTCCTCTGACCTCCGGTGGTGGTGTCGTCCCAGCCCGCAGGCAGCTGATGGGGGATGGTGCACCTGTCCCACTGGGTGGAGCCTCATCTGAGCGCTTGAGTGGTGGGAGGAGTGGAGCCCTGGTCCTGCTGGGTTGGACGCAGATGCAGGCAGCTGGTGGTATGAGAAGTGGCTCAGGGTGGGCCTGGGACCAGGTATGTGTTGGCTGCCAAGCCGGCAGTACCTCTGCAGTCTGGTCTAGGCTGTCGGCTCTGGGTGAGGGCAGCATGCCTAGCTGGGGCTCCCCAAGCGGCCCCAGTGTGTGCAGCCCAGGAATTGCTGGGTTTGGTACAACCATTTTCCCTGTCCGTCTTCTGTCCCTTTGCCTTTTGTCTCTGTTGTCTGTGACTTCAGTCTGTCTGGAATGTACAGTATCGATTTTGATAACTGCAGCTTCTAAGACGTTTTTCATTTCTGCAACGATACTGTTTTTCTCTTTATCTTTCTTAGGCCCACCAGCTCTATTTTTATTTTATTATTTTTTTTTAATCTTTTGTTCTTTATATTTTCTAAGAATGTGAAGAAAATTCCCCGATTTATTTGTTTTCCAAAAATGACCACTTTGGGATACTTATTCTCTCCTACTTTCTTTTTTAAAAATAAAATTTCAGAGCAATCATTCTTTTTGAGTACTTACAATGGCAAATATTTTGTTAACCATTTGGCATAAGTTATCTCTCACTCCTCACAACAACAGGATGACATGACAGCGTTATCCCAGCGAGGCAAGGCGGGGTTAATTAAATCACCCAGGGTTACACAGCTAAGACACATAGGACCCAAGCTTACACCAGCTGCGCTTGACTCTAAACCTGTGTCTGTTTACTGAGCGCTTACTGCGTGTGCGTGTTCACTCTGCCTTCCCAAACAGGCCACCCGTTGCCTTTTTACCCTTGTTTATTCATCAAATTAGGTGTAGATAGTGGCCAGGCAAATTGCACTGCTCATGCTCAGAATCCTCATCTGGGACACAGTTTAAAGTGTGTTCTCTCCGGCTCTGAGCCTCTTAGCTCTATTTTGTCCATATTCTGCACTGCATGGGTGTTGGAGACCCCACCAGACTTCCAGTGTGGGCTGTTAGGAGTCCACGATTGAAACAAAGTGAACAATCTTAACTCCTCATCTGCTAAAAAAAGAAGCTTTAAAAATGAGACAGAAATGCCAAGCCTTCTTCCTGCCAACATTTTCTTGCTTGGGTAACAGAGTGCCATGAACTACTCATCACTAGAAGAGAGGAAAACCTAGAATGTTGCCTTTCAGCGCTCAGAGGGTGGAACACACCTTGGTGCCCAGACTCTCTCTCTGTTCCCAGGAGGGTCAGTTCAGGATGGCCTCTTGACCACTAGGTGCGGGTCAAGTACTCACTCCATGTCCTCAGCATGGCTCCAGACCCTGGCTGGATGAAGCTCCCAGTCCACACTCTTCACACCAGAACAGTGAGTACTCTTCCAATGGCATAAAATGTCCCGTGGAGAGAGTGTACTACTTTGCAGATTAAAATTAAAAAATTTTAAACTCTTCTCATTGGCAGTTTCTTCCAGTTTTTAAGAGGTGGTGACATTTGAGGCTTGCAGAGATATGGGTGGAGACAGAGCCAATAAGAAGGGATCTCAACCAGGGTCAGGAAGATGCCTGATTTTTAACCACAAAGTCCAGCATTTGGACTCCATTTCCAGAAATCAAAGAGGTCTTATGAAGTGATTTGGTCGTGATGTCCTTATGCCCCCTCCGGGTTTGCACGGTGGACACTGGCTGCGTGTCACCAGCCAGTATCCATTGTTCCTTCCTCTGGTAACATAACAGAAGATTGCACTTGGGGGACTCACCCCCTTACTCTGGGCACTGGTGACCCCATGGGGCTCAGCTGTGGCTCCAGGGGTCACCAGTCAGCCCACTCCATTCCCTCCCCTCCACAGGAGAGGGTCAGGGATTAGCCTTCTGCTAAACCTGCATCAAAGGAAAATTCTCTTTTTTCCATGGCCTTGGAGCTGTGAAGACAGGTGCTGTTGGCAGCCATTTTCCACCATCAGGGAAGGCTTTCAATGGTGGTGAGTGAGACCAGGTCACGGGCGATGCCAGGCCCTGCAAGCAAGGGCTAGGGCCCTGGAGTCTGTCATGCCTGCAGCCATATCCACCCTGGCCCTTCCCTTGGTGTGAGCCAACCAAAGCGCCCCTTTTTGTAAACAGCTTTGAGCTGAGTTTTCTGCAGCCTGCCAGCAAGAGCTGCCACCCGACCCCAGGCCCCTCTGCTGCACGGACCCCTGAGCAAGGCTTTCACTGTTCACATTTCCGCTGAAGTCAGACCTGAGCTCTTCTTCCCAGGTCTTGGTTTCTGCTAAATAACTTTGATGTTCTCTAATAGCTTGGCCATAGCATTTCATTTGCCCAAGGAACCTGCCTTGGGGTGCTGTTTCGCTAAAAGGATCACATGAAGTGTTCAACAAGGAAAATTAATATAAAGTTATCCTCTTCGTGGGTGGGAAACTTCCTTGCCTCAGGTGGGGAGTGAATGTCGATATACTTCAGGGCGAGAGTGGGCATGGGGAGGCTCTGCATTACCCTCCAGCTCAGATGTGCACTGAATGTCAGCCCCTGGTAAGCTGGGGGCAGTGAGGCATCTTCCACTATGAGCTCCCACTGGTGAGCGCGAGGAAGGTGGTGTGATGGAAGAGCAGGAGGAGGAGGGGGTGGACGAGGTTTTAAAATTCCTTAGTTTTATTTTGTCGATATGACCATAAAAAATAATGGATTCCTTTTGGTTAAGGCTTTTTTGTTTTTATTTCTCTAAGAGAGTTCACATCTATATCTAAATGGACAGAAACAGAGAAGAAAATCCAATTAATACAAATTGATTTCTAAAAATCTATTTTATCCATTTTCTGGATATTATCCTATATTCAGTTTCTGGAAAGAAGAAAAGTAAATATAAGATTTAGACTTCATACTGTACAAAATTATAAGGGTTTCAAATCCTTTACAGCTGATGAAACATTACATAGGAATAACAAGGATATACAACTAATTATTAAACTACACCATTTGAATAATCTAACTTGGTGGGTTCTCAAGCTAAGTTCCATCTCTGTTTTCTGATTTACCGAAGATATATTAGCATGTTACATGGCAAAAGTATTATGCATGGCTTGCCTCTGAGGACACAGAATCTCCTGTCCAGTGATCCCAGAAGTGTCAAATTTATATAAGGAATTTTTCAAAAAGCCAGATTACAGTTGTTGTTATGGTTTCCTTAGTAACTTCTAAAACTAGTTCATTTTAAAGGCTACCTTCAATATTTTAGAAGAAGGTTTAAATAATTATCCAATTTTTAATGGCTCTTTAGAGTTATTTCAGAAGCAGCAAATCTTATCAGGTAGGGGGGACAGACATTTGCACTATGACAGTTAATGTGCAAGCGAACATCAGTTACGAAATAGAAACAGCTACATCGTTGCAAATCAGAACATGCAGGTGGATCTCCCTGGGCTCCTGGCCTCAGATCAGTGAGCAAAATCAGGTGGGATTGGAATGCACTGGATTCCACCCAATCCCTGTCAGGATCACGGACTCTGCCTCGTAGAACCGCTGGCAATCCCAGCTTGCTGTAGACGAGCTGGCAGCCTTGGGCATGTTGCTTATTTCTCTGGGATTAAGTTTCATAATCTGTAAATGTCCTTGATACTAGTCACTACGTAATAGGGTTTTATAACGAATAAAAAAGGTCATACATATAAAAACTGAGTCCGAGGCCTGACACCCAGTAGGTGCTCCACAAATGTCAACGCTGTCTTTTGGCATCATTCTTGGAATAGCACCATCACCACCATCGTCATCAGGACCGTGAGGTCTCTCTGGGGGAGTCTAGCTCTCCATCTCCCTTTGACCCACCACAGTGTCGTGTACTGAATCCAGTGGTCCGCGGAGACCTGAGCAGTCCTTGCTTGTCTGCTCATGATGGAAAGACGTGTTTTGCAAATCACACTTGAACCATCACACGCAGGAGTCAGAATCAAATGTGACAAGGGATGTAATTTTTTACACTAACGTTATGTGTTATGTCATTCAAGCCGGATTTCTCAGTCGCTCTACAAATACTCCACTAACAAATTAAAGGGCTGTGTGGTGCTTTCCATCTCACAGCCAGAATGTTAAGTGGTTGAAATTGGCCTTCCTTGCTGTCTGTTGTCACCTCTCTGCTTTTCTCTTACTCTGCCTCTCACGGGGCTCGAATACTGCACAGCCCAGGTGGAAGTTCAGGATTGTATATCAGAACCCTGGACATTCAAGGGCTTTGTTTTACCTGAAGCTGCTTCCAGGTCTGCATTTTAAGGTTTCATTCACCATGGTGCTGTTGATTAATGCCTCCCTGTAAGAATTAAATATGTTAAAAAAAAAAAACAGCTAAGCCTGGGAAAATCATTTGCTGTTAGGAAAACGCTTCACCTGGGTATTTTCACTAGGAAAACATTACTGAAAAATGCTGCTAAGACCTGTGAGCTCCCAAAATATAATTTGCCTTCATGACAGAAAAGAAAGTCTTCCTTCTCCGTGAAATGATGTCAGGCAGACGTTAGAACAAAATATGCTAACAATGAACACAAATATATTTAAAAAATCTGTTTTATCCCTCCTCCCTCCTCCAGCAGAAGGTATTTAGTTTCTGGAAAGAAGAAAAGTAATTATAAGATTTAGACTTCATGTGTACAAAATCATAAGGGTTTCAAATCCTTAGAGAAGAGTGGTTGTGTGGGATGTCTATTTACTTTCAGCTACATTTTTTTTTTGCTTAAGTTATGTGCATAAGTTTCTTTTTCCACATTTAATTTTAGGATGGCACTCAAGTTTGCAGAAAATATTTACACATAGAAAACTAAGCATGTATTGCACTAGTATTAACCCTGGATCCTGTTGACACTCACGGTGTTTCTTTGTGAGTATGGAACCCAACTTTCTAACCCATGTGAACCTGAACATATAACCTTCTGAGCTGCTGTTAGTGGTTTTTTTTTTTTTTTTTTGGTTGTAATATAATTGGTTTTGAGATTTGAAGCTGGAGCAACCACTAATACAAAACGCTGAAACATAATAATACTGGTTTCTTGGGATATAAGCAATCATACAACACATTTTTCATGTTATTGGGCATGAGGAAAAACATTTGGCTTATTGCCTGGCGATCAGTCCTTGGTGAAGGAGGACACATGAAGGTCTACTAATGTCCAGGGGTCTGTGTGAGCCTCTACTGCTATCGGAGGAGATAAAGGTGGAGGAGGAGGAGGAGGAGATGCATTCCCTATCTCCAAACAGCTGCTGCTGAGTAGGAGGCTTACTGAAATACTGCGTGAACAAAGCAAGGAAGCACATAAAGCCAGCATAGAAGGGACTGTGGCCCATTATCTTCCCTTGGCTTCATGCTCCTACAAGCAACTGCCCTGCAAGCAGAGGGTGGCATGAGCTCTCAAGCAGTCGGGTCCTTCACTGTAGAAACTTTGATCCCAGCAGACGGTCTCCTTCCCTTTTCTCTCCCCTTTCTTCACTCATATTTGAAACACGGCATCCAGGGAGCTCCAGGAAAGGAGCAGCAGGAGCAGGAAAGGCAGGCAGCGTCCCCAGATGCTTTTGGCTCCATGTGCTGGAGGCGGCAGAACCACATGAAATCCATGACGCTGGCTTCTGAGGAAAACGCCATGGCCTTTGCTGGGGGAGCATGGGGGTGTTGGTTGAGGCCCTTTGGTGGCAGGCAATGAGAACACTACCCCACTGAGCTTGGGAAAGAGGAGCGTGGCCCAAGAATGTGGCGTGGGGCAAGTGGCTGGCCCTCAGAAGCCTCTGGAGGCAGGCTCCCCCTCACCAGGCCCTCTGTCTGCATGGCGCTCCTCCACTCTCTGTGTTGGCTTTGTGCTCTTTCTACACAAGAGCTTCCCTCACACAGATGGGCGCGGGGCCAGCTGGAGCTCGCCTACTCGGTCAGCCACTCAGAGAGAAGGGCCCTCCCCTGGATCAATTGCCTGTGGCCAGGAGTCAAGACCCCTCTGTGGCAATTACATGCCGGACCCCATGGACGAACCACACTTACGTGCAGGCGAATCGCACTCGTGAGTGACAACCATGATGGGAAGGAGGCAGGCAGCACAGGTGGTCCCGCTGAAGGGCACCAGAGGACAAACGCCCCTCAGCCTTCATCCTGAAAAAGCCTCTCTTTGAGTCTTCAGGAGGGCCTGCAAAACACCAACATGCCAGGAGGAATTGGTACAGAAAACAGTTAAGCCAGCCAGGTGCTTTGATAGACAGACTGGCCTTGATCGTCAGCACCAGTCATTCTCAACGTCTCAGTACCTTGCCTCAGCTTTTTGGAATAGGACAGGGACCTGAGCTGTAACAGTGGCCCCTCCACAGTGCCCTGGGCCAGCATCCTTGCAGAGCCCTTCCTGGGGCACAGACACGCTATCCTTCATTAGAGAAAGGAGGTGTGATGGCTGATCTCATGGGTCACAGTGACTGGGCTCAGGGAGGCTCAGAGAGCTGGAGAAACATCACTTCTGGGTGAGTCTGCGAGGGTGTTTCTGGAAGAGATTAGTGTTTGAATCAATTCATCCCACCTCATCCGTGTGGGCTGGTATCATCCAGTCCCTTAAGGAACATAATGGAAAAAACAAAAGTGAAGAAGGGTGAATTCTCTCTCTCTCTCTTTCTCTCTCTCTTGTCTTGAGCTAGAATGTCCATCTTTCCTGCCCTGACCTCAGACTCAGGCCTTCTGACTTGAGCTAAATTATACCCTGGCTTTCTTGGGTCACCAGCTTGCAGATGGCAGATGAGGAGACTTTTCAGCTTCTATGTATATGTATATATATATGTATATCCTATTGGTTCTATTTCTGTGGAGAACTGACGAATACCAGATGTTTTCAGGCAGAAGAGGAATCACTCAGGTTTGCTTGCTTCAGAGAATATGACTGTCTGGATTCCTGGCCACATATAGCAGTGGGCACATTTGGCATTGGTAGCCGCTTCCACAGGGTTATTAGGACATCCTAGGTAGTTTCACAGCTAAATATATTCACGGAGCCTGCACAGGTGCACACTTATTCCTAAATTTCAACATGGTTCTCTTAGTTCTTGCTACGTGTGAGTTTTACACCAGTTTTCCAGCCTGATGCAAAAATACAGCAGTTGCAGTTGACTTGTTTCATACATTATATTCTCAATTTTTTTATAACCTAATAATAACCATGTATTATAAATATGTAAGTATTTTAACATAATTTTAATGGCAGGCAAAATTAAACAGAGTACATAAAATGTTTAAGCTAAAAACTTACAATTGTATGTCACAAAAGAATATAAGGAGATGTTACTTTCTCCTCTTGGGTACCCATTGGAACTTGAGAAAGACAGGGAGATGCGTGAAGGGGCATTGCCATGTTACGTATAAAAGACACCTAGTGCACCAAGAACAGTGTTGTGCCCATTGAAAGCTGATGGGAACTGAAAAAAATAAATGACATCCAAAATGATTTCTCAGTTTTTGTGTCAAGTTTTTGAGATGTTAGTAGGATTGCTACACTGCAGAAGAAAACCTCAGAAGAGAATTCAAAGTGACCACAAATACATTTGAGAAACAGCCCGTCAGAAGAATATAGGTCATGCCAAATTCCAATAGTCACTTTAGAAAATGACCACTAGAATTTATGTTCTACTATAATAGGGTAAAGTCCCTGTGGAAAGGGTATATAACACAGTGACTAGAAAATAATAACCACCTGTTGACTAAATGTATGAATTATTCTCTTACCTATACCTTGTCTTATTTTTTAAGGAATGACTAGCTAGGAATACATAGAGTTAAAAAAGATCTAAGGAATCACAATGGATCATACATTGCACTTAAGTACAAATTAAAAATTAAGATGGTTTCTAATAAAAGACAGAAGTCATTTCCATTTATGTTTGATAGTGGCTTAATAGAGTACTTGGTAATTTGAACAAGGAAGACATTGATTAGCTGTCTTTCATCTTCACGGAAAATGTAGCAAGAAAAAATAAGTTAGACATTAAAATGTGATATTTGAGGTAGACTTAAGAAGGTGATTTCTGATGACATGCATCTTTAAAGCCTTCACCAGAGAAATATTTGTTGGCCTTCCAGGTAAAAATGGAAGATGAAACACATGTGTCTATGTGTATATCCTGGCCTAAAATCATAACAAAGGGATTTTTAAAAATAGACATCAACCCACAAGGCTATGGAGAATGAGAGAAAAAAACAACAGCAACCAAATTTGGGAAGTTGGAAAGAAGATAGAAAAAGATAAATGACTTAGCAGACTGTAGAAAACTTACTCCTAAACTGGCAGGGTAAAAAAATTCAGAATGAAGTTGATTTACACCACAGAATCCTCAAAAAGCCTAGTAATTAGTGGCACAAGAAAGTTAAAAATAGGGTGACTGAAATAAGGAGGATTTTTAGAAGTCCAAGAGGCAATTGGACCTCCAGATTTCCTCTCCCATTCTAGGTGACCACCTCTTACCTGTCCCCCTTGCATGGTCCAAGAATGGAAATCTATTCTTTGGCAAGGATAAAAGGGAGGGTCTCCAGATTGGAGGAACTAGGCATGACTGAATACAAGAGTGCTCTATTCAGAGCTTAGGGGTCAGTTGAATGTGGACATCCTGGATTCTGAAAACCTCCCTCAACCCTCTACTTTCATCACCAACTGAAGGATGAGCTTCACCCTCCAGTCAGGAGACTGGGAGACTTGTCCCTTGGTTATTTGGTGACCCAAAAAATGGTAACATTGGAGTTTCCCTGGCTGAGTAGCCAGATCACCCAACAGAAGGGCTCAGGAGACAACCTCCAGCGGGGTGATTAGAGTTTCTAGTCAGCTTGCAATGCCCTCTACTTAACACGAGCAGACAACCAAAGATTAACAGACATCTGAGGATTGCCTCTAGCATGGCAGGCATATGCCAACACTTACAAGTAGGAAAAAGCAACTTGGAGGAAATGGAACCATGCAGGAAGAGGAAAACAATAACATCAAAAGCCAAAGCAAACCAAAGCAACAAAAAATGCAGCAATATCCTCACAGAGAGAAGAAAATGGGATGAAATCACAAAACAAGAACTGGATGCTGCTGAAAAGGAACATTCAAGAACAGCAACAACAAAAATCATTGGGGATAAAAAATACAGCAGTAGACATAACAAGCCAATAAAAGTTTTGAATATTAGTCAAAAAAGTCTCCAAGAAAGTAGAACCACAAGATGAGGAAATGTCACATAGGAGAAAATAATTAGAGGACCACTCCAGCAGGTTCAACGTTTACATAATGGTAGTCCCCAAAACAAAAAACAGAGAGAAAGAAATAATGAACTAATTCAAGAAAAATTCCCATAACTGAAGGATCTGTTTCTAGTTCTAAGGGATGCACCCAACATACAGAATAATAGTTGAAAGCAGGCCTCACCAAGGCATACATCATGATGTTTCTGAACATTCAGGACAAAAAAAAAAATCCCAAAATATTCTAGAAAGAAAGAAAAAAGGTCATATGCAAAGGAGAGGATCCAGAATCAGAAAGGCTTCAGACTTCTCAATAGTAGTAACAAATAGCTGAGAGCCAATGGAGTAAGATCTTTGTAATTCCAAAAATAATTTTTCCTATAGAGAATTCTATACCCAACCAATCTATCAATAAATTGTGAGGGTGAAATAAAGATATTTTCAGAAACATACAATCTCACAAATATGCTTCTTATAAACTTTCTCAGGACACTATAGAAGGGTATTATGATTCATACTAGAATATAGATCAAAAAAGAGATTCAGGGGATAAAAACACAGGTGATTCAGTTAGAAGATAAATGAAGGGAATCCTGAGAGGGACAGTGAAGGAAGATCCACGGCACAATTGTGCCCAAGCATAAAGGGCAGCTGTTTCAAATCAGAGCAAGTGAGAAGGCTCTGGGGGAGGCTTCCTCAGGAAGTTTAAATTGATAAGTCTTGATGTGTCTGAATTTCTTGAGAGGAGATTATAGCACTAATGAAGCTTTCGTGGTTGGATTAATGATAAGTGTGTAGAAAATTAGGCATATTAGAGAGATAAAATATGAACTCGAGGGAAAACCAACATCATGCAAGAAAAGAAAAAGAAGCTAGGCGTACTCTGTGACTTACCTGTGAACAGTGTTACAAAGTCATAATATGTAAATAATAAATATTGACCTCACCAAAATCATGATTTGATTATATAATGGCTCAGACTGGAAAATGAGGAATAATACAAGCTTATTTTTGGAGATCCGGAAGTGAGCACCAAAATCATCCACTGAAGGTGTTGAAAGTGGTTGCCTGAAATGGGAGTGAAGTGGAGATTGCATTTTTTTAAGGAAATTTGTATGATTGACTCTTTATGCACATGTATGAGTTTGATAAAACTAAAAATTCATGGAAAGAAGAAAAAAAGAGAAGGAGGAAAGAAGGGAAGGAAGGAGGGAGGAAGGAAGAAGGAAGAAAGGAAAGAAAGAAGGGAGGAAGTTGGGAAAAGAAAAAGGAGAGAGAGAGGAAAAGAATGAAAGACAAGGATGAAGAAGGACAGGTGAGGAGCCCGTGCAGACTCTTTTCCTGGCAGCTGATCCCTCGGCTGACTGATACACAGTCTTGGTGGTGTGCGGGCTTCTAGGCCTCAGTGGCCGTTTCCAGAATGCAGGATTTGGGCTACTGTGTGTGTGTTGCCTCATTTCCCCCTCCTTTCTTCAAGATACTAATTGTAGGATTTAGCTCACCCTTGAACTGACTATAATCATTCATTAACAAACCAAATGAATATCACAGGAAAATTCTCCCAGTTTAGGCTGGGCTAAGACGGACATGTCTGAGGTGAGTCAATTAACACCAATGTTGCTTTTGCCCAGATGTTCACACATTGGTGGTACACTTGGGAGATCACGGCTATGTAGAATTTACAATTCAGATTGAAGGAGAATTTTGCAGCTATTTAGAATAGATTTCTAAAGACAATCCTTTGATCTTCCCAAGACTTATATACATGCAGGTGTGGCTGCTGTGCGGAAGGAGGAGAGGAGCAGCTCTGTGGAATAGGAAGAGACAAACGACCTTTAAACTGAGGCTGATTCCCTGGGTGTTAACTGACTTCAGTGGGAGGAGACTTGTCGTAATGTGTGCACACCTTTGTCCCGTCCCCCTAGTTTATACAGCAAGTGAGTGACGCTGTCAGGATTGCTGGATCTCAACCAGCAATCTTGACTAAAAGGGGCACTTGGGAGACTGAGAGCAGCTGAGTGGGAGGGCATCTGAGTCTAAGCTCCAGCTTCCTTACCTATGAGATGAGGATTCCAGCATTCTTCCAAAGGTTCCTGAGAGGATCATCTGACATCATGTAAACAAAGACTTAGCACAGTGCCTAGTGTATTAGGTGTTCAATCAACGAAACTATAATCAACCAATGAATTGCCTCATCTTTAACCCTGGTAGCCACTGGCTCCACTTCCTTTTTAAGAAGATGCCCACTTCAGGCAACCATTTACAGTTAAAATTGGGATCCATCATACACATTCTCTTATTTGGGCAGCTTCACAACACTAGGAAGTAGGATGAGCAGGAAAACAGGATCATAAGAGTTCAATGACCTCCAAGTGGTCACCCAACTGGTAAGTAGGTAAGTAGAGTTGAACCCAGGAGCTTGGATCTTTCTAAGGCCACCTATGTAGGAATGTTTTCACTTGAGCAGTTGGAATTCTTAGGAAGCTCTTACACTGAGCTGGAATTGGCCATTCATTGAAGTCAAGTCCTTTCTTTGATCTGATGGCCTGTAGGCACTTGAAAACACCTACACCTGACCTCAGGGCTCCCTGACCTCCAGCTCAATGGTTTGAAGCTAAGATTCACTGCATTCCCATCATTTCTATGTCACATGCCAACCTTCTTCCAGGCACCCACAACCACGAGGATGTGGGTGTCTGGATCACTGGCCAAGGTCTCTTTCAAGGACATTTGGAAGCATCCTCTGTGCTGGTGGTCATTTTGTGAATCCTGCAGGATACTGGGTTCCCAGGTCTGCAGACGGCCTTGCCAGAAACCTCTTTGTAACAGCATTTGTGCTGAGGATTAGACTTATTCATCATCTTTGCCAGCTGAGGTGAGATTGGGCAGGGTGAAGACTGGAGTAGCCACCCGCTAGAAATTATTCAAAGTGCATTCGCTCTTGGCCATGCCACCATTGTTCTTGGAGCAGGTTTTGGACTCCTCCTTAATTGAATCAACAGAGCACATTTCACTCTCACACAATAGTGTTCGTGGACTGAAAATGGCAAATCGGAGGCTGCCGGCTTCATCTTCCTGTAATTTGCTGTGCAGGCCTGGGCAGGTGACCCCAGTCTTCCATCCATATGGATCCCTTTGTATCTATGGCAGCAGCAGAGGGCAAGGAGATGTTGCAAAACCCATTAGTAAAGATGGTCCTAATTGCAATGCCAGTTAGAACAACATATCCTTGGAAATAAAATTCAGAACACAAACTAAACCAATTCTGATCCCAGGAAAGTAAGAAGGCACAGATTCTAGATTAGGAGGGACAGTGCAGACTGACAGTTTGCTCTGTGCTGCTCACTACTGCCCAGTGGGCCCTGGGGTCTGCTGGGCACAGGCACTGGTTTGAGTACATCTGTGTGGGCTTAGGATCCGATCCCAGATGGAGACGCTGAAGATGGTGCCAGCAGCACATACCGGTGGGAGGATTCAGCCCCGTGGGGAAGGAGTAAAATCATATTCCCAGATGGAGAGGTCAAGGCTGTGGATATTTTTGGTGCCTTTCAGTGGGAGGACAACGTCATTCCCAGACCTGATTGGCGACCCTTTTTGGCATAATGGGATTTAAACGTTGGCAGAGATGCGGGCTTGTTTATCACCTGATCGTGTGACAGAAATAACACTCGGATGCTCTGCTTGTCTGTGACGTATGACTCAGGGTGCTGTCTGCAGGGAGCGCGTGAGGAACGGATTCATTGGAGAATTTTAGAGAAGAGAGCTGAATACAACTGTCTTCTCCTCTTTGATAGAACACGGGAAAGGGGAACAGTTAACCTGGCAAAAATGCATCTTAGCCATAGAGCTCAAGTCCACTGGTAAACCAGTTAGCTTGCCAATCAGGACTGTTGTCCATTCGTGTACTTCATAATCAACCATAGCAAAGGGGCTAGCCACAGAAAGGACACCAAGGATTTCCATCTGGCCTCATTAAAGGTATGTAATTTCCTGGTGGTAGAGGCTTATTCAGGGACTGACAGCTTTGATTCCCATTGTTTCATGGGAATTTTAAGCATTTTAGTGAGAAGGACCTAAAACTTATGCCCTTAAACATTTGATGAAATGGATCAGAAGTCAAGTTATGTGTAATATCACTTTATCTTTTCTTAATGAAAACACTGCCACCCGCTGGCTAATAAACGGTTTTGTCTTTTTTTTTTTTTATGGAGTGAAATAAGCAAGTCATTTTCCCTTCTTTTAAAAAGACATCACAAAGTCTAGTCGAGGTAATTTTTCCTCTGTTCATAAAAATTAATAGCGCCTCATAATGCCTGTCTTTCTTCAGTAATTGGCAGAGTAAAATGATCTGGAAGAGGCCTGTGCTCGCCAATTCTCAGGTAACAAAGGGAAGCGTTTTTGAGGGCCCTGCTGGTTTACAGGGGCCATTGCTGAATTTTGTGATTCCAGTCTAGTGAAGCACAGAGTATAGTTCACCTAGCACACGGGACAGCTGTTCTCAGTCCCACAAAAGGAGGGAGAACTGGGCTAGGGCCCTGCCCGTCACAGCAGATGTGCTCCCGCAGCCCCCAAGTGCCTCCAGATTTGATGGGTGGCCCTTCGTTCCACTGAGATGGGGTCAGGCTTTATCTCTGCATTTGTACATGACATGTCTCAAAGAACTGATTTTGGCTTTAGAACATCTTTAAATGGCCTAAGATTTCTTCAAATGTTAAGACACAGAACTACAGGAAAAGAAGGGGGGAAAAAGCCAACAGCTACACCTGTCAAGCATGAAACAGAGTTCCAGACATGATCGGATTTTTATTAAAAATTTTATTTAACAATTTCATAATTGGAGCTGTCATCTCAATACTTACGTGCGCTTGTCCAGGTCAACCACGGTCCCAGGAGCAGGAACCAGGCCTGCCACTTTGTCCAGAATGTCCTCTACCAAGGAGGACTGGGAGCCTTCCAGGGAAGCTTCAGGGAAGCTCACGGTTCTGGAGACACACACGGAGCACGTCCCATGTGCCAGGCATGTTCCAGGCTCTTCCTCCTGGAGGGCAGAGTTAGATCTTCAAGGTCAGGAAGTGCGGGCTCCATGGAGGGGAGTAAGAAACATCACACTGGGACCCCCTCTGATGTAGTGGCCCACTGAAACCAGGTTCAAATGAGCCCGGAAAGGCCAGGGGCCACCCATGGGGGCTGGGGGTCAGAGGGAGTGTGTGCACAGGACCCAGAAGCCCTCAGCCACGGTGACCGTGAGAGGGGGAGACGAACTGAGGTTGCCCAGGCTGGAGGATCACAGCCACGAAAGTGGTTTTTGCTGTTTCCTTGAGGTTTGGTTTGATTTTAACTGCCTATAGCTGCAGGGGCAATGCCTGGGTATCTCTACCCTCCTGTAGCAGGATGCTGGTGGGTGGGGTCCAGTCCTTCTAGGGGCTGCTGAATTAACCAAAGCAGAACAAGGTGTAGTGTTCTCTAAATGCATTCCATTGCAAGGGTCCTTTTTACTGAACCTGGGGTGGGATTGTGCCTGAGGGACACACCAGGAGGCCAGCAGTGCCCGCGGTGTCTTCCCCACCTAGGGTAGCAGCAGAGGGGACCTGAGAGTCAGGGGTCAGGTGATGGAGCTAAAGTTTCCCCGGAAACTGCTTTCACTGGGGGCGCCATCAAAAGCTTGTAGGCTCCATTACCCCATCTCTCCTCCCAGCCTGTGGGGTAGGGGAGGACCGCCCCACTGCAGGGACAGGAAATGAGCTCCGAGGAGGTAAACGGTCATGGCTTCCAGGCAGGCGGCAGGCCTGACAGTCCAGATATTCCAGTTGTGGGTTCCTGCTCCTTCCACAGCATGGGAGGGACTGAAGACCAGGAGCTTGGGCAGTGACCTTGGGGCTGCCTACAGCCTGCTGGTGGCTGCGAGCACTTTACCGCCCTCTCTGAACCTCAGTTTTCTGACCAGAAAAAGGTGTTGGGCCTGAGCAATGCCTGGAGGACTTCAGCCAGCCTCACCTGCTCACCCCCCCACGCCCACGACTCTGTACCCCACTCTCCCACCCTATGGAGTCCCGCCCCTTCCAGCTAATGAGGAAAATGTTAAGGATTTACTGAAGAAAAAGTTTCATTTCTCCAAAAGGCTCTATTAAGAAAGGGGGAGGGATCAGTGAGAATTTAAAATAGGAAGATAAGAACTCTCAAAGGTTGCACATTAGCGGTAACATCATTTAATAACGGCATGGTTTTGTAGAACTCTTTACACTTAATATTTAACTCCATTGAGTTTACAGGCAGAAAAGTATTTACACAACGCTATTATATTATTGAAGGACAAGTGTCCATTTCAGGATGTTACCAGTGACTGGGGGCACTTGAAATTGGTGGTAGAGTTAATATTAAAATAAGGTGCAAAGCAGACATTTTGAGTTTCCTAAAGCAGAGAAAAATATGTTTTATTCAGAAATGTCTACTGAAAAATTTTTTATTAAAAAAAATGAGGCTTTTTAATTTTTTAAAAAGAAAATTTGCTTGAAAAATTCTTGCTGGGCTTCTGCCAACCTTTGCTCTTAGCACCCAATCAGCCTGACTGACACTTTAATAATATCAAGGCCTAAAGGAACTCATGGTATTGATTTTAGCAAGAGATGGCGATCAATTATTAAGTGGTTCCAGCTCCTCCACATGCCTCCCAAGTCCTCCCTGCCACGGGCCTCTGTCTCTGCCAGCAGATCCTACCAGACGCAGGACAAGCTTGAATTTCCTGACTCTGCCCGTCTGTGGCTGGGTGCTGGGGCTTCTCCACCGCTCCAGTAACCACATCCTGCATTAAGAAGATCCCCCAAAGCAAAAACAGCCCCAACACTCCCCCAAAGAGCTATTTCCCCAGACAGCATGCTCTTGGCTTCCTCATCCCAGGACCTTGATTTCCTGGCTCAAAGCTCGAGCAAATCTGAAGCAGCGCCTTGCTGTGCTTTGCATCTGAGAAGGTCGTCCTGTCGCTCTGCACAGCCCTCCCCCTTCCAGAAGACGCAGTCACCTCCACTGTGCACACGGCACTTTTCTGAAACCCAAGGCCCGTGGGTTTCCACTCAGTGATCCAGACTTGATCTGGGGGGACAGGTTCCAGGCTCCAGGACTGCCCCTGGCTGGAAGATTTTGACAAAGAGCCCTGCATTTCCACACATTTCCACTTGGCCTTTACATGGTTTCTCTACTGTTTTGTGCTCACTCCCTCAAGCTGTGTGACTTCAAAAATAAACTTCTTGTCACTGTTTGAACATCACTCAGCTGGCATAGGAACAATCCAGAGGGGGAAGCAAATCTCAAGGAGGCTCTTTCTGTGTCCCCCCAAACTCCACCAGCTTATAGCAGAACCTGGTTGGGGGTCAAGGGGGTTAACAGGAAAACGCTGGAAGACAGACATTTGCATTTTTCCTGCTTCATCTGATGTAAGGTTTTACGTCATTCTGTTTTGACATTGTAAGAGTAATACACATTAGAAATGCTATCATTTTATTAAAGCATATTTGAAAATATTTCCTCAGTAAAGAGAACAGCTTGATTTAAGTCCAGAGGCTTTGCCATGATAGGCTAAGTGGTGAATCATTTAACCCCTTAAGCATTTATTGAACTCTTAACGGTGCTGCTGTGGTCTCATTCCTGTTGTCACATTATCTGTGGATACTTGTTTCAAGAGATTCTTCTAGATATGTTTTGTTTCCTTTCCAGTGCATTGGATTGCTTGGCTCAAACACTTCAGATGTTGCAAACATAAAATAAAATAAAAGTAATGTACTTAGTGTAGAAAATTGGAAAATAGGAGAAAATATAAGCAAAAAATAAATTTTATCACCACAGACAACCTCTTTTAATTTTTTAGTTTATTTTCTTCCAGGTTCTCTCCCAACTTTTTTTTTTAATGTGTTTTTAGAAAATAGCCTCATTTATACAGGTTTTCTATCCTGATTTTTTTCATTTAATGTAGCGTATTTCTTGTTTTATTAAAAATTTAGAAAAACATTTAATGTTTGAATAATATTCCATCATGTTATTATACTGTAACTTATTTACCCATAATCCTTATCCTTTAATGCAAATGTTTGTTTTTTAAATTAAAAAAATGTATTGAATGCCACTCTGAGTCAGGGGTCATGTGGTGTTGGGTATCTGTGTGCTTTTAAATTTTTTAGCTTATAAACTTCAGAGTATATGAACTGTTGAGCATATTTTCCTTACATCTTTGTGTACAGCTTTAGTTATTTTATTAGGGTAAACTTCCTCAAAGGTCTCTGTTCAATAAAAAAAGGGTCAACATGTGTTTTGAGCCAACTTTTTATTTGGAAATTTTCAAACCTACAGACAAGTAGAATAGTTTAATAAGCATTTTGTTTAGATTCACCAATTGTGAATAGTTTGCTTATTTTTTCTCTCTCTCCACACATATACACATACATACACACACACACACACACACACAGAATCTTTTCCTTGAACAAATCTAACCTTTGGAAAGTAACTTGCAGATGTCATGACATTATCCTCACTCCTAAACACTTCAGCATGTATCACCAGAGAAAGAATAGTCTCATACATTCTCATGCAATCATGGTACCTTTACCATATCCCAGAAAGTTACCATTTATGCAATAACATTAACCAGTATATAGTGTACTGATTTTTCCCCAACTAATGTCCAACTGGCTTCCTAATGTCCTCTACAGATGTTAGTTTTTACAATGTTGTTTTGTTTGTTCCCTTGGTTATCATATCTTGTTCCTCCCTCACCCCCAGGTTTAGTGTAGTAGAATTTACACTGAGTAAAATTCACTCTTTCTAGGTGTTAGAGTTCTACAAATTTTAACAAATTTATATAGTAATGAAACTACTTTGTTCGTAGTTTCAAAGTATAGAATATTTCCATTTTACCAAAGAGTTCCCTATGGCTTTTAAAACCAGTCTCCTTCCCTGGAAACCACTGATTTGATTTCTATTCCTAAGTCTTTGCCTTTTCTAGAATGTCATATAAAAGGACCCATACAGGGTGTAGCCTTTTGAGTTTGACTTCTTTCAATTAGCATAAAGCTTTGGGAGTTACCTATGTCCTTGCATGTATCAGTAGTTCATTCATTTTGATCACTGAGTAGCATCCATCACACGGATGTAACACCATTTGTTCATCCGTTTACCAGTTAATGGACATTTGACATGTTTCTAGTTTTTGGCATGATGAATAAAGCTGCTGTAAACATTTGTATGTGGGGATTTGTGCTCTCAAGTTCTTTTAGGTAAATACATAGGGGTGAGATTTCTGGGTCCAATATTAAGGGTGTGTTTAGTTTCATGAAAGATGACCAAACTGTTTTTCAAAGTGGCCACACCATTTGCTTTCCCCTTAGATGTGTATGAGAGTTCCTGTTACTCTGTATCCTAGTCAGCACTTGATTTTGTCTTTTTTGTAAGGTTTGTCATGGATCTTGTAATTTCAATTGGCATTTCCGTAATGATGGATGATGTTTGCCATCTTTTCATATTTTTATTTTCTATCCATTCCTCTTCTTTGGTAAAGTGTCTGAATGTCTATTCAAAACTTTTGCCCATAGGGGTTGTTTGTTTTCTTAATATTGGGTTTTGAGAACTCTTTATATACTCTGGGCATAAGTTCTTTATCAGTTATGGGTTTTTCAAATATGTCTTCCCATTCTGTGGCTTGTCTTCTCATTTTCTCAACACAGTAGTTCCTCCTTATCTGTAGAGGATATGTTCTAAGACCCCCAGTGGATGTCTGAGACCATGGATATCACCAAACCCTATATAGTCTGTTTTTTTCTTGTACACACATACCTATGATAAAGTTTAATTTATAAATTAGGCACAGTAAAAGAGTAACAACAATAATAAAAGTAGAACAATTATGATGGTATATTGTCATAAAAGTTATATGAATGTGGTTTCTCTCTCTCAAAATATCTTATTATACTGAATTTACCCTCTTGTGAGGATGTGAGATGATAAAATAAAATGTGACTTGAGGTCACAAAGGTTTTCTCCTGTTTTCTTCTAGTGGTTTTATAATTTTAGGTTTTACATTTAGAACTATCCGCACCAAGCTAAATTTTTATATGGTATGAGGAGTGAGTCAATGTTTATTGTTTTGAATATAAATGTCCAGTTATTCCAGGGTTGTTCTTTGAAGAGTATTCTCCTCCATTGGACTAATCTACTTTATAAACAAAAGTATATAAGAGCAAAGATTATGTAAATAGTGCTATTGACTAAGAAATATTTGATTTCATAGTGTATATGTGGGAAATGATTGAGGCTTACAATGCTAACTGATGAAGGCTATGGATGCAATACTAAGGGCCCAAGGATACAGTCTTCCTAGGTGCTCATTTGCTTGATAAAGAGTTTGGATTAAAAGGGCATTTAACTGCCCTTCCTCCCATACTAGAATGTAATGTTATGTAACAAAATTAATAAGCCTTCATATAACTCTTATTTCTTCAAAATATTTATGCTATTATTCTGGTTTTATAGATCAAAAGAAATTTAAGGTATAGAAAATGCTAATTTTTTAGGCTTATTAGGCTTTAAGGAAAATGTTATATTCATAAGATCTCTCTGCACTTCACCATACACCCTGGGGACTCCCATTCATTCTCTGTACCATAAGGGATAATTACATGAAAACAAAATGTAAACTCCTTTTGATTTTTTTTTCAGTTGTTTTTTTTCCCCAGGGACTTTTTTGTTGCCATTCAATCACAAGTAAATTCTGTATTCTAGTTCAGTGCTTATGCATGCCTTAATGTGAAAAATAATAGTTTAAATATACCATGAAGGGACAAGAGATTTCCTTCCTGCTCCAGTGTTTAGCAGATGAAATGCTGGTGCTGTGAGTCTGCCAGTTTCCAAAAATCGGACTGAATCACAAAAAGCTGTTTCTGCATTGCAGGTTCATTATTCAGTCCCTTCTTCTTTCTGACTTTTTAGCTCCGTAACTCAAGAATCCAGGCTAGCATAAATGCTTGGATGTCGATGGCATCAGTGTTTATCACTTTTCTACCACCCATGTGAGAGTAGTTCTGATGAGAGATGCCCCCAACTCTTCCCAGGGTGTCGCCAGGGGCAGTGTCTATGCTCTCATTAGTCCCCACCAATGAACACACCTCAGCGAACACACTGAATCGGGAGGCTAATGGCTCGGGCATGGGGTGAACTGAAGGTGTCTCTGACTCTCTCTATAATTATTCATTCCATAATATTTGAGAGTCCATCATGGAGCCAAGGAAAGGGGTTAAACAAAGAACAAGAGAAGCATCCTACTGTCCTGGACCTCAAGGCCTGGTAGGGAAGCAGGTAATCGTGCCTGCTGCCCCTCATACAACTGGGGGCTCTCGGGACTGAAGCCCTGGGACCACCCTGGTCAGTCCTTCCACGGTCCTCACAGCTATCAGTGAGGAAAGGTGGTTAATGATGGACCTCATTTTGCAGCAAATGCAGTAAATCTCATGACAAGTACATGAGCCAATGGTCTCCAGTGATAAATCGTCTTCCTGATCAATTGTCTTCACCAATTCCCAAGCTCATCTTCATTTTAACAACCTTGTCGTCTGCAATGATCACATTCCATTTTGCCTTGCAATTGTTGATTAAAAGTGTTAAACATCTGCTGAAACAAACCAGATCCCACTCTTGATCATTTGAATGAACAATAAATTCATTCCCCTTATCCAAGTGATGTCTGTTATTTTTCCTCCTTGAAGAAAAACAGCGATTTGACCACAAACTGGAAAACCCAGACCAGTGCCTGCTTCCAACCTAGTCAGCTAGTATCCATGGAGCATGACAAACATTCAAGGCCACTTCCCACTTTATTAACATTTGAAAAAAAATTAACAATAAATCACTATCTCTTTTATTCAATGTGTTTCTACCATTCCACTCAACATTGCATTGGTTAGGAACGATTTCAGCTACAAATAGCACTCTGACTAGCAACAGCTTAGCTTAGGATATATTTCACCCACAGCACAAGAATTTAGGAATTTAGGAGGTGGCCGTGTAGAGCTGGTCAGGTGCCCCAGAAATGGCCATTCCACAAGACCATCTTTGCACTCTGTGCCCTTACAGCAGTTCTCCTTGTCTGCTTACCATCCCCCCATGTTGCCTGGCATCAGGAAGGAGGAAAACAAGGAAAAGGGTGTGGTGAAGGGGCCACATAGCAGCTACTTCCACGGGCAAGGGATTTACAGGGACAGAAGGGAAGTGCTGGGGAATTTACCCCACAGGATCAGACCTTAACCAATAACAACTGAACTCTTCATTTCTCCTTACACTGAAAGGAAGGACTTTGATGTGGGCACTGCTCAAACCCCCAGCTTCCCTGGGGGGTTAAGCTGAAGTTGCACTCCCGGAGCCTCTGCCTGTTGTTTATCCTCACTTGCTGTCCTTGCCCTCCTGGTCCTGTCTCCTCATTCCTCTACCAGTTTTCCTGGGATCACTTAATACATGACTTTATGTATATCTGCATCTCAGGGGCGCTTCTCAGGAACCCAAACTAAGTATCAGATGTCATCATTTTAACCCTATCAGTGCATCCAAATGTACAATTTTTTCCCTAGTCAGTCCAGCAATTACTAAAAAAGTAACTCACACACTGTTGAACATTTCTGTGCCGTATCTAACCCTCAGGTGCTCTATGGCATAATTAGTGTTTATAGATATCATCATCATAAGCATTGTGAACACAGATCAATATAATATGACCAACTGCAAGTAAAGACTTGAGTTAAACTCGGTCTCTTAATCATGAATTTAAGCAAAGGATGACTTTATTTGCAATAAAATGCATTCTTATCATGCCATTTGAGAAGAGTATATTTTTCAGCAAAGCTACTTGCATTGGTTTAAAACTACAGTCAGTCATACTGACAGGGTGGGGCTTCACCGACTTTTCTCCTATAATGTGAATTTCACCATTCAAGTGGTTTCTGAAACTAAGCTTGATGGAAGAGTCAAGTGAAGCAAAAATACTCATAGATTTTCTCAAAAGTTTGCAAGTTGGCTTTAAAATATCTCATTATGACCTTGGTTTTATGTAATGTATTGTTTTCTTGAACAGGAGAAAATAAGATATAAGCATATTTGCTCTGCCACAATTATAATATTTGTCTTTGAAATAACTTTCTAAGAACAAACCCAGTACCTTTTACTTCAGCTGATGTCACTGACTTCTGGTATGTTGGCTATGCTTGCACCAACTTCTGCTATGTCAAGTTCAAGGTCAGAAGCTTCAGGCACAGAGGTGTGTCTGCCTCAATCCTCAGTGATTCCAGAAAGCTCTGCCTATCTTCATTATGTGGTATATTTTTGCTCGTTTCGAACGTAGGCTTCACCTTCCTATTTTGAAAGTAATGTGTTCCATGTTCTCAGTAGAAAATACAATTCTTAAATCATAATGCCTTAACGGGGCAAATGGAGACCAGCATTAACTCAGGAGGGGCCGGGTTCCCCGTCCTTTCTGTCATGAGAATTCATTGCGGCTGAACCACTGCAGTTTATCAAAGGCTGCATTTTGATAAAAAAATGTTCAAGCCAACACAATGTCAGGAAGGTAAAGGGGCTTCTGCAGGCCAATTTTACTTTCTGTCATCAAACACTGGCTTAGGAAGCGACACATGCACTTGGGAAATGGCTTCCAGTTCAAGACTTTGCCCTGAGGACGTTTTTACTTCCTCAAAAGAGACTTCCAGTTACAGTAAAAACAAACAAACAGAAAACACAACAGGGGATAAATTCATGAAAATATTATTATACCTTGGAATAGCAAATGAAGAATGATGGGAACTCATAAAACCCATAAAAAAATTAGTATGCTTATTTTATCAGGGAACTCTCCATGGCTGACCCTTAGCTAAGTCATGTTTTTCTGTAAACAAAGCATTTACAAGGAGGTGAACTGATGGACAGGAACCAGTGGCATTTTCTGAATTTAACACCAGCTCATCAACACAATCTCATTGCTCCCCAAACCTCAGCTCTCAGTTCAAGGTGGGCCGTGAGCCACACATTGGCCATTGGCCTCCCTCTGGGGGGAACACATTGAACTGATAGGAAAAGAGTACGAACAGGGATACATTCAAAGGATATTCGGTGGGTCAGGACTTGGACACTTTTGGACGACCCAGCTGGAGGGGCTCCCCTTAGGACATGCACCCAGGAACTGGAATCCAGGAGTGATTTCTCTATGCCAGGCACTGTATTAGGTCTAGAGATTCAGAGATGAAATAGATCTAGTCCTGCTATCCCAGACCTTACAGTTCAGTGAGGGACTGTGTCTGTGTATGCTTCCCGGTGAACAGCACATAGGCCCACGGTGGAAAGAGCTGGAGGCAAAAGTACTATCTGTTGAGGACTGTCTGTGCATGGGTTTGACCCCACGTCCACCATGAGCCATGCCAGGTATCCCCCCAAACAACTAAGATTCCCCACCTTAAGAAAACTGCATCACCAGCATGGAGAAACCCAGTTTTGAACTCTTCTTCAGCACCCACTGGGGGACAGACATGTGCTAAGCCCCAGCAGATATGAGAAGCAGATTCTCGCAGCTCCTGCATCATCCATGCTGCTCTCCGGACACCCTGCCGGAGCTCCCTGTAGAAAAGGCAAAGCAGATTTGGCAAGGAGCAGCCACCTTCTACCCTCTGGAGTTCAGACTGGTAAGTCACTGACACTCAATGAGAACTCTCCCAACACCGTCTATTTCTAACGTGAACCAAATGGGCCATCTGTTGGGTACCTTTTTAACTACTGTCAATGCTCCAAAAAGCTCACTGTCCAAATTTACATGCAGCAATGGGTTCCAGGGCCATGCCAATCAGCAAAGTCCAGAAAACTCAACTTGCTTTAGAAAAGAGAGGCTTGTGCTCTGCCCATCTGTTTTGGGGGAACTGGAAACATCCCTGTGGGTAAAATTGTAATATTTCCAGAATATCTTGCCTGGTTTAAGTATATCTGCATATCAATAGGTGTTCAGAGGTGGAAAGAAGTATGACTTTAGCGCATTTGCATCATTCCTCAGGGGTGGAGAAAAGTTCATCTCCATGTCAATGGGTAATTAATTACCTGGGCAACTGAGGGTGTGTCTGAACCCCTGAGTTTAAAGGGAGGGTCTGGCTTGCTTGTTTGCTTGCTTGCTTGCTTCTTCAGGAGCAGAGGAGAGAGAAGGCCCTGGACTGCAGTTTGTAAGCAATAAACGGGTTTTAAACTTTATGTTTCCCTTTCACTGATTTCGGTTTTTAGAGGCATTTTGCCCCAGGATTTCCTCTCCCCAGATTTACAATACCACTACTTGAATAATGATTAACCAGGACCTTAAACAAGTAGTTATGCTGTTAGACTCCACCTGGATTGACTTTTTATATTTGGAACTCCTCCCAAGGCAGCACACTGGTCTGCTCCATGATCCTCACTGAGCCTGCGGCGCGGGGCAGGCGGTGAGCTCTGCTGGGCACTCACAGCTCCCAGTCTGCTTCGTTCTTGGAGGGCCTCTGACCAGAGTCTGGGTGTCTTAGGGCAAATCCAGATGGAAGAAAGACCTATACTTTTTTTTTTTGATATCCTTAATCTACAATTACATGTGCAATATTATGGTTATTAAACTACCCCTTCATCAGGTGCCCCCCACCAACCTCATTACAGTCACTGTCCATCAGCGTACTGAGATGCTATAGAATCACTACTTGTCTTCTCTGAGTTGTACAGCCCTCCCCATGCCCCCCAACATTACATCTGCTAATCGTAATGCCCCTTTTTCCCTCTTATCCCTCCCTTCCCACCCATTTTCCCCAGTCCCTTTCCCTTTGGTAACTGTTAGTCCATTCTTGGCTTCTGTGAGTCTGCTGCTGTTTTGTTCCTTCAGTTTATTGTTTCTTTGTTCTTATATTCCACATATGAGTGGAATCATTTGATACTTGTCTTTTTGCGCTTGGCTTATTTCACTGACCATAATACCCTCTAGCTCCATCCATGTTGTTGCAAATGGTAGGATTTGTTTTCTTCTTATGGCTGAATAATATTCCATTGTGTATATGTACCACATCTTCTTTATCCATTCATCTACTGATGGACACTTAGGTTGCTTCCATTTCTTGGCTATTGTAAATAGTGCTGCGATAAACATAGGGGTGCATCTGTCTTTTTCAAACTGGGCTGCTGCATTCTTAGGGTAAATTCCTAGGAGTGGAATTCCTGGGTCAAATGGTATTTCTATTTTGAGTTTTTTGAGGAACCTCCATACTGCTTTCCACAATGGTTGAACTAATTTGCATTCCCACCAGCAGTGTAGGAGGGTTCCCTTTTCTCCACATCCTCGCCAACATTTGTTGTTGTTTGTGTTTTGGATGTTGGCCACCCTTACTGGTGTGAGAGGATCTCTCATTGTGGTTTTAATTTGCATTTCTCTGATTAGCGATGTGGAGCATCTTTTCATGTGCCTGTTGGCCATCTGAATTTCTTCTTTGGAGAAGTGTCTATTCATGTCCTCTGCCCATTTCTTAGTTGGACTATTTGCTTTTCGTTTGTTGAGGTGCATGAGTTCTTTATATATTTTGGATGTCAACCCCTTATCAGATGCGTCATTAATGAATATATTCTCCCATACTGTAGGATGTCTTTTTGTACTACTGATGGTGTCCTTTGCTGTACAGAAGCTTTTCAGCTTGATATAGTCCTACTTGTTCATTTTTGCTTTTGTTTCCCTTGCTGGGGGAGATATGTTCATGAAGAAGTTGCTCATGTTTATGTCCAAGAGATTTTTGCCTATGTTTTTTTCTAAGAGTTTTATGCTTTCATGACTTACATTCAGGTCTTTGATCCATTTTGAATTTACTTTTGTGTATGGGGTTAGACAGTAGTCCAGTTTCATTCTCTTACATGTAGCTGTCCAGTTTTGCCAACACCAGTTGCCAAAGAAGCTGTCATCTCCCCATTGTATATCCAAGGCTCCTTTATCATATATTAATTGGCTATATATGTTTGGGTTAATGTTTGGATTTTCTATTCTGTCCCACTGGTCTGTGGGTCTGTTTTTGTGCCAATACCAAATTGTCTTGATTACTGTGGCTTTGTAGGAGAGCTTGAAGTCAGGGAGCGTAATTCCCCCTGTTTTATTCCTCCTTCTCAGGATTGATTTGGCTATTTGGGGTCTTTTGTGGTTCTATATGAATTTTAGAATTATTTGTTCGAGTTCATTGAAGAAAGCTGTTGGTAGTTTGATAGGGATTGCGTAGAATCTGTAGATTGCTTTAGGTAGTATAGCCATTTTGACAATATTTATTCTTCCTAGCCAAGAGCATGAGATGAATTTCCATTTATTAGTGTCCTCTTTAATTTCTCTTAGGAGTGTCTTGTAGTTTTCAGGGTATAGGTCTTTCACTTCCTTCGTTAGGTTTATTCCTAGGTATTTTATTCTTTTTGATGCAATTGTGAATGGAATTGTTTTTCTGATTTCTCTTTCTGTTAGTTCATCATTAGTGTATAGGAAAGCAACAGATTTCTGTGTGTTAATTTTGTATTCTGCAACTTTGCTGAATTCAGATACTAGTTCTAGTAGTTTTGGAGTGGAGTCCTTAGGGTTTTTTATGTACAATATCATGTCATCTGCAAAAATAGTGACAATTTGATTACTTCTTTACCAATCTGGATGCCTTGTATTTCTTTGTTTTGTCTGATTGCCGTGTGTAGGACCTCCAGTACTATGTTGAATAACAGTGGAGAGAGTGGGCATCCCTGTCTTGTTCCCGATCTTAGGTGAAAAGCTTTCAGCTTCTCGCTGTTAAGTATGATGTTAGCGGTGGGTTTGTCATATATCACCTTTATGATGTTGAGGTACTTGTCCTCTATACGCATTTTGTTGAGAGTTGTAATCATAAATGGATGCTGAATTTTGTCAAATGCTTTTTCAGCATCTATGGAGATGATCATGTGGTTTTTGTTCTTCTTTTTGTTAATGTGGTGGATGATGTTGATGGATTTTCGAATGTTGTACCATCCTTGCATCCCTGAGATGAATCCCACTTGATCATAGTGTATGATCCTCTTGATGTATTTTTTACTTCGGTTTGTTAATATTTTGTTTGGTATTTTTGCATCTACGTTCATCAGGGATATTGGTCTGTAATTTCCTTTTTTGGTGAGGTCTTTTCCAGGTTTTGGTATTAGAGTGATGCTGGCTTCACAGAATGAGTTTGGAAGTATTCCCTCCTCTTCTATTTTTTGGAAAACTTTAGGAGAATGGGTATTATTTCTTCTCTATATGTCTGGTAGAATTCAGAGGTGAATCCATCTGGCCCGGGGGTTTTGTTCTTGGGTAGTTTTTTGATTACCAATTCGATTTTGTTGCTGGTGATTGGTCTGTTTAGTTCTTCTGTTTCTTGCTTGGTCAGTCTTGGAAGGTTGTATTTTTCTAAGAAGTTGTCCATTTCTTCTATGTTTTCCAGCTTGTTAGCATATAGATTCTCATAGTATTTTCTTATAATTCTTTGTATTTCTGTGGGGTCCATTGTGATTTTTCCTTTCTCATTTCTGATTGTGTTTATGTGTGTAGATTCTCTTTTTCTCTTAATGAGTCTGGCTAGGGGTTTATCTATTTTGTTTATTTTTTCAAAGAATCAGCTCTTGGTTTCATTGATTTTTTTCTATTGTTTTATTCTTCTCAATTTTATTTATTTCTTCTCTGATATTTATTATGTCCCTCCTTCTGGTGACTTTGGGCCTCATTTGATCGTCTTTTTCCAATTTCAGTAATTGTGTCCTTGGACTATTCATTTGGGAATGTTCTTCCTTCTTTAAATAGGCCTGGATTGCAATATACTTTCCTTTTAGAATTGCCTTTGCTGTGTCCCACAGAATTTGTGGCTTTGTGTTATTGTTGTCATTGGTCCCCAAATATTCTTTGTCTCTGTTTTAATTTGGTCGTTGACCCATTGATTATCTAGGAGAATGTTGTTAAGTCTCCATGTATTTATGAGCCTTTTTGTTTTCTTTCTAAAATTTATTTCTAGTTTTATACCTTTGTGATCTGAGAAGTTGGTTGGTAGGATTTCAATATTTTTGAATTTACTGAGGTTCTTTTTGTGGCCTAATATGTGGTCTATTCTGGAAAATGTTCCATGTGCACTTGAGAAGAATGTGTATCCTGTTGCCTGTGGGTGTAGAGTTCTGTAGATGTCTGTTAGGTCCATCTGTTCTAGTGTGTTGTTCAGTGCCTGTGTGTCTTTGCTTATTTTCTGTCTGGTTGATCTGTCCTTTGGAGTGAGTGGTGTGTTGAAGTCTCCTAAAATGAATGCATTGCTGTCTATTTCCTCCTTTAATTCTGTTAGTATTTGTCTCACATATGCCAGCGCTCCTGTGTTGGGTGCATATATATTTATAATGGTTATATCCTCTTGTTGACTGACCCCTTTATCATTATGTAATGTCCTTCTTTATCTCTTGTTACTTTCTTCGTTTTGAAGTCTATTTTGTCTGATACAAGTACTGCAACACCTGCTTTTTTCTCCTTGTTGTTTGCATGAAATATCTTTTTCCATCCCTTCACTTTTAGGCTGTGTATATCTTTGGGTTTGAGGTGAGTCTCTTGTAAGCAGCGTATGGATGGGTCTTGCTTTTTTATCCATTCTATTCTCTGTGTCTTTTGATTGGTGCATTCAGTCCATTTACGTTTAGGGTGATTATCGATAGATATGTACTTATTGCCATTGCTGGCTTTAGATTCATGGTTACCAAAGGTTCAAGGATTGCTTCTTTAGTATCTAACAATCTAACTTAACTTTCTTGTTAAGTTATTGTAAACACCGTCTGATGTTTCTTTATTTCTCTCCCTTCTTATTCTTCCTCCTCCATTCTTTGTATACTAGGTGTTTTATTCTTTGCCTTTAGTTAGTATTTGGATGGTCTGCTCTCTTTGCTATGATTTTATTTTCTCTGGTGACATCTTTTTAGCCTTAGGAGTGCTTCCCTCTAGAGCAGTCCATTTAAGATATCCTGTAGTGGTGGTTTATGAGAGGCAAACTCTCAGCTTTCACTTGTCTGGAAATTGTTTAATCCCTCCATCATATTTAAATGATAATCGTGCTGGGTACAATATTCTTGGTTTGAGGCCCTTCTGTTTCATTACGTTAAATCTATCATGCCATTCTCTTCTGGCCTGTAAGGTTTCTGTTGAGAAGTCTGATGGGTTTTCCTTTGTAGGTGATCTTTTTTCTCTCTCTAGCTGCCTTTAATACTCTGTCCTTATCTTTGATCTTTGCCATTTTAATTATTATGTGTCTTGGTGTTGTCTTCCTTGTGTTGGGAGATCTGTGGGCTTCTGTGGACTGCAAGACTACTTCCTTCCCCAGCATGGGGAAGTTTTCAGCAATTATTTCTTCAAAGACACTTTCTATCCCTTTTTCTCTCTCTTCTTCCTCTGGTACTCCTATAATGGGAATATTGTTCTGTTTGGATTGGTCACACAGTTCTCTTAATATTCTTTCATTCTTAGAGATCTTTTTATCTCTCTCTGCCTCAGCTTCTCTGTATTCCTGTTCTCTGATTTCTATTCCATTAACAGTCTCTTGCATCTCGTCCAGTCTTCTGCTAAGCCCTTCCATCACTTGTCTCATTTCTGTATTGTCTTTCCTCACTTCCCTCACTTCCTCCCTCAGCTCTTGCATATTTCTCTGTAGATCCATCAGTATGGTTATGACTTTTATTCTGAATTCTTTTTCAGGAAGATTGTGCATTTCCATCCCATCAGACTCCCTCTCTGGTGTTGTCTGGGTCTGGGTAAGCTTTGTTTGTACCATATTTATCTGTCTTTTCATGGCAATAGAAATGGTTGCTGGTAGTTGCCACGTATGTCAGCTGGGCTCTTTAAGACTTTTAAAAAGAAAAAAAAAAAAGAAAAAAAAGAAAGAAAAGAAAGGAAAGAGAAAAAAAGAAAGAAAAGAAAAAAACAAAAAAAAGAAACGCCCACCGGGAGTAGATTCTGTGAGCATGCTGTAGGTGGCGCTGCTGCTCCACTATGCCGCAGCTGTGCCCCTCTGCAGGGCCCTTTGTTGGTCTGGCTGGGGCGGGAATGGATGGGAGGCTGCTGATCTCTGTGGAAAGTCTCAGTGAAGCTACTTTTTCCCAGTCGCCAGCCAAGGGGTCTGAAATTCCCCAGGACTCCCAGCGTGCTGGGCTGAGTGTGCTGGGACCATCCTGCCCCTCCGTTGGTCCCCTGTCTCTTTAAGACTGCAAAAAAAGCGCGTGCCTTTTTTTTTGTCCCGGGAGCCGGCTGAGAGGACCCGGGTGCATTCCCCCCCTCAGGTCCTGTACCTCTGTCTCTCCAATCTCCAATACACTGAGCATTGTGTGTCAGCGCTCCCAGCGCAGATCACCAGGGCTTGGTTATTTCGCGGGCCTCTGCTTCTGCTTCCTCCCGGCTCTGAATCCTCTCCTCCTGCCAGTGCGCTGGGATGGGGGAGTGCTTGGGTACCAACGGGTTGCAGTTCTGTACCTTACCCGCTTCGCTAGGTGCCAAGTCCTCTCAGGTGTAGCTGCAGGCTTGGTGATGTCCTGTATCTTCTGGTCTCACTTTTAGGAATAGTTGTATTTGTTGTATTTTCATAAATATGTATGGTTTTTGGAGGAGATTTCTGCCGCCCTGCTCATGCCGCTATCTTCCTGGAAGTTTTGGCTTTCTTATTTTTAATATAGCTGTATAAAATAAAAATATTTTGTTTGACTTCCCAATTCCTAACTTTGCTTTTGTAAAAATGCTAGGAAAGAAAGACTTTCATTTTAATTCTTAGGATTTTATAAGGAAGGCAAGCTGAATTTGTGGGTTATTTTGAAGCAAATGACATTTATTTCTTGGTCTTATTAGTTAAATGATGCATCTAGTACCCTATCTCTGTGAGGCAAATTCAGATGAAAGGGCTGTTTGAAATCGCTCACCACATCATTAGCCACGTGTGCTTTGCTCACTGCCTATGCTAGTACTCCCAGGGCACAAGTGACAGATAGGTGAGCAACTTCTGTGTATGTCCTACTTCTCTGAGATTTATAGCTCTGCACCTTCAGTAAATTTGTGGAGCAAAGTCTCTCCAAACTTTGCAAAATCAAGTTTTTGTAATGTCAATGTGAATACAAAGAAACTGGAATTAAAATAAATTGGCAGCTTCAGTTCCTTGCCTCCTCTTACAGAAAGAATGCTTTTGCAAAGGAAAATGCAGTATTAAAGACAAAATAAGATATTCTTCTCCTGGCTGTCTCTGGCCTTGGAAATTGTTTGTTTGATAAAGGAGCATGGAAAGAGCTTGAAAAACTGACTGAAGAGAAAAATGGACTAGCCTGATGCTTTGCAAAGGGTGAAGTAAACACTCGTTCATTAGATTTGAAAGTATTTTGGGTTGAATCTTTTCAAAAAATGATTTTTAAAATGAAACTTTAGCCTGTTTGTAGTTACATAACTTTCAGAAATGAAAATTTCTCTCCCCACATTAGGGATGTCAGTGGGTCATAACTAGGGGGCCAACTGGAGAGCAGACGCAGTAATGGTATTAAACACTGGCCCACAACCCAAAGGGATATTGCCCCTGATGAGGTGTTGGCGATACCTGGGGACATTCCTGGCTGTCACAACCTGGGCATGGGAAGTGCTATCAATGTCTCATGGACAGAGAGCAGGTAGCTCCACAGGAAGGAATTTTCTGCCAATATATCCGTAGGGCAAAGTTAAGGATGTGTGGTATAAAGGCTTTTGGTAGAGTTGAAGGCCAGGGCTGGGAGGCAGAGCTTCTGCTGCCAAAGCCTGGAAGAGGGGCTCCCAATCTCCCCCTTCTGGGTGGGAAGGTCAGAAGAGCTGGTCATTCCAAGGAGTGCCACCATCACACAGAGTTAGCATCAGCGCATGTTTCAATGTACATTTTTGGTCGCCAACCCAAACATGACACCACTAAATCAAAATTAATCTTCACCAAATCATGCTTTCCCTTATAAAAATAATTTTAAGGAATGTGAAAACTATGCCTCTCTTGCTAAATGGGAAGGAGCCAGGCATGTTCTAAATAGCACTTGATTGTATTAAAATTAATTTGAATAAAATCATTAATAATATCCTGTTTAAAAAAGTAAAATATTCTACACATAAGATACATTTTTAAAGTGATATACTTACAAAAAAAATCATGAAATGATTGCAAACCCTAAAGTGTTTCCGGAGACTATCTATTCTTAAGAATGAGATCAATGAGTGAAGATTGGTGGGAACACAGAGGCGCAGAGGGGCTTGGCAAGTAGAGGGGCTCATTGTGTCCAGTCTGGGCCATGGCTCCATTCCACCCTTTCCTCTGCACCACACACTCCTGTCCCAACCTAGCCTGCTGTCAAAACACCGATGTGCCATTTGCTTATTAAAGACATTGTATCTGCTATCCAAAAACATTTTCAATATAGATATTCTTTAGAAACATAACTTTTGGAAAAAATAAGGTGTTTAGCATACAACCTAAGCCAGAAAATGCCTATTGCTTATCGATCTCCTTACTTACTTAAAGTGAACTCACTTCACTTTATATCCCTTGTAAGGAGCCTCTCTGTGAACTGAATTTTCTTTTTATTATACCAGATAAATAATGGTAGCTTCTGCCTCCAGACTGTTGTTCACAAGAACTACCTACCCTTCTATGCAATTATTCAAATTGCGTGAGGGAAATACTCTAAAATTAATAAACTGCCTCAAACATAAGACCTCCCTAATTGCAACTAATGAGTGCAGCATTCATGCATCACCCTTTCATCTTGTCAGAGGCAATGGAGCCCTGACTACACAGGACCTGCAAGATAACTTCATTTGTGCTTCTGCTTATTGCTCATCGTTAACAATTTATAAAATATGCCCGTGTTTGGAGCCAGAATAATGTTCAGTGACTGGGAAGTCATTACCAGGGTCACGTATGATTATTGTAACTGAAATATTGCGTGATGTGCCACTAAAGTGTTCCCTTTGATGAGCGACAGCAAAGATGAGGGCTTGGGTATCCTGAGTCCCCACAGAGTGGAGAAATAATTTCCCTGCCATAAAGCTGTCCATCTTTCTCTTTTCTTTCCTTCAGTCTTTTAAAGGAATATTATACACTGCTATAAATACTATGCTCTAGATACAACTACACACTGTGCTATATACATATACTGTGTACTATGTACACATACTACACACAATGGTATATACACTTACTATACACCATGCTATATACACCATACTATATGCACATTCTTAGTGCACTGTGCTGCATACACACTGTATATACTATGCTGTATAAGCATACTATACATTGTGCAATGTACACATACTATATACTATATTACATATACTATGAATATACTATATGCTATGTATTCACTGTGCTGCATACACACTGTATATACTATGCTGTATAAGCATACTATACATTGTGCAATGTACACATACTGTATACTATATTATATATACTATGAATATACTATATGCTATGTATTCACTGTGCTGCATACACACTGTATATACTATGCTGTATAAGCATACTATACATTGTGCAATGTACACATACTATATACTATATTATATATACTATGAATATACTATATGCTATGTATTCACTGTGCTACATACACACTGTATATACTATGCTGTATACTAGTGCAATGTACACATACTATATACTATATTACATATACTATGAATATACTATATGCTATGTATTCACTGTGCTACATACACACTGTATATACTATGCTGTATAAGCATACTATACATTGTGCAATGTACACATACTATATACTATATTATATATACTATGAATATACTATATGCTATGAATTCACTGTGCTACATACACACTGTATATACTATGCTGTATAAGCATACCATACATTGTGCAATGTACACATACTATATACTATATTATATATACTATGAATATACTATATGCTATGTATTCACTGTGCTACATACAAATGTTATACAATATGCTATAGACACATACTACACATTTACTACGTACTATATACATGTTTTATACACTATGCTAAATGCACTTTGTAGTGTACATTGAGCTACATATACACTGGTTCTATACACTGGTTCTATACACATCCACTCTACATGCATATTACACACTATATTACACACTCCTACTATACACTTTTATACACTGTACACTACATCACTAGGCTAACTAATATGCCAGGAAATCCTTACTCCGGTTTTGGAGTTTTCTCATGTTCGATGCTGTGGTCGACTAAAACACCACTCCAGTCCCCAGAGCTTCAAATTTGAAGTCTAAGAGAGTCTCTGATTCAGGGTTCACCTGGCTTTCTTTTAATTCCTGCTTTTTTCATTGTCCTTAAATGCAGTTACTGGGAGATTCCAACTGTGTCCTGCAGCATAAACTTATACTCACAAATGAGCTGAGTCTGACTTCCCTCATTCCTACCTCTGCTCACAAATTTACTCAGTCCTTTTTGTAACTGCATTGTCCTTTCTTTCCAGAGGTGCTTGGTTCTTGTTCATCTGTATAAACTGAATTTTGTTAACCCATCTTTTCCCTACTCTTTACCATCACTGCTGAGAAAAGGAAGGACTTCGCACTGCACGGGACAGCCTGCAGAGTAAAGAGAGCAGGTATTTCTGTCATGACGGTCCACCTTCCTCAGCCCTCCTCCTTCCTTTCCGTCCCTCCCCATCCCTCTCCATCCCCCCCGACCCCACAAACTCTCCATTCATTTTACAGCTACTTTGACTCCCATGAAACTCAAATGGGAAATGATAAACTACAAGATCTCTTAATCGACTTCAGACACCGACTGCTGCACTAACCAGTGTTCTTCGACCCGTTTGTAAAGTGTTGTGCCTGACCCCAGGGCCGGTCCAGGTTTGGTGGGGCATGAATCTAATACACTTTGGGCTACTTCTTTCATAAAGAGAATGCAGAATTATAAAGACAAAAATTGGTATGACAGTAAATGTTTATTTTAAATGATGTTACACAACACATTACAAAGTTTTAAAAGCTGAAAAATCTGCAAGCATTACAAGATTCAGAAAAGAGTAATATATTTTCCTATATATTTGCCTGCAAACTTTGTCATCTTTTCACACAAAAACAATCTGGCAATCATTTTCTATAAAGCAATGCTGTCCAGTGGAAATATAGTGTGAACCCCAAATTGCTAATTTCAGTTTCCTAGTGGTCACATTTAAAAGGGCAAAAAATGAAAAGGGGAGAAAAATTTTAATCATATGTTTCACTGAACCCAATATAGCCAAAATATTATATCAAATATTACTAATAAAAATATTAATGAGGCCTTTTGCATTTTTTCCTTAGTAAGTGTTCAAATTCTGGTGTGTGTTTTACACTTACATCACTTCTCAGTTACACTAGCCACATTTCACATGCTCTGTGGCCACACATGGCTGGTCGCTACCATACAGATCTCAGCAGGTTACTAGAAATGGGGTAAGATTTTAAAAATTTGTGGGAACCAGGGAGGGTGGCAGAAATGTGTTTGCTGCCTGCGAGAGGAGCACAGCTGTCTGCGTGTGGGTTAAGGACCAAAGCCCATGTGTGGATCACTTGTTGAAGACAATTCTCCACGGGTGCCTCAATATTTCTGCACATCTTCGCAGTAGAATACTTGGCGCCTTTTTTCCTGGACTCTCTTTCCAAGGATGTTTGCACAGCAAATGACCTTGGAAGACAAGAGTGTCTCCCTGTAAGGCAAAGGGCAGATTGTTTCCTGACCAGGATAATAAAGGTCATGTCTCCCTGCAGGTGGAGGTTGGTCAAGCTTGCTAGTGGTCATTTATAAGATTGTGGGGGGTCCTCAGCTGTGACACCCCAGGCCCATCCTGCTTCACCTCTCTGGGAGGTGGGACAAGGGGACTGATGAGAGCATGAAACTCATACTGCCTGGTCTTACGTGAAAGCTAACATCCTTTGTCTCTGACCTGGGAGTCTCATGCTTTCTGCCGCTGTCTGTGATACTGTGGCAGGCTCACTCATTAGCATGCTGGTCGGGGAAGATCTCAGACCCTCAACAATACTTGACTCTCTGGCAGCATATGAGGAGCCGTGCAGTGCAGCATTGAAATCACTAGCATTCAAGGCGTATGGACCTGGGTATGGATCCAACTCTGTGTTTTACTGGCTTGAAATATGCGATAAGAACTTTACACATGCAAACAGCTGTAAATCACATCTCCCACTAACCTGCAAAATGCTGCGGCCATTTCACACCATCCAAAGTGAGGAGAAATTGCAGCAGAAATAAATGGTAGCCCAAGCTGGGAGGAGTAAAGGTGTTTTGCTTTGGTAAGTTTCGTAACCACATGAACACATGGCCTGACGGGATATCTCTTGCATGTAAGATAAAGTCTCAGTAATCTGCAGATGGTGTGCCTCCTGACACCCCTGCCCCAGCCTGAGATGCTCCGAGCACTTTCCTGCTCCACCCACAGGGTTGCCTAATCACCAAGAGTCAGCTGTGTCTGTTCCCAAATCGGCCTATGCTGGTTGTCCTTGAAATTTTTTTTCTACTATAATTTATTTTATTATCATTAAACTACAATTACATGTGCAATATTACGGTTATTAAATTACCCCTTCATCAGGTCCCCCCCACCAACCCCATTACAGTCACTGTCCATCAGTGTAGTGAGATGCTATAGAATCACTACTTGTCTTCTCTGAGTTGTACTGCCCTCCCCGTGCCCCCCCAACATTATATCTGCTAATCGTAATGCCCCTTTTTCCCTCTTATCCCTCCCTTCCCGCCCATTTTCCCCAGTCCCTTTCCCTTTGGTAACTATTAGTCCGTTCTTGGGTTCTGTGAGTCTGCTGCTGTTTTGTTCCTTCAGTTTTTTTCTTTGTTCTTATACTCCACATATGAGTGAAATCATTTGATACTTGTCTTTTTCGGCTTGGCTTATTTCACTGAGCATAATACCCTCTAGCTCCATCCATGTTGTTGCAAATGGTAGGATTTGTTTTCTTCTTATGGCTGAATAATATTCCATTGTGTATATGTACCACATCTTCTTTATCCATTCATCTACTGATGGACACTTAGGTTGCTTCCATTTCTTGGCTATTGTAAATAGTGCTGCAATAAACATAGGGGTGCATCTGTCTTTTTCAAATTGGGCTGCTGCATTCTTAGGGTAAATTCCTAGGAGTGGAATTCCTGGGTCAAATGGTATTTCTATTTTGAGTTTTTTGAGGAACCTCCATACTGCTTTCCACAATGGTTGAACTAATTTGCAGTCCCACCAGCAGTGTAGGAGGGTTCCCTTTTCTCCACATCCTCGCCAACATTTGTTGTTGTTTGTGTTTTGGATGTTGGCCATCCTCACTGGTGTGAGGTGATATCTCATTGTGGTTTTAATCTGCATTTCTCTGATGATTAGCGATGTGGAGCATCTTTTCATGTGCCTGTTGGCCATCTGAATTTCTTCTTTGGAGAAGTGTCTATTCATGTCCTCTGCCCATTTCTTAATTGGACTATTTGCTTTTCGTTTGTTGAGGTGCGTGAGTTCTTTATATATTTTGGATGTCAACCCCTTATCGGATGTGTCATTAATGAATATATTCTCCCATACTGTAGGATGTCTTTTTGTTCTACTGATGGTGTCCTTTGCTGTACAGAAGCTTTTCAGCTTGATATAGTCCCACTTGTTCATTTTTGCTTTTGTTTCCCTTGCCCGGGGAGATATGTTCATGAAGAAGTTGCTCATGTTTATGTCCAAGAGATTTTTGCCTATGTTTTTTTCTAAGAGTTTTATGGTTTCATGACTTACATTCAGGTCTTTGATTCACCTTGAGTTTACCTTTGTGTATGGGGTTAGACAGTAGTCCAGTTTCATTCTCTTACATGTAGCTGTCCAGTTTTTCCAACACCAGCTGCTGAAGAGGCTGTCATCTCCCCATTGTATATCCAAGGCTCCTTTATCAAATATTAATTGACTGTATATGTTTGGGTTAATGTTTGGATTTTCTATTCTGTCCCACTGGTCTGTGGGTCTGTTTTTGTGCCAATACCAAATTGTCTTGATTACTGTGGCTTTGTAGTAGAGCTTGAAGTCAGGGAGTGTAATTCCCCCTGTTTTATTCCTCCTTCTCAGGATTGCTTTGGCTATTCGGGGTCTTTTGTGGTTCCATATGAATTTTAGAATTATTTGTTCCAGTTCATTGAAGAAAGCTGTTGGTAGTTTGATAGGGATTGCATTGAATCTGTAGATTGCTTTAGGTAGTATAGCCATTTTGACAATATTTATTCTTCCTAGCCAAGAGCATGGGATGCATTTCCATTTGTTAGTGTCCTCTTTAATTTCTCTTAGGAGTGTCTTGTAGTTTTCAGAGTACAGGTCTTTCACTTCCTTCGTTAGGTTTATTCCTAGGTATGTTATTCTTTTTGATGCAATTGTGAATGGAATTGTTTTTCTGATTTCTCTTTCTGTTAGTTCATCATTAGTGTATAGGAAAGCAACAGATTTCTGTGTGTAAATTTTGTATTCTGCAACTTTGCTGAATTCAGATATTAGTTCTAGTAGTTTTGGAATGGAATCTTTAGGGTTTTTTATGTACAGTATCATGTCATCTGCAAATAGTGACAATTTGATTTCTTCTTTACCAATCTGGATGCCTTGTATGTCTTTGTTTTGTCTGATTGCTGTGGCTAGGACCTCCAGTACTATGTTGAATAACAGTGGAGAGAGTGGGCATCCCTGTCTTGTTCCCGATCTTAGATGAAAAGCTTTCAGCGTCTCGCCGTTAAGTATGATGTTAGCTGTGGGTTTGTCATATATAGCCTTTATGATGTTGAGGTACTTGCCGTCTATACCCATTTTGTTGAGAGTTTTAATCAGGAATGGATGCTGAATTTTGTCAAATGCTTTTTCAGCATCTATGGAGATGATCATGTGGTTTTTGTTCTTCTTTTTGTTGATGTGGTGGATGATGTTGATGGATTTTCGAATGTTGTACCATCCTTGCATCCCTGGGATGAATCCCACTTGATCATGGTGTATGATCCTCTTGATGTATTTTTGAATTCGGTTTGCTAATATTTTGTTGAGTATTTTTGCATCTACGTTCATCAGGGATATTGGTCTGTAATTTTCTTTTTTGGTGAGGTCTTTGCCCGGTTTTGGTATTAGAGTGATGCTGGCTTCATAGAATGAGTTTGGAAGTATTCCCTCCTCTTCTATTTTTTGGAAAACTTTAAGGAGAATCGGTGTTATTTCTTCTCTATATGTCTGGTAGAATTCAGAGGTGAATCCATCAGGCCCAGGGGTTTTGTTCTTGGGTAGTTTTTTGATTACCAATTCGATTTCGTCACTGGTGATTGGTCTGTTTAGTTTTTCTGTTTCTTGCTTGGTCAGTCTTGGAAGGTTGTATTTTTCTAAGAAGTTGTCCATTTCTTCTATGTTTTCCAGCTTGTTAGCATATAGATTCTCATAATATTCTCTTATGATTCTTTGTATTTCTGTGGGGTCCGTCGTGATTTTTCCTTTCTCATTTCTGATTGTGTTTATGTGTGTAGATTCTCTTTTTCTCTTAATGAGTCTGGCTAGGGGTTTATCTATTTTGTTTATTTTTTCAAAGAACCAGCTCTTGGTTTTATTGATTTTTTCTATTGTTTTATTCTTCTCAATTTTATTTATTTCTTCTCTAATCTTTATTATGTCCCTCCTTCTGGTGACTTTGGGCCTCATTTGTTCTTCTTTTTCCAATTTCAGTAATTGTGTCTTTAGACTATTCATTTGGGAATGTTCTTCCTTCTTTAAATAGGCCTGGATTGCAATATACTTTCCTCTTAGAACTGCCTTTGCTGCGTCCCACAGAAGTTGTGGCTTTGTGTTGTTGTTGTCATTAGTCTCCATATATTCTTTGATTTCTGTTTTGATTTGGTCGTTAACCCATTGATTAATTAGGAGAGTGTTGTTAAGTCTCCATGTATTTGTGAGCCTTTTTGATTTCTTTCTAAAATTTATTTCTAGTTTTATACCTTGGTGATCTGAGAAGTTGGTTGGTAGGATTTCAATATTTTTGAAATTACTGAGGTTCTTTTTGTGGCCTAGTATGTGGTCTATTCTGGAAAATGTTCCATGTGCACTTGAGAAGAATGTGTATCCTGTTGCTTTTGGGTGTAGAGTTCTGTAGATGTCTGTTAGGTCCATCTGTTCTAGTGTGTTGTTCAGTGCCTCTGTGTCTTTACTTATTTTCTGTCTGGTTGATCTGTCCTCTGGAGTGAGTGGTGTGTTGAAGTCTCCTAAGATGAATGCATTGCTGTCTATTTCCTCCTTTAATTCTGTTAGTATTTGTCTCACATATGCTGGCGCTCCTGTGTTGGGTGCATATATATTTATAATGGTTATATCTTCTTGTTGGACTGACCCCTTTATCATTATGTAATGTCCTTCTTTATCTTTTGCTACTTTCTTCGTTTTGAAGTCTATTTTGTCTGATACAAGTACTGCAACACCTGCTTTTTTCTCTTTGTTGTTTGCATGAAATATCTTTTTCCATCCCTTCACTTTTAGTCTGTGTATATCTTTGGATTTGAGGTGAGTTTCTTGTAGGCAGCATATAGATGGGTCTTGCTTTTTTATCCATTCTGTTACTCTGTGTCTTTTGATTGGTGCATTCAGTCCATTTACATTTAGGGTGATTATTGATAGGTATGTACTTATTGCCATTGCTGGCTTTAGATTCGTGGTTACCAAGGGTTCAAGGGTTGCTTCTTTACTATCTAACAATCTAACTTAACTTTCTTGTTAAGTTATTGTAAACACAGTCTGATGTTTCTTTATTTCTCTCCCTTCTTATTCCTCCTCCTCCATTCTTTCTATAATAGGTGTTTTATTCTTTGCCTTTAGTTAGTATTTGGATGGTCTGCTTTCTTTGCTATGATTTTATTTTCTCTGGTGACATCTTTTTAGCCTTAGGTGTGCTTCCATCTAGAGCAGTCCATTTAAGATATCCTGTAGTGGTGGTTTATGAGAGGCAAACTCTCTCAACTTTCGTTTGTCTGGAAATTGTTTAATCCCTCCATCATATTTAAATGATAATCGTGCTGGATACAATATTCTTGGTTCGAGGCCCTTCTGTTTCATAACGTTAAATATATCATGCCATTCTCTTCTGGCCTGTAAGGTTTCTGTTGAGAAGTCTGATGATAGTCTGATGGGTTTTCCTTTGTAGGTGATCTTTTTTCTCTCTCTAGCTGCCTTTAATACCCTGTCTTTATCTTTGATCTTTGCCATCTTAATTATTATGTGTCTTGGTGTTGTCTTCCTTGGGTCCCTTGTGTTGGGAGATCTATGAGCTTCAGTGGACTGCGAGACTACTTCCTTCCCCAGCGAGGGAAAGTTTTCAGCAATTATTTCTTCAAAGACACTTTCTATCCCTTTTTCTCTCTCTTCTTCCTCTGGTACTCCTATAATGCGAATATTGTTCCGTTTGGATTGGTCACACAGTTCTCTTAATATTCTTTCATTCCTAGAAATCCTTTTATCTCTCTCTGCCTCAGCTGCTCTGTACTCCTGTTCTCTGTTTTCTATTCCATTAACAGTCTCTTGCATCTCATCCATTCTGCTGTTAAGCCCGTCGATCGCTTGTCTGATTTCTGCATTGTCTTTCCTCAGTTCCCTCACTTCCTCCCTCAGCTCTTGCACATTTCTCTGTAGGTCCATCAGCATGGTTATGACTTTTATTCTGAATTCTTTTTCAGGAAGACTGTGCATTTCCATCCCTTCAGACTCCCTCTCTGGTGTTGTCTGGTTGATTTTGGTCTGAACCATATTCCTCTGTCTTTTCATGGCTATAGAATTGGTCACTGATAGTTGCCACGTATGTCAGCTGGCTCTTTAAGACTTTAAAAAGAGAAGAAAAGAAAGAGAAAAAAAGGAAAAAAAAGAAGAAGAAAGAAAAAAAGAAAAAAGAAAGAAAAGAAAAAACAATAATAAAACAAAAAACAAAACAAAACAAAAAAAATGCCCACCGGACGTAGATTCTGTGGGAATGCTGTAGGTGGCGCTGTTGCCCCACTATTCTGCAGCTGTGACTGCGCTGCTCCGCAGGATCCTTTTATCGCTCTGGCAGGGGTGGGAACGAATAGGAGGCTGTTGATCTCAGTGAGAACTGTAAGTATGGCTACACTTCCTCAGTCGCCAGCTAAGGCGTCTGAAACTCCCCCGGACTCCCAGCCTGCTGGGCTGAGTGTGCTGGGGCGATCCGGCTACTCCCCTGGGCTCCTGTCTCTTTAAGACTGTTGAAGAAAGTGCACGCTTTTTTTTTCCTTCCCGGGAGCCGGCTGTAAGCACCCTGGCGCGTTCCCGCTCAGATCCTGCCCCTCTGTCTCTCCAATCTCCGCTGCACTGCGCAATGTGGGTCAGCGCTCCCCGCGCAGATCCCCGGGGCTGGCTACTTCGCAGGGTGTACTTCCACTTCCTCCCGGCTCTGAATCCTCTCCTCCCGCCGGTGCGCTGGGGTTGGGGAGGGCTCGGGTCCGGCCGGGTCGCGGCTCCGTATCTTACCCGCCTCTTGGGGTGCCGAGTGCTCTCGGGTGTAGCTGCACGCTGTACGTTTTCCTGTGTATTCTCGTCTCTCTTTTAGGAATAGATGTATTTGCTGTGTTTTCGTAGATGAATACAGTGTTGGGAGGAGATTTCTGCCGCCCTGCTCACACTGCCATCTTCCCGGAAGTGTTCTTGAAATTTTTATTCTCATTTTGCAAATCACTGATACACAAGTGAAGCAATAGTTGTGCTTTTCTTGAAAACAAGCTGAATGCTTGAGAAAGAATAAGGGCAAGTCACTTTAAAACTTGCTTTCAAAAAAGAAGTGGGAGAGAGAACATTATAAAAGATTTGGAAAAAAAAATCATTAAAATGTAAGACAATTTTAGTGGTAAGTTTCTTCCAACTTCTATTCCTCTCAGCTTCCAACACTCAGAAGCCAATAATCCAAACCAAAAACACCTCTGAAGCTACCACTTCAAGAATGGTTTTCTCCCCACCCCATCCTTTTTCCATTTCTGTCCAATAGAAATGCCTGGTCAGGGTAAAGCGGACTCCACAGGGATGTGGTAAATCTCCTAAAAAAGAGTCATTTAAAACCCTGGCAGAGCTGATCAACTTCACAGATATTACTATTAAATGTTTCTACAGGTAAAGTCAGCCACTCTATTGCATTATTTTCCTCGGGGGTCCCCACATCCTTGCAGTATCTGGTTCACAGGTGTATTCCTGCTCCATGGATATGGGAATAATCCCCACCACGCAGCTGCTTCAACTGCACACGCTTCTCGTCACACCAGGGCTCTGTAAGAGACATGTCCGACGTGGGCCTCACCCAGCCAGGGGTGTGCACGGCTGGTGCCTTGTGGCTCCAGGGGGGATTCCATTCCTCTGCCGGTTCCAGCTTCTAGAGGCCGCCCTGTCCCTTAGCTTGTGGCCCCTTCCCCTCTCTTCAGGGCCAGTGATCTCACCTGTCCCCACCTGGCAGCCCTGCCTCACCTGCTCGCAGTATCCTGCCTCCCTCTGCCTCCTGCTGACTGGCTGGCCCACCAGAGTGACCAGCATCCCTGTCCATCTCGCGGTCCTCCGGTTAGGGGCTGCCCCTCCATCGGCTGCCTTCGTGCCCGTCGCCAGGTAACCTAACGGCTCGGCAGTTTCTGGGAGCCAGGTCATCTTTGGGAGTCATTATGCTACCCAGCACAGCCCACGATTTTGAAGAAAGTGAATTTTGTGTGTTTTTAAAGATAACCTTTCCCCAAGCAAGCTGCAATCTTCTCCTGCAAAAGCAGCAAGGAGGCCTGAGATTCGGGAAAGAAAACGTCAAGGTGGTCCTTAGAGAGGCACTGGGACAGCACCTGCTTTCTCATGTCAAGCCGAGCCTGATGCCACAGGGCGTGGGGTGGGGAGGGTGACCCTTCCCGATCCCCCTTGACTCCAGTGAGCAAGACGGGCCTAGAATCTGTGCCCTCCAGAAGACATGTTCTGGGAAAATCCCCTCTTCTTCGGCAGCTCTGATGGGGGTCAGGCTGGAGTCACAGAGGAGCTTTTCATAAGAAGTGGGCCAGGGTGAAGGGTCGAGGAGTCAGGGAGGAGGATACAAAGGGGGGTTTGGAATAACAGTGGCCCAGAAACAGACGGGATGGCAGACCCAGAAGAGAAGGCACCAGTGGAGGATCTGAGGGGCCAGAGATGGCTGAGGGACTTGGAAGGACAGAGAGGCCTCACGTCCAGTGTTAAGCTGATCGCTCTTAATTCAGTCACGCAGAGCTGAGTGGCAGGATGGGGGCTCCAGCTGAACAAGGCAGTGTGGGAGAGGAGCCACTGAGGGAGGGCCAGGTAACAGAATTCAGTGGAGGCACAGTGCTGGACCGGGGGGACCAGGAGAAGCATAGCCCTGCCTGTCCCCAGGCCTCCCCAGAGTATTGGAAAGGATGGTGGCTTTATCACCAGCCCTAGAATAGGAGGTCCAGGCGCTTTTACTTAATTCTTTTTTTAATGCAAAATGGATATACAGTGATATGCAGACATCTTAAGTGGCCATCCGCTGCATTTTGACACATGCATATGCCCGCATAACCCAAACCCCAGCCAAGCTATAATGAGGGAACCATCCTCCTGAAAGTTCCCTCGTGCCCTTGCCCACTCGAACCAAGCTCTGCTATGGTTTAAAAAATAATAATAATTAAACTTTTCACTTTGAGATGATTGTAGATGCACATGCAATTGTAAGAAATAACAGAGAGAAATCTTGTATACCTTTTATACAGTCTTCCCCAATGATAGCATCTTTTGAAACTACAGTCCGTATCACTAACAGGGCATTGATATTGGTGCACTCAAGCCACAGAACAACCCATCTCTGTAAGGCCCCCTGCTGCCCATTTGTAGCTATACCCTCCCTCTCTGACATGCTCTTCCGACCTCTGGCAACCACATATATGTTCTCCATTTCTATAGCTTTGTCATTTCAAGAATGCTATCACGCACGATACAAATTGAATCGCACAGTATGCAAACTTTTCGGATTGGCACTTTCCCCTCAGCATTATTCTCCAGGTGGCTGTGGGCGTCGATGCTCAATGCTCTGTTCCTCTTCACTGCTGCCCAGTGCCCCCTGGGGTGGGGGTGGCACAGACGGGTTAACCCTTTACCTGTTGAAGGACATCTGATTCATTCCCATTTCTTTTTTCCTTTTTGAAATTTTGAGTTATGAGACGAACAAGTTATTAAGGACGTATTTAAAATATAGGCAAATTTTTTTATTAACTATGTGATAACTTTCCTATGTTAATTTAAAAATAAGCCAAATATAAGTTTCAGCAGTGAACATTATCAGTTTATTCGTATGTTCTGCCTGTAGTCAAATTTAATGGTTCATTTCTATATAATAGATAGTGTTTATTTATTATATTTTATTGGTCTCAACTGAGCCCATACTGCAATTATATTAGATATAAGAATTTCTTAAACATGATCAATAGACGCTTCTATAGGCACTAAATGATTTCACCTAAGTAAATCAGTTATAGAGCAATGGATATCAATTCAACTAGGAAGGTCTTCATTGGCTTTATTTCACCGAATATTTATAGAGAATTAACCAAGGACATTTTGGTTTTTCTGAATGGAGCTCCTAGATTCACTTGTGTACAGGTATTTATGTGAACGATAGTTTCCATTTTTCTGAGATAAATACATAAGAATGCACTGCTAGGTCACGTGGTGCTTGCATGTTTATTTTTTTAAGAAACTGCTGTGTTGTTTTCCCAAGTGACTGAAGCATTTTGTTTTCCTCCCGGGGATGACTGTGTGATCCTCAGCTCCAGGCCTGTGATACATGAGGCAAAAAAGGAACTCCAGGGACCTCTCCACTGCATTGTTCCTTGGTCCTGAGGTCCCTGGCTAGTCTGCTCCTTTCTTCCCACATTTTAAAGTTTTCTTAGGTTTGCTTTCTATATGTAATGTCCAGGGTATTTAACTTCACGTAGTGGGAGGAAGAGGGAAAGTATGCCTACGTTTTCATTCCAGAAATGGAGGTTCTTCCTTCTTTCTAATAGGACTTTATTGAGGTATAGTTGACATACGGAAGTATTCCCACATTCTGAGCGTGTAGCTGGTGAACGTTGTATATTTGCACACACCTGTTGTGACCACCACCCAGCTCAAGATGATGAATTCTCAATCCATCACTGCAGAAACTTCCCTTCTACTCGCTAGTCGGTAACCATCACCTTTCAGGTGACCGCTAGTCTGACTTCTACTACCATAGATGAGTTTTGTCTGTTTTTGAATGTCACATAAATGGAACCATACATGTCATTCTGTCTCTCACTTCTTTCCCATGCCATAATATTTCTGAGATTCACCCATATTGTCCCATGTACCAAAAGTTCATTTCTTTTTACTGCTGAGGAGCAGTTCATTAATAAATATACCACAGTTAATTTATCCTTTTAAAAGTTTATCCTAAGAGGCAATTTGACACCAACAAGCTCCAGAGTTGGAGATGAAATCTGGGCTGCTAAGGCCACTGACACACAGTTTCCATGGGAAAGACAGAAGAGAAAAATCACTGCTGTTTCTTATATTTTGTAATAAGTTAATGTGAAATGTACAGTTTACATTCCTCAAACAGTAATTTTAGGAAAAGCTTATTGGGTGTCTGGATATCTGTGCCTTTTGAAGTTCTGATGAGCTGATAGCTAGGGACCTCTGGGAAACCTGCTGTGTTCATGCTCTCAGCATTCACACCATCGCTCCCATTGTAGCAGTGTTAGGCCTGATATAAAATGATAAATGAGAAGAATGTGATGCAATTACTGACCAGAAAAGGCTATTCACTTCATATGTCTCTTTAAAATTTTTAAAAAGCCCTGTCATGTTGCTTGGCTTGTAAAGCAAAACAAAACACTATAGAAAGTGTTAACTCAGTTAGAGATGGATCTTGTTTGCAGAGATTGCCTTCCCTAACACGCAATGACAAATACTGCGGCTGAAGAAAGGGAAGGGCTAACACGCCAGTGGCCCCAGGCTGCAGAACTACAACGTATGCATCACCAAAGCCGCAACTGGTTCAGAAAGGAATTCACTGCGTGCTGGTTACGTGCACATCACAGCACCAATGGCTCCGTGCACACACAGAACGCAGCTGCAGAGCCCCTGCTGAAGCGAGCTCACCTGACAGAGTTGCTGCTCAGGATAGATCTTCATTTTTATTTTATTTCATTTTTTGCAGAGGGTCAAGGAAAAGAAAGCATTTCAAATACTTGATTATGAAAGCTTTAAAGATATAGAAAAGTTGGGATGAACTTTATAGTAAATATCCCTAAATTCTATAATTAACATTTTACTATGCTTATTTTTTAATTGTAGTGTAGTCGGTATAACATTAGATTAGTTTCAGGTGTACGACATAGTGATTAGATATTTATATACATTACAAAAGGCTCACCACGATAATTTTAGTTACTGTCTGCCACCATATGTAGCTATTACAATATGATTGATGACTTGGCCCATGGTGTCAGGATATATTTTTAAATAATTGAAAGAAGCAGGCCCGTGGACTGTCAGACCTAAGAGCTGGGTTTAGGGCAAAAAGCTCTTGACATAGGCTTTTGGGGTTTGGGATTTTATGACCTGGAAGCAAGGAGACAGATTAGCTCTTCCCACTAAGAATTTCCCTCCAACTCTAATTTTCTGATAATCATTGTATTTTTACAGATTGAGGAGGGGCATGAATACAGGGTGGCTGTAATTATACCCATAATGCATGATCGCCACCAAACTGATCCAGTGGGAATGGATGCTGTTTATAATTGTGGTAAACTGTAATTTTAAATAAAATGAAAATTGGGGTTTTTACAACACATTGCAAAATACCTAATTACCAGAAAGCCATTTTGCATATGAACTCCCTAATCTGTTATTAAACATGAGCACATTTTGAAAGTGTAACTACTAGTCAATCACAGTGCTCTGGCATGATATTACAAGTCACCTGCAAAGGCCATCAAAGTCATGTGACCAATGTTTATCGATGTCAGAAGCCCCAGGTTTACAGGGAGAAGCAGTTAGAAACAGGAAGGCTGGGAAATGGGGCCAATAACAGGCTGTGGAGTCTTCAAAACTGCCAAGGTCATCAGAAACCAGGGATGTCTGAGAAACTGCCAAAAGTAGCCTAAGGAGAAAGGACAGCGCAATGCAGTATAGAAACCTGGGCCAGAGAAAGCAAGTCAGGGGAAGCCAAAGGAAACCTGAATAAAGTATGGACTTAACAATATATCCAGACTGGTTTGCTCACTGTAACGGAGGTACCACAGTACAAGTACAAGATACTGACCAACAGGGGACAGTGGTGTGAGGTGTGTAGTAATTGTCTGTTCTATCCTCCCAGTTTGTCCATAAATCCAAAAATGTTCTAAAAATAAAATCTGTTTAAAAGTAGAGATAACAGAAAAAAATTTGTGGAGGCTGAGACGCAATGTGTAGTTGCCCCGAACTGCTGTTAGCGAGCTGGTTTTATTATTTGCTACCTTCATAGCTTGAGTTGTGTTTTCCTGAAGCACTGCAGTCATACAAGCATTAACACGTACAGTAAATCCCTCTTATTCTGTTTAGCACTTCAGGTGTCTGTGCACAGGTATGTTTATTCCCATTCGCAACCGTGACCCAATGACACGCAAGGCTTCAATGCAGAATTTTAACGCTTACTTTTGTTTAGAGAAGCTAGCGAGCACTCTTAAATGTTCTCCTCTCAATGCAGAATGCCTCCTTGGCTCCGTGTAAAGCCATTTGGCAGAGATGGTGGGACGAGGAGGAGACCGGCATGCACCACGGACAAGGTGATTTTAAGCTTTTCTGGCCACCTTCAAATCAATCATGTCACATTTATGACGATTTGTTGTCACGCTGAAATATTTCATTTGTTTAGAAGAGACACGTTGTAAGCGGACAGTGGTGCTGCAGACGCAGCCAACTCCTCCCCTGCCTTGCGTTTTTAAAAAATTTAAACCAAATTATTACCCCACCTAAGACACTGATATTTGACATGAATATTCAAAATCTGCTCACCAGTGTGACCAGAGAGGTCCTGACAATATTTAAGGCTGGAAAGAGCGTGTTCCCAGGGCAGGGTGCAGTGCACACCTTGCCTCAGTCCTCCCCGCGGGGTGTGATATCTGAGAGCTGCCAGGTGGCTGCTCTGAGCCTGAACTCTGATCATGGATGCTAAGCAGAAACAGGGCTTTGCAAGATCACAGTGCAGAGCTGACTGCAGTAATAACAACCAGCACCACTTCCTGAGCATCCAGGCCACACCAAGGGCTTTACACCTGCCTTCTCTCCTTTAAAGCTGCTCACAGCCCCCGAGGCCAGCCGCCCAGTGCTTGCAGCTTTTGGACAGATGCTGAAGCCCATGGTCAGGGGTGGATGGGTCTTGTCTGAGGCTCCAGGGCTCTCCAGTGATGCAGGTGGGATTGTTAGTTAGGATGAGTGTGAGCAGAGACAAATCCTGAGACCCCGCATACTGCAAGCGCAAGGCAGAGATTCCCAACTAGTCTATACTCTGTGGTAGAATGGGGGTATCCTCTTTGGTTCACAATCTTTATTGGGAGAATTTGCAAACCTTCAGGAAAGTAAAAAGAACAATAAAATGAACACCCAGGTATCCTTCCAGTATATTTGACATTTGTTAATGTTTTATTTGTCTGTCTCTCTCTCTCTCTCTGTGTTTAGCATTATTTTTGCTGGATTATTTAGGAACAAGTAAGAGACATCATGAAATTTCATTGCAAAATTCCTTGACATGCATCTACCAAGAATGAGCACATTGAGTGAAGGATATTCTGGACTAAATTTTTCCAAATGGAAAACCGAAGCCATGGTGGGCATGGGGAACCCCACTGCATCTGGAAAATGTTCCATCTCCTGAGCTGCTGTGTCAGGTCCTCCTAATCTGGCCTGGAGTCACGTCTCCTCCTGGCCACTGTGCATGCACCTGACACTTGCCTGAAGACACCAGAAGCTTGGAGCCACTGAGCCTCTGCCCACCTGCTCCCTTCTCCGACCATCGAAATCCTGCTCAGTACGTAAGGCCCAGGTGACACCACGTGCCAGGGTGCCTCCCACAATGTCCCAGTCTTGGAGCAGTAGTGTCTCTCTACCCAAGACCTTCATAGAGTCCTGCTTTTCTCTGGGGGTTGTTCTTCTCCTGTCTGACTTTCTCAGTGGGCAGCAAGCTCCTTGAGGGCAAGTTCATCTTTGTCTCTTAGCATGGACACAGAGGCTAATACATAGTAGGTGCTTAATAAACACTCATTGAGTTGAAGGGATCGACTTGCTGAAGATAAATGGCACATTGCAATCGCTGAAGGGTTCAGACGCTAGAAATGTTCTTTTTCTGAATCACAAGAAACATAATCATTTGAGTTAATTCAGAGTTACAGACACGAGAAAATCCAGGGTACTCCTGTGGCCTCACTATCTCAGACGGTGTCACTTAATGACACAAATAATTTCATTTCTTTTAAATACCATCGTAATGAAGAGCTGGCCATGCAATGAAGCCATCCGCGCCTTTAGCGTCAGTAGGTAGCTCCATTCTGTTTACACTGGGAATCTTAAACCATGTGAAGAAAAATGAAATGCTATTAACAAGAAAATCATGATTGACAAAACTACACAAAGGGGAAATGTGTCTTTCTTCAAAAATGCCCGAAACATCGGAAGAATGCCACAAAAGAGAGGCTGTTAGCAGTAGACAGTTCAACAGTTATGTTATTATACCCAACTGCCAAAGCTGTAGAAAAAGGCAGTAAATGAAGCAGTTGAGATGAACAGAGCCTATTTAGAAGGGGGAAAAAATATTGTATTTCTGAATCCAACAGCTGCATGTAAGCATAACCAGATCCTGGCTCAAATTATAGCTTTGGATTCTGGCCCCCTTTGCAGGGTCTAATCTGCTCTTGTAAGCCCTGGCACGGGCTGTTGGTAAATGCACTGAGGACGTTTTCCCCAGCATGGCGATGCGGCAGCTGCTTGATGAGCAGCTGCATACTGTGGATTTCAGGTCAGCGTGCATGTGAACACAGCTCCTTTGGTGGTTAACTGCTGCAGAAGTTAATGTCAGGCTGTGCCAACCTGCTCACTTTCCCTGGCAAAACCCTCTGAGATGACCCCATTCTGTACAGCTGGGCAGCTGTGGTTTTGTTTTCTAAAGATATACGCAATCTGTTCCTTTTTTAATAGGGCTTACTAGGAAGGATTTTGAGTCAGTAACATGCAACCTGAAAGAACTGTCACCCTCGAGTTGCAACCCATCCTTAGCACCCATCCCCTGATGTAGGAACATAGCCCTAGGGCAGAATCCCTGGTGGCCCCAGCCCTCCTCTGAATGGGAACTACCAGCCTTAGCAATAATGAATTCCCAGCTTGTAATATCACCCTTTCCTGCCCCCTTGACACATGACACTCCCCAAAGCATCATTAGATGCGACCAGGCTGACTGTCCTCTCTCTTTCTTGCCTGCTTTCCTCTTTCGGGAGTGATGTTATGGGAGGAGGTACCAGAGTGGAGTTATGAGTACTAAGATGCAGAGTGTTGTGACAGGGAGAACTACGTGGCAGACAGGTTTCTCTGATCAGTATCCTCACCCTCCACCCCCGTCACGGGAGTCCATTCAGTCGCTGTGCTTTGCAAGTGATGGATTCACCTCCTTGGTCCCAGGAGTGAGCACGTGACCAAAGCCTCAAGCCCAAGCCCTCTGAGCCACAGCGATTGGTTGGGAGATGGGCACTTGACTGGGCCAGGCCAATCAGTGCCCTCCTGGGGCAGCCCTTCGTTTGCTGGTAAAGAAGGGCTGAAGGGGGCGGGTAGGCTTGGCCTTGTCTCGGCTGATAGGCAGGAAGACCATTGGAGATAAGCCTCGCAGGGCAGGGGCACTGAAGAGAAAAGAGAGGCTCTAACTCCTAGAGCTGGTTTAGGCCTTGGATTTTTCAATTGCATAACGTAAACAATTCTCCTTTAGCTTCAGTCTGACTGAATTGGGCCTCTGGAATCATCTTGTGCAATTAATTATTTGCTTCCTGCTTTGTGCCCCTTTCTAGGACAGGAGCTCCATGAAATATGGGACTCTGTCTTCTACACTGTTAAGCTCAGCTCCTGGAACATTCCTTACAATGTTGTGCTCACCACATTTGGGGAAAACAACTAACCGTAAGGGGTAGCAGGGTGGGAGGTGGATATGTAAAGCTCCCATTAGGATTTTGGACATCCGCACCGCCTCCCTTCAGCTGTTTGTGAGCCATATCCTTGATAACAAAGCCAGTGATAGTAAGAAAAGATAATTCCTGAGTTCTCTGAACCATTCTATCAAATTATCAAAGCTGAAAGTGGGGGTTGGGGTGTGGAGCTGTGGGAAACCCCCAACTTTGTAGTAAAGTTCTACAGAATTGAGGGTCCAATCATGGTGACTGGCGTCTGGAGTGGGGGCCATCCTGTGGGTCTGAGCCCTTAACCTGCCTGACACCAACTCTGGTAGGTAGTGTCAGAATTGAACTGAGTTGTAGTACACCCAGTTGATTTCTGGAGAATCAGAGAGCTAGTTGTTGGTGTGGCAAAGACCCCAACTTCCAATCCCTATCTGGAGTAAAATCAAGCATCCTTACCTGGACCTCTAAACCCTGCGTAGTCTCCTGCTGCTCTTGCTTGTCACCCTCGTTTTCTTTCCAAGTTCGTCTTGTCCACAGTCCTCCACCCCCCAGCCACTCTTTCTTCCTCCACGATCCTCAGCTCCTAGGGCACACAACCACTGGGGACCTGGGCAGTCGCTGTTCACTTTGCCTAGATGCTCTTCCCCCAGATGGAGCATGGTGCACTTCCTACTCATTATCTCTTAGCAACGATGTCTCCCCCAACCACTCTGTCTACAAAGACCGATCCCATCCCTTCACTCTGATCCAACTTTTTGTTTAGTTCTTAAAACACCATCTAATATGGTATTTAATATTTATGTATTTTTCATTTGCTCACCCCAGGCAGAACATTAGCTCCATGAAAGCCAGGATTTTGTTTTGTTTGCGGCTTATTCCACTAATACAAATCCGTTGAATGACTATGTTACTCACAACTTTCATTTATTTTATGAAGCCCGGACTCTGCTCTCAAGAGGCCCCCAGAAATGAACAAATTGTAAAATAGATGAAGACAGAATTAAGGAAGAGCAGGGGAAGAAAATCTCTCAGGAGTGGAGGGGAGGGGATTCTAGGAGACTGCTGGTGGAGGAAAGCTTCCGGGCTGGCACTTTAGACCAGGGGTAGGGGCTAGGGGTGGGCGTACTTAAGTGTCCTAAATCAATGAGACAACTGATTCCTGCTATGTGTAAGGGGTTGCAGGTGACATGGAGATGCTGGAAAAGGATGACACACCAAAACGATACTTTTGAAGCAAAGGCAACATTTAATGAAATGAATAGACATGTAACACAATTTAACCTGAAAGCCCTTTGTTTGGAAAATTTTAATGGTTAAAAGCTCTCCGAAATGCTATTTTGTGCTTTTCTTTACAGAATACAATTTTAACTTTAAAGGTAAAATAATCAAATTGATGTTTTCTTCAGGGGAAGCCATGCACATATACCTGGCAAAGGCTGAGTATGCAGCCCAGTGACATCTGCCAGTTCTAGGGGGAACATGGGAACCAAATTCCTCTCTTTTAAGAAGCCATGAAGAAAACCAAAAGTGAGATATGAGAAAACTTCATTAATTCAGACATTTCTATTCTCAATTTGTGACCACTTGAATTTTACCTCTGTAATGAAAAATTTGCGATGCAAATTAAGAATGTAAATAAGATTAGATTGTTTAAACTACTCAAGAGAACAAAGTGTTTTCATGAATTCATTTACATCCAAAGTTGATAGATTAATTAAAATATCTTTGCACATTAGCCTGATAAACTTGAGAATAAGTAAATTTGATTTTTCTTAAAATAGTGACTTTGGTGTAAATCTTGAGGTTTTTCTGATCATTTAGCACAGGATTTAAATTCAGATTGTCTATTTCCTGTTTAGAGTTTTTAAATCATTTTGCAGAGGTATGTTTTTTTTTTGTTTTTAGATCAGTTTTACTCACCACTTGATGGATGTTTGGATTTTTAACAATTCTTGGCTATTATGAATAAAAATGCTACAAATATTCAAATACAAGTGTTTGTGTGTATGTATGTTTTCATTTCTCTTGGGTAACTAAGTACCTAAGAGTAAAATGGCTGTGTCATATACTAGCTGCATATTTTATAAAAAACTGTTAAATATTTCCAGCTTAACTCAGCTATTGCAAAGGATTAAATAAATTAGATATAAATTCAACAATAATGTCATTAATTTCAATATACTTCAAATTAAACGTTTCCTTCATATTTAATAAAAAAAAGATATATTGCCCAAACCCCACCTGTCCAGCAGCTAGCTTATTTTATGTTTTGTTACTACGAGGTTGGAAAATTGAAGCATTTTTTGAGTTGCAGTGACAATTTATGTAAAAAGAACAAAAACTTGATTATATGATTTGAATAGATTAGGTCTAACTACCTTAATGAATAATACACACTAATTGTTAACATCACAACTTTCATCTATGGGTTATATCCCATGCTCCCTGAAAAATGTGGTAGTCCCAGAAAATATCCCAGTTATATCAAAAAGAATCAGTGTTTTTGTTAATGAAGCTATGGAGAAACAGGCATTCTTACAAATTGCAAACAGGATGCAAAATAGTAGGAACTCTGTATTAGGCAATAGCTAACAGAACAGCACATGGCTTTATCTTTGACCCTGAAATGCGTCTTCTGGGAATCTACCTCGGAGATACACCTCCACAAATCTGCAGGAACACATACCTAAGCTTAGTGATCATGACATTATTTGTAACAGCAACAGATGCGTAATAACCCAGCTGTCCCTCAGCAGAAGGCTTGTGAGCAACCTCGTGGTGTGCCCACCCAAAGGAGCATCACAGACCCACAGAAATGAGTGAGAAAGCCATCCATATTCTATGTGAAGTGGTCTCCAGGGTACATGAAGTGATAAAGGCAAGATGCAGAGCATTATATATGTCATGCTAATTTATTAAAAGAAAAATAGGGGTGGGGGGATGTTGGGGGAAATAAGAACCCAAAATTGCAAAAAGCAAAGCCTTCAGAAGATAAAGCACAGGATAATAAAAGATAACTACATGGGAAATAATGGAGGGGATGAGAGTGTAAGACTTCTTGGGGTCATATGGTTTGGGCCTTTGAGCCAAGTTAATATTCATATTCAAAATTTGAAATGAAATCAATAGGAAAAAAGCACACCTGAAATTGGAATGAAACAGGATAAAATAACCGCAACAGTACATTAAATGAGTAACATGATATTATTTCAAGTGGCTCTTGAACTCAGTGCATTGATTGTATTACCAGTGGGATATAGTCTAAGGACAAACTACCATTCTCCACTAAAGAGAAACCAGAATTAACTGAAAGAAAATTCCATTCCAGACCTGAGGCAGGAAAAGTACATTTTACTGTGTCCGAAAGTGAAATAGCCCTCAGACAGTCACAGGGAAAGAGTATTTCAAAAGAGTGCAGAAGAGAATTAGAGAAAGAAAATTTAAAACATTATCTAATTGGTGATAGAGTAAAAACCATAATATACTTAGGAATAAATTTAACACAAGACATACAAGACCTCTTCAGTGAAAACTACAAAATATTACTGGAAGAAATTAAAGAAGACCTGAATAAAAGGAGAGGCATACCTAATTTGGATTTTTAGATTATATATTATTAAAATGTCACTTATCTAGGACCTGATATATAGATTCAGTGTGATCTCAATCAAAAATCCAGTCGGCATTTCTTTGTAGAAATTGGAAAGCTGTTTATAAGATGTATATGGAAATGCAAATGAGCTAGACTAGCCAAGGTAATTTTCAAAAGAATAAACCAGTGTTATATGATTGAGGGCTTACTACAAAGCTGCAGTGATAAGGACAGTGTGACACTCATAAAAGAATAGACACATAGATCTGTGGAACGAAACAGGGTCCAGAAGCAAATACTCACACATACAGTCAGTAGATTTTTGACAAAGCTATTAAGGCATCTCTAAGGTGAAGGAAAAAATCTTTTCAGCAAGCGGTGCTGGAACAACTGGATTTTTATACGGAAAAAAAAAAGGCATTGGCCCTTACACCACGCATAAAACAACTTTAAATGGATGATAGGATTAGATGTAGAATGCAAAACTGTGAAACTTCCAGAAGAAAGCATAGGGGAAATTCTGTGGCTTTGGTTTAGGCAAACATTAGGACACAAACATTTGAACCAGGAGAAAAAAAAATGATAATTTCATCTTTATCAAAATTTAAGAATTTTAATATTTGAAAGATACTGCATTCACATAATGGAAGAAAATATTATGTTATGACATATAGTCATGTGTCAATGTATACACACATGTATGTGTAAATATATATGTCAAAGGCCTTGTATTCCAAATGTATAAAGAGCTTGTAAAACGTACTTATAAAAAGACAACAACAAAAAAAGCCAAACAAAATGGGCAAAAGCTTTCACCAAAGAGGCAGGCATTTGGGAATGTGCTCAGCATGGAGATGCGATACCATTGCACACACACAAGGCAGCTAACGCTGAAAAGCCTGGCGACCAGGTGCCAGCAAGGATCACGTGGCCAGCAGGTACATAATGGTACAACCATTCTGCAAACCTGCTGGGCACTAACTTTAGCTAAACAACACCTACCATGTAACCCAGCCATTTCAAAACAACAATTGACCCAAGAGAAAAGCCAATGTATGTCCACACAAAAGCTTTTACATTCAGAGCAGCTTCATTCATCCTAGCCCCGAGATGGAAATGACCCAAATGCCCGTCAGTTTGTGAACAGATGAACTAAACATGGTGTATCCATGCAGAGCATTAAAAAGAAATGAACTGATGGTACATGAAACAATGTTGCGAATCTCAGAAGGATTATGTGGAGTGAAAGAAGCCAGCCACATACGATACACACACACACATACACCCAAGTACATAACTGTAGTATTCAATTAATACAGAATTCTAGAAAAACCAAACAAATCTAAAGCTGCAGAAACCAGATCAGTGGTTGCCTGTGGACAGAGGCAGGGAGGAGACGAAACTCAAAAGGACACAGGGGAAGTTTGCTCCTGATGGGAATGTTCTAGATCTGGATTGTAGCAGTAGTTTTACAGATATACTTAAAATGTACAGTTAAAATGGGTGCAGTTCATTGTCCATAAGCTATACTTTAACAAAAATGATAGAAAAAATAAGGATACAGGAGTCAGCATAAAGGGACTGCTATTGGCCAAATTTAGGATAATATGAGCATCAAAAGTGATTTAATTGGTTGTAAAACAGTGAGTATATATATTTTTTAATTAACAACCACAAAATCTGACTAAGCCTCTAAACCAAAACACCAATTTTCAGGGAATGCAATGGACAAAAGAACATATTCAACTATGCAATGGGGATGCATTCATCAAAATCCAGACTGAGGGAGCCCTGCAGTACCGACTCTCTTTCTTCAGCAAATAAAGTGCAGTAGTGAGAGAGCCAGCAAGAGAGGGAGGCTTATCCATTGAAAGCGACTGAAGAGACTTATCAATACTGCTATGTATTGACCTTACACAAATCTTGAGTCAAACAAAAACCTTAAAACAATTACAGGACAACATAGAATTTCAAACCCTGGAGATTTGATACTAAGGAACAGTTGCTAACTTTTTAAGTATGAGAATGGTACTGTTGTGGTGTTTTTGAAAAGGTATTTTAGCTTTTAGTGATACATACTGACATTTTTGTGGGAATAATGATGTATCTGGGTAGGATTTGTTTCAAAATCATCTGTCGGGGAGGTGGGCAGAAGTAGAGTTGAAATACTGGGTCACAGGTCAAACATACTTCACCTCATTCATTCCTCATAACACACAGGTCAGACAGATAGTCATGACCACCACACCCACCTTACAGATGGGACCCCCAAGGCACAGAGAAGCCCCATGATCTTAATCCTTGTGCAAGACTACTCTTCACCTTCTTTGATCAGGTAGGATCTCCGAGAGGCAAGAAAGAAGCAAGCATCTGTTGAACCATGGCACCATTAAAAAGAAGCAGGCTCCCTCTTAATTTGGGTCTTCCCAGGAGAGTATTCTGCAAACTGAGGGGTGGGTTTGGCGAGGGCCGCACACGCTCATAGCCGGGCTTCCTGCAAGGTCCCAGCGTGCCTAGGCAACTGTATGGAGGAGAGCACTATAAGGAACCCGACGGGGAGAATCTCATCCACTTGGGACCGCAGGGCTTCATGATGCTCCTTGCCCCTTCCTCCCAGCAAGATCTGGGAAAAGTAGAAAAATCCCACAGATGAGCCGACCTTTCAGCACAGCGCAGCTTTGAGACAAGGCAGAGCATTGTGCCTGGGTTCCGGAGGGCTGCCCTGGGGCAGGAGGGAGCCCACATCTGAACTGGCAGGCTGTGCCTCCGCCAATCTATAGTCTACGTCTGTCCAGAACAGGGAGCGTGGGTCTTTGTCACTCTTCTCTCTTCTGTCTTTCTTCTGTCTTTCCCTTTCTCCCTTTCTTTCCTATGTGTGTCTAATCTTTAATAGAAGTATTATAACAGTTTTTAAGAGGTGTATTATAATCACTTTGAATTAAAAATTGAAGAGAGAAAATCACTTAAAGTTTTACAATCCAAATAAAATAACCTAATCCCACTTTGGAGTGTTTCTCTCACTTCATTTCTTTGCTGCACAGGTTAAAACACACACACACAATTTACTATGAATTTTCATAAAACTTACTAAATGAATGGACTCCATTTCACCCCCTTAAAACCAGGGGAAATCTTAATTTTACTCTGCTGGCAAGGTTGAGATGACACGGGGCAGCCTCATATCGTTGGTGACAATGTAAAACAGTACAATTCCTTGGGAAGCAATTCGGCAATAGGTTTTAAATCTTGACAGTGTTCATGCTCTTTGATCTAATAACTGCACTTCCTGAAAGTAAAAATTCTGAAGTGGGGGATGCAGTGTATTCATAAGGATGTATAATACAGCATTATTTATAATTTTGAAAACTTGAAAATGATTTAAATGTTGAACAATATGGGGAGACTTGAATAAACTCTTAGGCAACTTTGAAAAGTCATAGTTAATTGTGTGTGTGTGTGTGTGTGTGTGTCTGTGTGTGTGTGTATGTTTTAATCTATGCAGCAGAGAAATGAAGTAAGAGAAATATTCCAAAGTGGGATTAGGTTATTTTATTTGGATTGTAGGACTTTAGGTGATTTTGTCTATCTTCAATTTTTAATTCAAAGTGATCATAATACACCTCTTAAATACTATTATAATACTTCTATTAAAGATTAGATACACATTTAGGAAAGAAAGGGAGAGAGGGAAAGACAGAAGAGAGAAAAGCAAGCTGACCTATATTATAGCAAACCAAAACTCCATCATTTTCTCTAAGTTTTTAGAAACTTACAGGACAATGTCAAATAAGGGAAAGTGTAGCTGGGTGAATTGCCTGCACTTCACATTTCCCAAAGCTTTTGTTTTACAGAACATTTCTCTGGGGCATCAGAATGCTCACCCTGTCAACAAATGCCCCACTGCCTGCTCAGGACATTCTATTTATTACACACTGATCTGCTTGCTGTGTTAAATGCTTAAGGCGCTAAGTTTTAGTACCACTTAGAGTTTCAAATACTCTGCTTGTTTATTTCCTCTCCTTTTTGAATGTGTTTGAAATATGAAGTTGGGGACTTTGTGCATGAAAAATAATTACAATAGTACTTGGAAGCAGAAGCAGCCCTCAGCGGGCTCCTGGTGCCTTAATTCAGAACCTGTCATTTTCCTTGGGGTTGATTACATACTGGGCACTACTGGTGTGAGATGCTCGAAAATGCTCAGCTCATCAGGGACTTTAAGACATGGGGCCTGTGCTTCACTCTTCATGATGTGAACGCCTGGGTATGTGACCACATAGGAATACACTGAGGATTCCAAGTGTGTCATCAAATGTGCTTATGAACACTGTTTGGTCTGCTTGTTTGTGTTAAAAATAATTATTTTCACTGACAAGATATTTCAATTACAAATACATGAAAAAGACAGGTTTGAAATTTTGAGAAATAAAATTTTCATTTATGGTAAACTGGAAATTTAAAGTTTGATAAACTTTAGCTGAATTTTTTAAAAGCATGTGAATTATAAAGCTATAACTATCAACTCAAAATATTTTGAATATATAGTGGGGAGGTGGGAAAGGGAGGTTTTTGGTAAAGGTTTGAAAACCCCAAAAAATTCTTTCAAAATTTTTCTCTCTGCATGTGTAGAGAGAGATTATAGCCCAATAAGTGAACCTTGCCAAAAAATGCTCTGCTTCTCTAGATATAAATCCACCTTACAGTAGATAAAATGATGGCTCTCTAAGTGTGATCTGAGAAGACCCTGGAAATGAATCTGAATCACAAAGACAGAATAAGTAGAAAATATTTACTTGTAATATTCATATATGATAGAATATCCACTTTATGCCAGTTATGTATACTGACCTCTGGTTCTTGTTTTGATCACCTGAAACTATAGCTATTACTTAAAAGTGTGGCTTTGAGTCTAAATTTTGTTTAGAGGCAAATATATAGACCATGGCAAAAAAATATTATAATAGGTTCTGAGCTTATACATCAAGTCCTAAGCTAGAACATCTTGTTTGAAGCTAGAGCTGTCCTTATTTTTCATACCTTTTTTGTTGTTGCTGCTGTTTTTTGAAAAAGCTTTTTTCAGAAAATTTCAATACCAAAAACATTCCTGTGGTCGTGAGTCTCTCCTGGTCAAAGTAATCTGTTTTAATGCCACAGATGTTTACAAAGCTCCACGCAGGCACTTTGCTGGAGACGGAGGTGGGGCGTCCACAATATGAACTAGACACAGGACATAGTTTCAGCTCTGTGTATTTCAGTGCCTTTCCTGTCTGAATCTCTTGGTTCGTTCAGTAAATGTTTTCTGAGCTCTCCCCTTGGGTCCCACCCATGCGGTGGTTGCCCTGTTATAAAACTAAGTGAAGCAGCAATGCTGCCCTCTGCTTCTTAGCTTTCCTAGGACTAGTCTACCTGTGCTGGTTTTAAAAACGTATATACGGTTAGGGTTTCCTTGTCGCAAGATGGAAGGTTCTGGAGATCTGCTGCATAATAATGTGACTATATTAACACTACTGAATGGCACACTTAAAAATGGTTGATATGGTAAATTTTATGCTATTTGTTTACCACAGTTTTTAAAAATACTGAATAACTTTTTAAAAGGTACCAATTCTTTGACACTGCTCCCTTCAAATGTTGGCATCTAATTCCTCTTCCCTTGAGCATGAACCTGACTTAGCACCTCACACCTAAGGAGTACAATGTGGTCAACATGATGCGTTATCATTTCAAAGGGTAAGTCGTTAAAAGAATACACCCTTCCTTCATCTGGCTCTCTCGCTCTTGGGTTTCTTGTTCTGAGGGAAGACAGAGGTCATACTGTGAAAGCACTCAGCAGCCTGTTGGGGGGCCGGGAACGGAGGTCTCCCACCAACAGCCGCCAGCAGCTCGCGGAGGAAGAGAAAGAGCCGTCTTGGAAACATATCCTCCAGCCCAGTCAGGCCGTGAGATGACTGCAGCCCCGGCCAGCATCCCGCTGAACTGTACAACAATCCACTGACCAACTCTGGAATTCCACAGAAAAAAAAAATAGAGCCATTGAGTTTTTAAGTGGGTTTTTTTTCTTTTTTTTTTTTTACATAGTGGTAGGAACCTCTGCAGGGCAGGGGAAAGTGCAAGCTATTTGTGGAAAGCAAAGCGAGGCCTTTCTCAATGGCCTGGGTTCAAGTCCTTTTCTGATACTTGCTGCCTATAGTCCTATTGAAAACCTCAGAATTTCCCTTTGGAAAATGGAGAGACTGCCATCTATTGTGCCAAACGGCTGCTGACATTAAATGGAAAGGTGAACGGCAAGTCAGGGGTCTGTGGTAGGTAGGTGCTCAGTAAATGATAGCTATTGTTACTTGAGTTCACAGAACACATCAAAGGTAAGAAATCTCATTTACTCATCTCATCCCAATTCAGTGTGGTCCTTTTGCTAGTATTCGTTATAGTCTAAACCAAAGTGCCACCAAAAATTTGTGGAGCCCGAGGATGTCAGGGTAGAAGGCATCCTAGAGCTCATCCCTCTAGTGTCTGCATTTAGCAGGTGGAGACCTGGCCCGGCTGAACCGTTCGTCCCAAACCCACACCAGGCCAGCCAAGACGAGGCCCAGAAAGCTGACTCACAGCCCGGTGTCATGGCAGCTGTTGACCTTCTCCTGGTGTTAGACTGATCTGCCAGCACATTTTTTGTGGCTGGAGAGTCTTCATTGGCTCTGCCAGAGAGCCTGCTAATTAGTCCCATAAACCATCCGCCGTTGAGCACTCCCAGAAGCCCCTCTGCATGGAGGTGCTGGAATGGAAGCCTTACACAACTTCCCAGTCAGCACAGCGTGGCCGGAAATGAAAAGAGCCTAGGGAAGTGGTACCATGACTCAGCTGTGCACATCCAGCCATGTCACCACACCACAGTGTACATATATTTACATTTTGAATCACCCTTCACCTTGTCTAGTCCCCTTCCTTACCTCTCTGCCCGATTATACCTCTGTTTTGTTTATCTCTTCTATCTTTTGTTATACACTTTTACTCAAAAGTCCTGCTGAGTTATTGCATGTGAGCCCTAGAGTGCAAATATAAATCGCATGTTACCAGCCTCAGGTAAAGAAAGGGAAGAGATTGGAAGACCGAGGCAGAGGAGGAAAGAAATGGACAGAAAATAATACTTACCAGGAAGTGACTAAGTACTGGTGCTGGGCTGTGTTATAGCCTCATGTCACTAAATTCTCACATTTATTAACAGATGAAGACACCAGGCTTGGAGGAGTCTGCCTGTTGGCCAAGAAGCACACAGCTGGCACATGGAAGAGTGAAGAATCTGGGCCAGTGTCCGTCCTCCTCCCTGCACCCTGTGTTTCTCAAAGGGCGGCTTCTCTGTGACTTCCTGCAACAGAATCTCCAAGGGTCTTGTCTAAAATTCAGGTCCCTGGGCTCTCTCCCAGCACACTGAATACTGATGAGAGCAGGGAGGAAGAGGAAGAGGGCCCCTGGCCACAGACTCATCTAACCAGCCTCTCCTCACTCAGATGCAGGACTGTTGGCTGCACACTGAAGTTTATGAGCCCCAGTGTCCACCATATTCCCTGGCTCAGCCCCTTCAGACTGGGACTTAGGTCCCTAGACTTTTCATGGGGTGCACAGCCAACCATGGTTTTCAGGAAATCTCTATCCCATATTTGCTCTGTCCTAAAAACGGCCCAGAGAATGCAGGTTTTCCTTTCTTTCCTTTTCTGTCACAATCAGCTCCCTTTACCAGAGAAAAAAGGCATACCTCTTACCTTGGTATGTTGTTCTGGGGTTTGAAACCCAGCCCTACACAAAGGGGTCATTGAAAATACCCAGGTCACCGTGAGAACGTGAGTGACTCTGATGAATGGAGACCAATCCTTTTCAATTCAGGTGTTTCCCAAACCTTTGATTTTAACAAAGCTGGAGGAGAAATGAATAGAGCTGACAGATAATTAATTTTTTTAAATTGTAGGTCACTATGATTTTTGGCCTATAAATCTGAAGCATTTCAATGAACTGCTATCATCACACTCCTTATACTTACTTCTGTATGTCCACAAGGTCTCTCAGCATTTACATCTATTTTAAAATAGATGCTGAACTCTGCTACATTTCTAATAATGTAATTTTCAGTCATGGTCATTTATGCATACTTAAACCAATTGTAAAAATGCCATCTTTTTTTACCAAAATTTGTATTTCTAATGACACTATATGTGTTTAATTATTACTTATTAAAATTTGTACTATATGTTATTCTGTGTTGATCAATTGCATTTTAATAGTACTTTTAATTGGAGGTCCAATAATGAAATCTTCATTAGCTTCAATCAGAATAAATTTTTAACACAGTCTTATGATCACAATACATTTTTTAAAAATTTAAATTTAAGTATGTATGCATTTCTGTTTTTTGTAAAGACACATTAAAGTGTGATCAATACAAGATGTTCAATCATACAATATATTAAACTTACAGAAAATTCTGTGTTGGAAGTGGAATGAAAATACAAGGTCAGTAAGAAGAATAAAAATATGAAATTTCTAACTGTTAAAGGATAGTTTGTGTATTCCATAAGTTAATGATGGTGGATATCAAATCACTATGGTATCAAACTCTATTAGATCCATTAAAAAATGGTAGACTATTGTATTCTAAAATCAATACTTAAAATATTCTGGAAATTCTGGAAATAAAAGATGCTTTCACACATGTGATGAAAACATTTGAATGTTGAATTAAAATATTTTAGGGGGTAGGTTGTTTATCAAAGTTCGTTTTGGGGAGGTAAATGAGCCCAGTCAGTTGGGGATCACTGCCCAAAGATATTAGGTGTTTACAGCCTTTGGGACTCAAACTGTTGAAACAAAAATGAATTTCTAGAGAAAGGGTTTGGGAATGGGGGTGGAGCTGGGAAATGCATTCATGAGACCTGAAGGCAGGTTTTCCAATCTCGAGAAGATGGGTTTACCTGGAGCCCATGTCTCGGCATTCAGTGGGAAGATGAATTCAGGAAAGATGAAAACTGATCTCAGAAAAACGAAATTTTGAAGTTCCTAACTTAGAAAGCACTGATCTACATTAAGTTCTGTAAAATATAAAATGGTAAGGTTAGAAATACTCCAACAGAATTAATAATAGTTTTTAAAGATGTCTGAAGAAAAAGGCATAGATAGACCTTGCATTTAAGGAAGAGAATTAAAATAACGAGGTATTATGTTTATCAAAATTAAATTCACTCATAAACAGTTTTATTAAGTTGTAGAAAAGGACATCAGGAAATGTCTAAATTCTCCAAACTGCTGAGACTCAAAAGAGTATTTCTACCCACTTACTTTTTTCTAACCATTTCAGCTTATCACATATATCAGAATGCCAGGGCCAGCCCCCAGGAAATGAATTTTCTTGATTAAAAGAATTTCAGCCAGAATTATGGAATTTTCAGTGATTCAGTTTTAATCTGAATAACTACTTAGAATGCTGGCAAAGCGATTTTATGACCTATGTAAAAACTGAGCTCTACTCTTCCAGAAAAGGAAACTTAATGTTTATCAAGAAGCATATATCTTTCGTGTGATGAGCATGCTGCATACAGAAAGAGAACGAGCCTCTGCACCTGAGTCAGCCTCACTTTTAGACCAGTGGAAAGAAACAGTGTTTATACTCACAAACTTAAATCAAAATATTATTTTAAAACATCCTGGAGAGACCCATTTAAAAATATTAATTAGAGCTGCCATTACAGCACAGCAAGCAATAATGTGATCCTGCATATTTAGCTGGGAATTTTCAAATACCAAATTACTCTCTCCAAAAAATGCATAAAGTGGATTCTAATAAATCAAGGGTTATGCCACGTGTCAAATATCTGTCTGAAATATATTCCTATGGATAAGCTATGAATTTTAACTTCCAGTGCACATCTCCTAGTATAGTGTAAAAGGATAACACCATATGACTTTACTTCTCTGAATACTTTCTCTGAAATACTAACTTTATAGCCCAAATTATGGTGTAAGTCAGTATAAAAATGCTATGAGTAACACTGTGTCTACCTTATGCTGTGAGAATCTTTTAATCTTCAGTGTGTGTGTCTGTGTGTGTGTTTGTGTGTCTCCTTGCACACACTGGGTTTCAAACCTTAGGACCAGACCTTTAAGCACTGACATTGCTTAAAAAAATCTGCCTAGGGATTTGAAACTCATGAAGTTCTTATTACTGACCCTTCCTGTACAAGAATCAAATCTGACTCTTCCTTGGGTTAAAATAATAAGTGTCTATTACACATGACAAAAAGATTAATATGACTTCTGTGTGCAGTATTTTGACATGGGAAAATAACCTTACCCCTGTCTTAAGAGATAGATTTTCTATAGTGAGAAAAAGTTAAAAATTATTGAGACGGAGGTGTCAGAGAGTGTAACCACTGGGTTCATATTGATCTGATCAAGACTTATGAGGAGAGGTGAAATTTGGCCCAGAAAACAGTTTGGAAGGAAAGGTACCCAATGACTTCAGACACCGAAGGCTTCATTGGAAATTGCTGTCCCTTTATTGACTGAAAAAAAGTTAGGCATGCCTGGTTTTGGAGGTCCAATATATCAAGGACTTGGGCTTTGTTAATGGAACACCTAAATCTCAGATTCATCAGAAAATGGGGGAAACTGCAGCCCACCATTCTGGTTTGTGCAAGGATCGAATGTGTCACCCATAACTGGGTGCTTAGTAAGTGTTTCCATTCCTTCATTCTCTGTTTCCCTCTATACATCCACTTCCCAAACCTCTGTATGAAGTGGAAACAATTTAGAAGCTAAGTCAACAAAGATGCCTTGGTGGTGACTTAAGGTTTAATCCTAGCTTCCTAAATACATTTTAACTATAGAATGTTGAATCGGTTGGCACTGCATGAAGAGACAGAAGTTACCTATCCCAGTCCAGTTATCTTCTGCCGGCTAGGGGACTGTGGCAAGTCACCCCAGCTTTAGGTTCTCCATCTATCAGATGGGAATAACATCTGCTCTACGTGATTCACAGGCTTTAGGTGACTCTTTGAGCATGCACATAAGTGCCCTTGAAACATTTCAAAGCATCACAGAAAGCTTTTGCAATTAAGCATTTCCTTTCAATCCTTTTTGTTATACATATTCTATTTTGGGGAAAGGGCACGATTTAATATAAGGGTGATTTGATCCTGTAGCCAACTCTTGATTATTCATGGTTAGAGAATAAATCTAACACAGATAGAGACTTTTTGATAGTAAGTTTAAACTTATTTCTCAGGTGACATAAAAGTAATTTGAATTGTGCCTCTAGGATGGAATTACCAAGGTCCATAAGGAAGGTCCACTTAATCACGATGTCTCTGGGGCTATGAAAGAAATACTTCAAAAACCTTTGAGCTGCCAGAAGTTGTTCAAAATCACGTTATCCCGAATTCCTGCCAATTTCAATGATTCACATGAAAAATATCACTCTAACTTCTATTCAGACGTTTTGCATGTACAAAGAGTTCCTCCAAGTTAACATTTTCTTGATTCACCTTTTTTTAGAATAAAGCTAGAGAACAGGCCATTAACGTGTTAGAGAGCTATATCTGTTATCTCTATTGTATTTCAAGTTATCAATCAATGCTAGTAATTATTCTCATAAGGTGCCTGTAGGTGTGTGAATGTCTGTGTGTGTGTGAATGTGTGTGTTCAATACTAATGTTACACTCTGGGAAAAAGTCAAGGAAGATTAATAGGGCATAAAATTTCTAATAACAACAGGATATTAGAAGAAAATAGGAGAATAATTACTTGAATACATAAACAGTTTGGCTCAAACTTATTATTTTGCCTTTGTTGAATCCATAATTTATATCTTTAATAAACTTCAGCATTTTCTCCAAAGCACATCCCAGTTGTCTTTATTATCTGCATAACGGGAGGACTCATTATGCAATATAATTATATTGTATAAACAAACTTCTAATCACTGTTAAGAAATTATTTATGAACATGTAACACTAAAAAGAAGAAATCTCAACAAGGTTAAATCCTGCAGAATGTATACTTTAATCCTATTTCATCCTTTTTGGTTACATTGCTGTTCCCTATCTCTAGCATGATGAACCTTATATTTGAGAGTCTTGTGTTAGACATAGTCAAAGTACTTCAGAGAGGGTTCATACATAGTCCAGAATTTCAAATGTCATGAAATATAGAAATTTTAACTAAATGTGTGGATATGAGTTCTTCAGTAGAAGGGATACAATATTGACTGCTACTCTGATGTTATTAACAACTGAATTAATATTATATGTTAATTAAGTTTACTAAACAAGTTTTACGTCTTACTACCAAGTATTTTATTGTTTTACATAAATCAAATGTTGAAAAAATGCATTTCCACTTATTCTATAACTTTTTTTCCTTCTATAATGGCCTTTTATGAGGAGACAAAGCTAAAGAGGGAGTAAATATGAATTAAAATTACATCAGAGGATGTCCTGGCAGCCAACTTAAACACAAATATCTCCACACATCCTCCACAAACTTTACCAGGCAATAAAAGGAAGAAATAAAACCACATAAATCCCATGCTTTCTGCAAAAATAGAGAACACTAAATACTTGTAATGAATGGGAAAGTAAACACCAAGATCCAACAGAACTATTTTTCAAATTTCTGCCACAAACCTTTGCTAGAAGAAGTGGTAGAGGCTGTGAAAAAGCAGACAGGAAAAAACAAAAGATGTGAAGATAAGTGACCCTCAGAAACAGAAAGATCACTGTAAGTATGAAAATACTGGAAAAGAATCCTTGTAGAAAAGAGCCCTAGCTAGAGAGAATGAACTTAAAAGCGAGTACACAACTTGTATAGGCAGTTTGAAAAGTGATGATTCTGAAGGAAAAAAAGATAACAAGGAAGAGACTCTGGAGACATGGTGATGAAGACAAAAAGGAACAAAGGAGGAAATGTAGGTTTCTGCAAGACAGAATCAAATAAAAATATAATCAAAGCATGCACACCCTCTTCCCCAAAAGCAGCCATCTGCTGAGGAAGTTGAGCTGCACATAAGAGCATGCTCTTGTAATCATCCCGAACCACTAACTGTGTACATGAATGATGAAAACACAATAAATCTTCATCTACAAAGGTCCTCCAAGAAGAAAACAAAAACAATACAAATCAAAACATTTCATTTGATAACAGTTCTCCTCCTCTCTGTCCCAAGTAACCATAAAACCGAAGAAAGACATAAGAAAAAATAAATCCTAAACTGAATTAAATATCATTAAACAAGCAGTTCAGAATATGAAAAACCATCAGGAAGCCAAATAAATTTTACATTGAAAAAGTGAAGACATAAAACAAAAGTGGACTGAAATTAGAAAAGAAACACAAGACAAAGACAAATAGCCTATGAGAAATGACAGTTATGTTTCATGGCACCCAAGAGAGAATTATTTGAATGAAAATATAATAGCATATAGGAAAAGAAAAATATAATGTACAGAGGGAAAATATGGAGTTAAAAAAGGGGAGAAATATTCATAGGGAAAGTGGTTGAAATAGGAAGTCAGGCAAGCAAGATCTATCACGTATCTAACTGGCGCCCCTAAAGCTGGACAGCAAATAATAAAACAGACTAATATTTCAAACTATAATTCAGTTAAACTTTCTGAAAAGAAAAGAAGTCCTGAAATAATGAAAGATTTCATAATGAAAGAGCCCCATGGGTACCTAGGAGAATTGACCTAGAGAGATGAACTCTGAGTCATATCTAAGTAAAATGATTTTAAAGGTAAAGAAAAACATCCAAAGTCTCTTCAAACAAAATGGTCAAACTATTTACAAGGGCAAAAGAATTCAACTAGCATAGGTGTAACTCTGGGGGAAAATATTTTCTCAGCCTGGGGCAAATTACCTTGGCACCAAAATCAGTCAAAGGGAGAAATAAAGTGAGAGAAACCCATTTATTGCCTACAAACAGTCATCCACTTCTGCATGCCCACATCTCTCACTATCTGGCTGCAAAAAGGGACCCCATCCTACCTCTCCCATCTGAATATGCCCTTGCTTCCCCAAGCAATCACCTATTGATATGTAGATGGCTATTTCTTTCCAGCCCTTGGAAACACCTATTGATATGGAGATGCACTAAGGCCAGGAGAAATATTGCGATTTTACCCACAATATGTCTCCTAAAAACCGATATGCAGAGCAAGGCAAATTAAAGAGCATTTTCAAGAAACTCGAAGGAGAAAATTATGAGCCAAGAATTTGGTTTCCAGTCATTCTGTCCTTCAGGTATCAAAGAAAAATATAGAAAAACAGTTCTGTACCCATTAGTCTTCCTTGAGGAATTGAGGAGAGAATGAATTTTATCCTGCCAAGAGAAGACTGGGGAAATAGCAGCAAAAGAAGGGGTTGTGAGCCTTTAATATATAGATGTCGGACTAACCCAAAAGTAGCAAAATGATATCCAATTACTATATGTTTTAATGAAGTAGAAATAATGCAACTAAAAATGAGGACTCAGGGATGAAAGAAAGAGAAAATAGGACAAGCTCATTTTAAATTGTACAGGCAACATGTCAGAATCAAAGGATGCTATTAAAAATAAATAATCAGAAAGAAAACATTTAAAAAGCAGGGAACTGAGAGTTTGCTATCTGATTAGACAAAAAGCTATATATTCAATTGGTGTTTCACAAAGTTTCAAGGAAATTCAATGGCAAAAAGTCTTTTTTTTCCCAAATGATCCTGAAACAATTAAATATCCAAATGCAAAATTATGAACCTCTATTCTTACCTCATCTATTCACAAATTTTAATGTACCAATGTCACAGACCTAAATATGAACTAAAACTATACAACTTGTAGAATATTTATTATGATATTATTGTGACCATGGGGTAAATGGGGAAAATATACAAAGCATAAAAAAACTAGATAAATTAGACTTCCGGGAAGATGGCGGCGTGAGCAGGGCGGCAGAAATCTCCTCCCAACACTATATTTATCTACGAAAACACAGAAAATACATCTATTCCTAAAAGAGAGACGAGAATACACAGAAAAGCGCACAGTGTGCAGCTACACCCGAGAGGACTCGGCACCCCAAGAGGCGGGTAAGATCCGGAGCCGCGACCCGGCGGGACCCGAGCCCTCCCCCACCCCAGCGCACCGGCGGGAGGAGAGGATTCAGAGCCGGGAGGGAGTGGAAGTGCACCCCGCGAAGTAGCCAGCCCCGGGGATCTGCGCGGGGAGCGCTGACCCACATTGCGCAGTGCAGCGGAGATTGGAGAGACAGAGGGGCAGGATCTGAGCGGGGAACGCGCCAGGGTGCTTGCAGCCGGCTCCCGGGAAGGAAAAAAAAAAAGCGCGCGCTTTCTTCAGCGGTCTTAAAGAGACAGGAGCCCAGCGGAGGAGCCGGATCGCCCCAGCACACTCAGCCCAGCAGGCTGGGAGTCCTGGGGAGTTTCAGACGCCTTAGCTGGCGACTGAGGAAGCGTAGCCATACTTAACACTTCTCACTGAGATCAACAGCCTCCTATTCGTTCCCACCCCTGCCAGAGCGATAAAGGGCCCTGCGGAGCGGTGCAGTCACAGCCGTGGAATAGTGGGGCAACAGCGCCACCTAGAGCATTCCCACAGAATCTACGTCCGGTGGGCATTTTTTTTGTTTTTTTGTTTTGTTTTGTTTTTTGTTTTCTTTTTGTTTTTTCTTTTCTTTCTTTTTTCCTTTTTTTTCATTTTTTTCATTTTTTTCTTTTTTTTTCTCTTTTTTTTTCTTCTCTTTTTAAAGTCTTAAAGAGCCCAGCTGACATACGTGGCAACTATCAGTGACCAATTCTATAGCCATGAAAAGACAGAGGAATATGGTTCAGACCAAAATCAACGAGACAACCCCAGAGAGGGAGTCTGAAGGGATTGAAATGTACAGCCTCCCTGAAAAAGAATTCAGAATAAAAGTCATAACTATGCTGATGGACCTACAGAGAAATGTGCAAGAGCTGAGGGAGGAAGTGAGGGACCTGAGGAAAGACAATACAGAAATCAGACAAGCGATTGACAGGCTTAACAGCAGAATGGATGAGATGCAAGAGACTGTTAATGGAATAGAAAACAGAACAGGAGTACAGAGCAGCTGAGGCAGAGAGAGATAAAAGGATTTCTAGGAATGAAAGAATATTAAGAGAACTGTGTGACCAACCCAAACGGAACAATATTCGCATTATAGGAGTACCAGGGAAGAAGAGAGAGAAAAAGGGATAGAAAGTGTCTTTGAAGAAATAATTGCTGAAAACTTTCCTCGCTGGGGAAGGAAGTAGTCTCGCAGTCCACCGAAGCTCATAGATCTCCCAACACAAGGGACCCAAGGAAGACAACACCAAGACACATAATAATTAAGATGGCAAAGATCAAAGATAAAGACAGGGTAATAAAGGCAGCTAGAGAGAGAAAAAAGATCACCTACAAAGGAAAACCCATCAGATTATCATCAGACTTCTCAACAGAAACCTTACAGGCCAGAAGAGAATGGCATGATATATTTAACGTTATGAAACAGAAGGGCCTCGAACCAAGAATATTGTATCCAGCACGATTATCATTTAAATATGATGGAGGGATTAAACAATTTCCAGATAAACGAAAGTTGAGAGAGTTTGCCTCTCATAAACCACCACTATAGGATGTCTTAAATGGACTGCTCAAGAGGGAAGCACACCTAAGGCTAAAAAGATGTCACCAGAGAAAAAAAAATCATAGCAAAGAAAGCAGACCATCCAAATACTAACTAAAGGCAAAGAATAAAACACCTATTATAGAAAGAATGGAGGAGGAGGAATAAGAAGGGAGAGAAAGAAAGAAACATCAGACTGTGTTTACAATAACTTAACAAGAAATTTAAGTTAGATTGTTAGATAGTAAAGAAGCAACCCTTGAACCTTTGGTAACCACGAATCTAAAGCCAGCAATGGCAATAAGTACATATCTATCAATAATCACCCAAATGTAAATGGACTGAATGCACCAATCAAAAGACACAGAGTAACAGAATGGATAAAAAAGCAAGACCCATCTATATGCTGCCTACAAGAAACTCACCTCAAATCCAAAGATATACACAGACTAAAAGTGAAGGGATGGAAAAAGATATTTCATGCAAACAACAAAGAGAAAAAAGCAGGTGTTGCAGTACTTGTATCAGACAAAATAGACTTCAAAACGAAGAAAGTAGCAAAAGATAAAGAAGGACATTACATAATGATAAAGGGGTCAGTCCAACAAGAAGATATAACCATTATAAATATATATGCACCCAACACAGGAGCGCCAGCATATGTGAGACAAATACTAACAGAATTAAAGGAGGAAATAGACAGCAATGCATTCATCTTAGGAGACTTCAACACACCACTCACTCAGAGGACAGATCAACCAGACAGAAAATAAGTAAAGACACAGAGGCACTGAACAACACACTAGAACAGATGGACCTAACAGACATCTACAGAACTCTACACCCAAAAGCAACAGGATACACATTCTTCTCAAGTGCACATGGAACATTTTCCAGAATAGACCACATACTAGGCCACAAAAAGAACCTCAGTAATTTCAAAAATATTGAAATCCTACCAACCAACTTCTCAGATCACCAAGGTATAAAACTAGAAATAAATTTTAGAAAGAAATCAAAAAGGTTCACAAATACACGGACACTTAACAACATTCTCTAATTAATCAATGGGTTAACGACCAAATCAAAACAGAAATCAAAGAATATATGGAGACTAATGACAACAACAACACAAAGCCACAACTTCACAGCAGGACGCAGCAAAGGCAGTTCCTAAGGAAAGTATATTGCAATCCAGGCCTATTTAAAGAAGGAAGAACATTCCCAAATGAATAGTCTAAAAAGCGCAATTACTGAAGTGGAAAAGAAGAACAAATGAGGCCCAAAGTCACCAGAGGGACATAATAAAGATCAGAGAAGAAATAAATAAAATTGAGAAGAATAAAACAATAGAAAAAAATCAATGAAACCAAGAGCTGGTTCTTTGAAAAAATAAAACAAAATAGATAAACCCCTAGCCAGACTCATTAAGAGAAAAAGAGAATCTACACACATAATCACAATCAGAAATGAGAAAGGAAAAATCACGACGGACCCCACAAAAATACAAAGAATCATAAGAGAATATTATGAGAACCTATATGCTAACAAGCTGGAAAACATAGAAGAAATGGACAACTTCTTAGAGAAATACAACCTTCCAAGACTGACCTACTAAGAAACAGAAAAACTAAACAGACAAATCACCAGTGACCAAATCGAATTGGTAATCAAAAAACTACCCAAGAACAAAACCCCAGGCCTGATGGATTCACCTCTGAATTCTACCATACATATAGAGAAGAAATACCACCGATTCTCCTTAAAGTTTTCCAAAAAATAGAAGAGGAGGGAATATTTCCAAACTCATTCTATGAAGCCAGGATCACTCTAATACCAAAACCGGGCAAAGACCTCACCAAAAAAGAAAATTACAGACCAATATCACTGATGAACGTAGATGCAAAAATACTCAACAAAATATTAGCAAACCGAATTCAAAAATACATCAAAGAGGATCATACACCATGATCAAGTGGGATTCATCCCAGGGATGCAAGGATGGTACAACATTCGAAAATCCATCAACATCATCCACCACGTCAACAAAAAGAAGAACAAAAACCACATGATCATCTCCATAGATGCTGAAAAAGCATTTGACAAAATTCAGCATCCACTCCTGATTAAAACTCTCAACAAAATGGGTATAGACGGCAAGTACCTCAACATCATAAAGGCTATATATGACAAACCCACAGCTAACATCATACTTAACGGCGAGACGCTGAAAGCTTTTCATCTAAGATCGGGAACAAGACAGGGATGCCCTCTCTCTCCACTGTTATTCAACATAGTACTGGAGGTCCTAGCCACAACAATCAGACAAAAACAAAGACATACAAGCATCCAGATTGGTAAAGAAGTCAAATTGTCTGTTGCAGATGACATGATACTGTCTGGCACCTCAACCAGATTCATTCAACCTACTCTTAGGAACTGTGCAGGCTGTAAGGTTGCAGTTTAAATCTTACAGAAATCTATTTTTATTACTGAGTGAAGACTAACAAATGACAATTCATTCTGATTGCATCAAAAAGAATAAAATACCTAGGAATAAACCTAACGAAGGAAGTGAAAGACCTGTACTGTGAAAACTACAAGGCACTCCTAAGAGAAATTAAAGGGGACGCTAACAAATGGAAATGCATCCCATGCTCTTGGCTAGGAAGAATAAATATTGTCAAAATGGCTATACTACCTAAAGCAATCTACAGATTCAATGCAATCCCTATCAAACTACCAACAGCTTTCTTCAATGAACTGGAACAAATAATTCTAAAATTCATATGGAACCACAAAAGACCCGAATAGCCAAAGCAATCCTGAGAAGGAGGAATAAAACAGGGAATTACACTCCCTGACTTCAAGCTCTACTACAAAGCCACAGTAATCAAGACAATTTGGTATTGGCACAAAAACAGACCCACAGACCAGTGGAACAGAATAGAAAATCCAAACATTAACCCAAACGTATACAGTCAATTAATATTTGATAAAAGTGCCTTGAATATACAATGGGGAGATGATAGCCTCTTCAGCAGCTGGTGTTGGAAAAACTGGACAGCTACATGTAAGAGAATGAAACTGTACTACTGTCTAGCCCCATACACAAAGGTAAACTCAAGGTGGATCAAAGACTTGAATGTAAGTCATGAAAGCATAAAACTCTTAGAAAAAAACATAAAAATCTCTTGGACATAAACATGAGCAACTTCTTCATGGACATATCTCCCTCAGCAAGGGAAACAAAAGCAAAAATGAACAAGTGGGACTATATCAAGCTGAAAAGCTTCTGTACAGCAAAGGACACCATCAGTAGAACAAAAAGACATCCTACAGTATGGGACAATATATTCATAAAAAACGTATCTTATAAAGGGTTGACATCCAAAATATATAAAGAACTCATGCACCTTAACAAACAGAAAGCAAATAATCCAATTAAGAAATGGGCAGAGAACATGAATAGACACTTCTCCATAGAAGAAATTCAGACGGCCAACAGGCACATGAAAAGATGCTCCACATCACTAATTATCAGAGAAATGCAGATTAAAACCACAATGAGATATCACCTCACACCAGTGAGGATGGCTAACATCCAAAACACAAACAACAACAAATGTTGGCGAGGATGTGGAGAAAAGGGAACCCTCCTACACTGCTGGTGGGACTGCAAATTAGTTCAACCATTGTGGAAAGCAGTATGGAGGTTCCTCAAAAGACTCAAAATAGAAATACCATTTGACCCAGGAATTCCACTCCTAGGAATTTACCCTCAGAATGCAGCAGCCCAATTTGAAAAGGACAGATGCACCCCTATGTTTATTGCAGCACTATTTACAATAGCCAAGAAATGGAAGCAACCTAAGTGTCCCTCAGTAGATGAATGGATAACGAAGATGTGGTACATATACACAATGGAATATTATTCAGCCATAAGAAGAAAACAAATCCTACCATTTGCAACATGGATGGAGCTAGAGGGTATTATGCTCAGTGAAATAAGCCAAGCCGAAAAAGACAAGTATCAAATGATTTCACTCATATGTAGAGTATAAGAACAAAGAAAAATACTGAAGGAACAAAACAGCAGCAGACTCACAGAACCCAAGAATGGACTAATAGTTACTAAAGGGAAAGGGACTGGGGAAAATGGGCGGGAAGGGAGGGATAAGAGGGAAAAAGGGGCATTACGATTAGCAGATGTAATGTTGGTGGTCACGGGGAGGGCAGTACAACTCAGAGAAGACAAGTAGTGATTCTATAGCATCTCACTACGCTGATGGACAGTGACTGTAATGGGGTTGGTGGGGGGGACCTGATGAAGGGGTAGTTTAATAATCGTAATATTGCACATGTAATTGTAAATTAATGATAATAAAATAAATTATATTAAAAAAACTAGATAAATTAGACTTCATCAAAATTGAAAGGCTCTGCCCTTCAAAATATAGCATTACGAAAATGAAGACAAGGCACAGAATAGGAGAAAATATTTGCAAAACACATATCTGATAAAGTGTCTGTATCCAGGATATAAAAAGAGCTATTGTAATTCCATAATTAAAAAACAACCCATGTAAAACCTGGGCAAAGTATTTAAACAGACGTGCCACAGGGAGATATATGAATAGCCAATAAGCACATAAAAAGACACTCAACGTTATTAGCCATCAGAGAAATCAAATAAAATGTTCAAACAACCCTATATCTAATAAATAAATAGGATCCATGAAAAAATTCCTGGTCTACAGAGCTTTACTGGTGAATTTTTTCAAACACTTATAAAGAAGAAAATATTAATTTTTTATAAACTCTTTCAGCATAGTATAGATGCAAAACCTAAAAAAGCATTACAGGTGAGTACTGGTGCAAAGGCAGAAAAAATAGGTACAATGGAACCAAACAGAAAGTTCAGAAACAGGTCCATATCCATATCCATGTTATGCAAAAGGCCCTTCTGCAGTTAGGCAGAAAAAGAAAGCCTTCTCAATGTCAGTTGGGTAGTCATAAGGAAAAAATGAGCCATGTCTCATATTACATATCACATTTATTCAAGCTGTGTCATAGATGTAATATGAGAGCTAAAGCAATTAAGCTTCTAGAAGAACACATAGAGGAATATTATTATGGCCTTGAAGAAGTGAAGATTTCTTAAACAGGATACAGAAAGCACTAACTTTAAAATTAAGTACTGTTATTCATGGAAGGACAAGATTACAAGAGAAAAGAGAACCACACTTAGGAGAAGATATTTTCAATTAATATATTGGACACAGAATTTTTATCCTGATTAAACAGAGCTCTTACAAACTAAAAAGTAAAAGATATACTAATAAACAGTTAGGGAAAAGACTTATACAAGGAAAGACACTCCAATGGCATCTAAGAACTGCTCCACATCAGAGGGAACAGGAGATGAAAAAGAGTGTAACAGAGGGATAGGATTAAAGATGGCAGCATGAGAGGTGAGACAGAGTTCTCCACCTAAAACCGCATATAATACGAAAATGTAATTAATACAACCAATTTTGAAAGAGCAACAGAAAAGAAGGCTGTGCCAGACTGCATACACCTGGAGAAAAGAACAGACCTCACAGAACAGGGTAACATACCAAAGCCATGACCTGGCAGGACCCAAGCCCTTCCCCCACCCCAGCTCACAGGCAGGAAGAAGAGAAATGGAGCGGGGAGGGAGTGGAGGCCTGGGACTGCTGAACGCCTAGCTCTGGAGATCTGCTCTGGGAGCACAAACCTACATTGCATGGTGCTCTGGTAATTCGGAGGGTTGGAAAGCTAAGACAGGCAGAATACCTGGAAAGACTAAGATTCCAGGTGCTTGTGGAAAACGGATCCATATTCGGCTTCTCTGGGACAAAAGAAAGGCAGGTGGTCTGAGAGAATTCCTAACAGTGAGAGAGCTGCTAAAGGGGCAAGGATTACGCAGAACTTACTGTTCCGGAGAAAGGACAGATAGACAAAATTGTCCAGGTGCACTCTGCCTAGCAGGTTGGGAACTTTCCTGATCCTCAGGCGCTCTAGCCTCCTGGCTGGCTATGCAGCTCCAAGGCCCTCCACTGTGATACGCAGCCTGCTGCGCCTTCCTCACAGCCAGCCCACACCTGGCTCACAAACTGGCAAACCCTGCCCTGGCATCAGGTCAGGCAGAGGGGAGCCCTGTCTAGAGCACCTACAAACGCAAAGCATAGAGGCTTATACCTGTGTGCTTGGCCCACTGGTTCTGGCAGTGGAGACAGGCATAGCAGCTGGGAAGCAGCAAAACAGCTCTTTCCTCCCCCCAGGCACCAATACCACTCCCCTGCAACCCCCAACATTGCTCCAGGGGCTGAGCAGCTCCAGAGAGCAGAGCTTCTGGGCACTAGAGGGCGCCATATACAAATACAAAATGTCAAAGAAACCTGGTTCAAAGCAAAATCATACATACAGCAGACAAAGAGTCAAATGAAACCGATCTCATGAATCTTCTTGAAAGAGATTTCAAAATAAAAAGCATAAACATGTTCACGGAGGTACAGAAAAACATTCAAGAACTCAGGAATGAATTTCGGTCAGAGATCCAATCATCATGGAACACAGTACCAGAAATGAAACATGCAATGGAAGGTTTTAAAGCAGATTAGATATAGTGGAGGAGACAATAAATGAAATAGACTAGAGAAGAGAAATACAAAGAAGCTGAGGCACAGAGAGAAAAAAGGATCTCTAAGAATGAAACAATATTGAGAGAACTGTGTGACCAATCCAAAAGGAACAACATTCGCATTATAGGGGTACCAGAAGAGGAAGAGAGAAAAAAATGGATAGAAAGTATCTTTGAGGAGGTAATTGCTGAAAACTTCCCCAATCTGGAGGAGGAGATAGTCTCTTAGGCCATGGAGGTACACAGATCTCCCAACACAAGAGACCCAAGGAAGACAACAACAAGATATATAATAATTACAATGGCAAAGATCAAGGATAAAGACAGACTATTAAAAGCAGCCAGAGAGAGAAATAAGATCACATACAAAGGAAAGCCCATCAGGCTATCATCAGACTTCTCAACAGAAAACTTACAGGCCAGAAGGGAGTGGCATGATATATTTAATGCAATGAAGCAGAAGGGCCTTGAACCAAGAATACTTTATCCAGCAAGATTACCTTTTAAATTTGAAGGAGGGATTAAACAATTTCCAGATAAGCAAAAGCTGAGAGAATTTACCTCCCACAAACCATCTCTACAGTGTATTTTGAAGGGACTGCTATAGATGGAAGTGTTCCTAAGGTTTAATAGCTGTCACCAGAGGTAATAAAACCACAGTAAAGAAAGTAGAACAGTTAATTACTAAGCAAATGCAAAATTAAATCAACTACCCCCAAAGTCAGTCAAGGGATAGACAAAGAGCACAGAATATGATACCTAATACATAAAGAATGGAGGAGGAAGAAAAAGGAAGTGAAAAAAAGAACCTTTAGATTGTGTTTGTAATAGCACACTCAAGGAGTCAAGTTAGACTCTTAGATAGTAAGGAAGTTAACCTTGAACCTTTGGTAACCATGAATCTAAAGCCTGTAATGGCAATAAGTAAATACTTATTGATAATCACCCTAAATTTAATCGTCTGAATGCACCAATCAAAAGACATAGAGTCACTGAATGGATAAAAAACAAGACCCAACTATATGCTGCCTACAAGAGACTCACTTTAAACCCGAAGACATACACAGACTAAAAGTGAATCCTATCAAAATACCAACAGCATTCTTCAATGAACTAGAGAAAATCATTCTAAAATTCATATGGAATCACAAAAGACCCCGAATAGCCAAAGCAATCCTGAGAAGGAGGAATAAAGCTGGGGGGATTATGCTCCCCAACTTCAAGCTCTACTACAAAGCCACAGTAATCAAGACAATTTGGTACTGGCAGAAGAACAGAACAATAGGACCAATGGAACAGACTAGAGAGCCCAGATATAAACTTAACTATATACTGTCAATTAATATATGATAAAGGAGGTATGGACTTACAATGGGAAAATGGCAGCTTCTTCAACAACTGGTGTTGGCAAAACTGGACAGCTACATGCAAGAGAATGAAACTGGATTATTGTTTAACCCCATACACAAAAGTAAACTCAAAATGGATCAAAGACCTGAATGTAAGCTATGAAACCATAAAACTCTTCAAAGACAACATAGGCAAAAATCTCCTGAATATAAACATGAGCAACTTCTTCCTGAATGTATCTCCTCGAGTGAGGGAAACAAAAGCAAAAATGAACGCATGGGAGTACACCAAACTAAAAAGCTTCTGTACAGCAAAGGACACCAACAACAGAGAACAAAAAGGCATCCTACAGTATGGGAGAATATATTTGTAAATGACATATCTGACAAGGGGTTAACATCCAAAATATATAAAGAACTCACATGTCTCAACACCCAAAAAGCAAATAACCCTATCAAAATATGGGCGGAGGATATGAATAGACAATTCTCCAAAGAAGAAATTCAGATGGCCAACAAACACATGAAAAGATGCTCCACATCACTAATCATTAGGAAAATGCAAATTAAAACCACAATGAGATACCACCTCACACCAGTTAGGATGGCCAACATAGAAAAGACTAAGAACAACAAATGCTGGTGAGGAGGCAGAGAAAGGGGAACCCTCCTACACTGCTGGTGGGAATGTAAGCTAATTCAACCACATTGAAAGCAATATGGAGGTTCCTCAAAAAAATACCATTTGAGCCAGAATCCTACTCCTTGGAATTTACCCAAAGGATACAACTTCTCAGATCCAAAAAGATATATGCACCCCTATGTTTATCGCAGCACTATTTACAATAGCCAAGATATGGAAGCAACCTAAGTGTCCACCTGTAGATGAATGGATAAAGAAGAAGTGGTACATATACACAATGGAATACTATTCAGCTATAAGCAAGAAACAAATCCTACCATTTGCAACAACATGGGTGGAGCTGGAGGATATTATGCTCAGTGAAATAAACCAGGTGGAGATAGACAAGTGCCAAATGATTTCCCACATTTGTGGAGTATAACAATGAAACAAAACGAAAGTAACAAAACAGCAGCAGACTCACAGACTCTAAGAAGGAACTAGTGGTTACCAAAGGGGAGGGGTATGGGAGGGCGGGTGGGGAGGGAGGGAGAAGGGGATTGAGGGGTATTATGTTTCGTACACACGGTGTGGGGGGTCACAGGGAAGACAGTGTAGCACAGAGAAGGCAAATAGCAAATCTGTGGCATCTTACTACACTGATGGACAGTGATGGCAATGGGGTGTGGGTGGGGACTTGATAATATAGGTGTAGTAACCACATTGTTTTTCATGTGAAACCTTCACAAGAGTGAATATCAATAATACCTTAATTAGAAAAAAGTGGGGGGAAAAAAAAAGAACTGCTTGACATCATTGGCCATCAGGGAAACAGTCATATCTCAATGAGACCCACCTGTACTCCATCTATACGGTTCAAGCTAAAAGGACCGGCAGCACCCAATGCCAATGAGCACGCGCATCAGGCAGAACTCTCGCCCTAGTGATGGGCGCGTGGAGGGTGCGGTCCTGTTCCAGACTGCCGGGCCATATTACTGAACTAAAGTCGCATACACTCTGTGACCTGCAGGGGCGCTGCCAGAGGAATGAAAGCAAATGTCCAACAAATGACACACGTAAATGCATTTGCAGCCACTATTCATTATAGCTAAAAACTGGAAACAACGTAAATGTCCCTCAGAGTGAAATAGATAAACTGTGGTACACTCACACGGTGGAATACCACATAGCCATGAACAGTGACCTGCAGATTCAGACAACAGCATGGATGGAATCTCAAAGACATAATTTTGAGAGAAAGAAGCCAGGCATAAAAGAACACATCTTCTAGGATTCCTTTTCTATGGGAGTCCAAACCAAACAAAACTAGTCTAGGGTGACGGATAATAGGATGGTAGTTTCCTTTGCAGGCATAGCATGTGGGGGTACTTTCAATAGTCTATATTTTATTCTGGATCCTGGTTACATATAAATAATGTATCAAACTATACACTTAAGATTTGTGCACATAACTTTAGGCATGTCATACTCAATTTTTAAAAAGACAAAAGAAGAAGCATAATGGATTAAGAAAAAAATGAGGGCCAAATGAAGACACTTTCAGACAAGTAAAAACTGAGAGACATTATCACCAGCTGATCTACACTACAAATAGTGCTAAAGAGGTTTCTCCAGGCTTCCGGAAAATGACACTGGACAGAAGCAAAGACGTGCAGGAAGACAGGGAAAGCTTCAGAACAGGTAAACTGGGCTAAATATAAGTTACTGTTGCCTGTTTAAAGCAGCCTTCACTACCAAGTCTTGTGGCAGTTAGAGCATGTGTAGAAGGAAGAGAGATGACCGCAGACACAAAGGGGGTACGGGGGCACAATGAAACAGAGGGAGCTCAAAGCCACCCAGAAAGTGTTAAAAGTACTAAAAGTGAAGATGGATTCTAACAAATAAGTGAGCATGCTGTGATCTCTAAGCTTAACGGTTATAAAATAGCAAAAGAAGTTATAACTAAGAATCTAATAGTGGACAAAATATTTGAAGTTAAAATGTCAAGAAATGAAGGTATCTGCGTATTCAGGGTCACAACGGGAACACTGGGAACCCTGACAAGAGTTTGCCCCTGGGAAGGGAGATTGGGGTTGGGCAAGTAGAGAAACAGCATCTTTTTTCTTCAAGTTCATGAGTTCTCTGTAACATTAGACTATACAGATACCTGATAATATGATTAAAATGCAAAACTAATTTTGTTCAAGGACTAGAGTTAAATTGCTGGTTAAATGACCAACTGGACCAATATTTGGATTCAACATTGTTCTTGGGAAAGTAGCATTCCAGGACTGTGGGGCTGCCTTTGCAAGCATCGACTTTGAACCCTAGTCTAAGCAATCAGTGTGCCTAAGGCAGGAAAGGAGGGTACAGTGGATGTGGGGGCCGGCCGGTCTGCTCTCTGCTGTTAAAGTGCGAGCCAGGTGGTAGCTTGAGTGACATTAAGCAGGCATGCTCTGTAGGGAAAGGTCTCACCTCCAGTGCGCAGAAATTCCCAGGCATGCCGAGGTACTTGAGTGGTAAGCAAGCACCAGCTGCACGCCTGCACCCAGCAGCGGCACCCAGCAGGAGGGCCTGGCCCCCCGCAGGGTCACACCACAGATGCAGCCAACAGAGAGAACAGTCAGCCGGCAACACACCCTGAGGTAAACAAGCAGAGCCTGTCACACTCTGAAAGTTGGGCATTATTTATCCACGAGGGGCAGAGAATGGGATTGTGTTAGCCTGTTGAGTTTCAAGAATATTTCCAAGTAGAAAGGAACATACTTCCAGCTGGACACCGTGTGGATTTTAAATCAGCACTCATCTCTCTCTGATTGTGGATTCAACAGCCATGGCATCCCCTAGGTCCTCTGAGGTTTCTGGTGACTCCACTTTAGAAATCTGGCCTCAGCTGAAATAATTCCAGTAACTCCAGCAGGATACCTCTACACGTGACTTTATTTTACAATGCTGCTGCCGATTTTCCCAGGAACTTCACTTGAAGGACTGTTCAGGGTTTCCGGGATACTGAAATGACTCATGGGGTGAACTTGGCAGGCTCACGGTATAATGGGAAGAGGTGGGACTTGCTGTGCTGCCTTAGGCATGCTTCCAACCCTGGCTTTGACCCAAAGAGGCATAACGGCCCCAGGCAAAGCCTTTAACTCCTCATATACTAGTTTCCTTTTTTGTAAAGGGATTATAACAGTTGCCCAGCCTGTGTGATGGCTTGGCATGAGGAGAGCCTTCAAAATTTGATAGTAACGGACTCTACATTTTAGAATTTAAAACACTCAGATCATATGAGGTTACTGTTGTTCTTAATCCTTTCACTGATGAATCAAAATGTACAGTTCAATACATTAATATACTTCATTGTACTTACACATTGGAATAGTCCTATCCAAAGTTTGGCCTTGTACTACCAGCTTCTTTTAAAAGATCATGCAGAGATTTGGGGAAATGTCACTAGCTGCTCACTAAATGACAGGCCTGATGATCATGGTCAGCAAGGGCCTTGACTGGGTGTGAACGATCCAGAATATGAACAGGTGCTCTCTCCTGGAACTCAAATGGTCTGCCTGTAATCCACAGACATAGCAAGGCAGAAATCAAACTGTACTTACAGTTGATGGAGTTAGACTTTTAAGAATGTCCTGCTTCCCTAAGAGTGGACATAATCTGTTAGAAAATAGGGCTGCTATAGCTCCCCTTTCAGAATGATCTTCAGAACACCAAAAGCCACACAATGAGAAGCCCCGTGAGTGAGGCATGTGTGTCCTAAAGAGGTCACTCCCTTAGATACTATCATCAGTATGGCTTACCCAAGGTCCTGGCTTTCTAGAATCCAGCTGAATGCTGGATTTATTTGCTCCATTCTTTTTAACACCTGATGATCAGAATACAAATCATATTCTGGGATGATCTACAAGAAGCACTCCACTGAAGAGCTTCATTTTGCTTCTTCAAACAAAACCCACCCTGAAGCCTGCCCTTTTGCCTTTACAAAGGACCCATGGGGCAGTATTGTGAGGACTATCAGAATGAGGGGGCAGTCCATCAGTGAGTGAATTTCACCTCCCAGGGTCTATTATGCAATCCATCACCAAAGCGAATTGTTGCTCTAATGATATATTAGTGTCATTACCTGCACAGGACACACCAATGATGTATTACTCAAAAGATGGCCCCACTGATGGGAGCAAAGCTCCAAGAAGAGCCGGGTACCCTGCAAGGTGATTGGAACGCTTCCACTGGGTCTCAAATCAGCCAGTAAGGCACTTTCCCAGGAGCAGAGAGAAAGACTGGCCTTAAATTAAATCTCCTGTCATCTTTGTAATAAATCTGCAGCCCTGCTTGACCTTGGTGTCTCAGCTAATTGTAATTTGCAGGCAACATCTTGGTCCGTGAGGAGAATGTGGAATCTTGCTCTAGGGAGTTTCTGAATCAGAAGGTAGCCAACCTTTCTTCTGCACGTCTCTTTTTGAGGAAGGCTGTGGTGCAGAATACCGTAGAGATTTTTCAATTAGTTTGGAATAATTGAAATCACCTATAATGATAATCTTATTGAACTCATTCTTGGCCCTCTCATATGGTGTTTCATTTCTTCTCTTGTTCTATAAAAATAGATTTATTTTCCTCCCTGTTTCTCTTCCTTCAAAATGTTTCATGTTATTAAAAACAGAAGATTGCTTGTCAAATGTTTATTTGCCATGTGTGTGGGGCCATCGATCATCTTCACTTGCCCCATGTGCACATGTGCAGCCCATTAGCTGAACGCCACTCATCATGCTCACATAAAAACGCTGCTAATTGGATTAATGGATATATAGAAGCTAATTAAACCATAGCATTTACATCATAATAACAGCATCGGTGAAAGAATAATAGAAGCATCCCAGTAACTGAGAAAGTCCACCCCATGGACCTACTTGCTCTTGTGGTAGAGGTGAGCTCTCTGGGCAGCATTCACAAGGGTGGAGGCATTCATCTGCTTTTGACCTTGAATTAGGCATGTAACTGTCTTGAAGGAAGCATAGCACAAAAGGTCAAGTAGTAAAGGAGAACAGCATGTCAGTCCAACAATTGTCGGTGTTTCTGGGGGTGCGCTGGTCTGCACGTTGCTCTCCAAGCCTCAGTCTCTGCCTCCAAGTGCACATGAAACAGGATCCCTTGACTGCGCTTGAAGCCAGAGGACGCCCCCAAGCCGTGTGCTGCGTCCTGAGGAAAACAGTCCAGAATGGCTGACACAGGCTGGTGATGACAAAGACAGAGTTCTACATGAGTTTCCTTAGGGTGATCACGGAGCCACCCTTCAGGCTTCAGTTTCCCTGCGAGGGGCACTCTAGTTCAACCAACTGTGGCTTGGTGCTCCCCACTGCTATAATCAATTCCCCCCACCGAGCCCCCTTTTCCTTTGCTGCCTCACCTTCTGCTCCCAAATGACCTCAGTCTAATTTCTCACATGGCTGGTCCTGCTCCAGGCTCCTTGTCACTTCTAGTCTCTGAATAAAGCAGAGACTGAGAAAAATAGGGAGCAGACAATGAAGATCCATCACATCCATGGATTCGGAACCCTGGCAATGTGACGTGGGACCCTGGGTGGAGCCCAGCTCCTCCACCAGCGTGATGGCAGTGCTGGTCGTGACGGTGATGGCGACAGAGACCACAGTGAAAATAACAACACGGGACGTGAACCACTGCACACTTCTCCTCAGGGAAATTAAGTCATACATTCAAAGAACAATTCACCTTGATGAAGCAAGATTTATCCCAGGAAATCAAGGATGGCTCAAAGCACAGAACACAACAGATTGTAAAACCTAATAGGAAAAGATCTACTTGTGCAATGCTGGTTTGCAACATTATAAATTGGCACAGTCCTTCTTGGAGAGCAATATAACGGCACATATTAAGAGGCGTTAAGATACACATAGGCTTTGCCATTAATCTCACTTTTGAGAACTTCACCTAAGGGACTCGTTCAAAGGCAGGCGTTGCACTCTCTTCTCTCTGTCTCTGTGTTCCCACACGCGGTGCTTTTCTTCACGTAGTAGCTTCAGCTTCACCCAAAGCTGCCAGCTCGGGAACAGACGTTTCCAGCTTTCTCCTGAGGCCTGTTCCAAACTTCCAACTGACCGAGCACTTTCCATGTGGATGGAGTTTTTCACAAAACCAATACCTCTAAAGCCAAAGCCCAACAACCGCTCCTTTGTGTTCAGGCCAGGCTGCGACCTCAGCCTCTTCAAATCCTCCCTCAAACCCTTCAAGTCCACCAGCACAAGACCTCCTGTCCCATAGCCCTGCCTCTGCCAGGCCCTTCTCCTCCTGCCTGGCCCAGAGGAGAGCTTTGGGAGCTCCCAGCCTCCCGTCCCCACCAGTCAGGTTCTCCACAAGCTGCTTTCTTTAGGCATGAGACATGCACCTCCCTTTTCTGCCCCAAGACTAGTACCCTTGCTTCAGGCCTTTCATGTAATTTCTATACAAAATATTCAAATTCCTTGATATGGCCCAAATTGCCCTTTTCAACCCCCTTTCCTACAATGCCCCTCCGATGTGTTTGCTTGGGCTGCCATAACAAAATACCACCACTAGGGGGCGTAAACAACAGAAATTTATTGTTTCATAGTAGTTCCGGAGGCCAGAAGTCCAAGATCAAGGTGTTCAGAGATGTGGTTCCTTCTCAGGGTTGTGAGGGAAGTATCTTTTCCATCTCCTTAGCTTGTAGATGTTTTCTTCATGTTCACATGGCATTCTCTCTGTGCTCTATCAAACTTCCCTCTGTGTAAAGACACTAGTCACATTGAATTAGGGGACCCCCCCCTACCCTCCAGTATGACTGTATCTTAACCAATTACATCCACAATGACCCTATTTTCAAATAAGGTCATATTCTGACATACAGGGAGTTAGGACTTCAGTGTATGAATTTTTGTGGGACACAACTCAGCTCATAACACCCTTCTCAAGCAATTTGTTTTAAAATCCTGTTGAGACAAGGCTGCACACAAAGGAAAGGGTAGTCTCTTCAACAAATGATGTTGGGAAAGTTGGGCACCCACAAGCAAAGAATGAAGTTGGATCCTTACCTCATACCAGGTATAAAAGTCAATGCAAAATGGATTAACATTCCACACGTAAGACCTAAACTATAAAACTCCCAGAAAAAACATAAGAGAAGCATCATTACATTGAATTTGACAGGATTTCTTAGATATGCCACCAAAATCACAAGCAAAAAAAGCAAAATAGACAAATGGACAAAATCAAACTTAAAATCTGCATAACAAAGGAAATAACAGAGTAAAAGGCAACCTGTGGGAAAGGAGAAAAAAAATATCTGCAATCTGTATATCTGATAAAGGATTAATATCTAGACCATATGAAGAACTACTATAACTCAACAAAACAATAAAAATAACTTGATTTAAAAGTGGACAAAGTACTGAATAGACATATCTACAAAGAAGACATACAAATGGCCAACAGGTATATGAAAAGATGCTTGATGTTACTAATCATCTGGGAAATTCAAATCAAAACTACAGTGAGATATCATTCCTCACCAGTTAGGGAGATCACTATAAAAAAACAAAACAAACAAAACAAAACAGAAAATAACAAGTGCTATTGAGGATGTAGAGAAATCAGAACATTTGTATACTAATGGTGGGAATATGAAAAGGTACAGCTCCTACGGAATTCCTAAAAAACTTAAAAATAGAATTACCATGTGATCCAACAATATCACTTCTTGGTATATACCCAAAAGAATTAGAAACAGGATCTCGAAGAGATATTTGCACATCCATGTTCATTTCAGCATTATTCACAATAGCCAAGAGGTGGAAGCTACCAGTTGACCATTAATAGAAGAATGGATAAAGCAAATGTGGTGTATCCATACAATGGAATATTATTCATCCTTAAAAGTAAGGAAATCCTGTCACACACTATGACATGGATGACTTGAAGACATGATAAATGAAACAAGCCAGTCACACGAAGACATACATTGAATGCTTCCACTTATATGAAGTCCCTGGAGTAGTCAAACTCATAGAAACAGGGTAGAATGTGGTTTTCAGAGGGGCTGAGGAAGGGGAAATAAGATTTTCAGTGGATAAGGAGTTTGTTTTGAAAGATGAGAAAGTTCTAGAGATCTCTTGCACAACGATGTGCACATAGCTAACCCTAATGTAATCTACACTTAAAAACTGTTTACATGGCAATTTTTATGTAATGTGTTTTTAACACTTAAAAAAATAAACAACCCTACTGAGCAAGTACCTCCATGAATACACTGACTGCTCTTGCTGCAAGACCCTTGCTCACACTGCTGCAGCTGCTAAGTCCCACTGGGTGTGTAAAGCCCTTAACAAATATATGCCTTCCTTTGTCGATAATTAACAAGGGTAGCATACTGCACCATTTCACTGGACAAATATTAGAATGAGTTACTTATGCGCTGTCTACTCTGCACAAGTAAAACCCAGCAATGTCCCACCCAATGCAGTGCTAGAGAGACAAGCATGCACAGATTCCACACACTGTGATGCTAAAATGTCTCTCTCGGCTTCCTCTCCTCTCCCTCACCTTGGCGGCCCACACGTCACAAGGAAACAGAAGGGAAGTTGTCTGATCCAAGATCATTTTGTGGCCCCATCTCACTCTTTGAGGGCCCAGCATGTATAACAGCAGCACCAAATCCTACGCAATGCTGTGATGATCCCGAGTCACCTGAGCTGTACATATTGGTGAGACTGAATCCTTTCAGACGGAATCAGTACAGACGGTGGTATTGTACTGATATCAGTTGGAGCAACAGAGAGAACAAAAATTCATCAACAAATGTCTGGCCTTCCCATAGCCTTCTGCTTTAATGCCATATAAGAGAGGGGGAATCAAGCCAGACAAATAAATTAAAAATTTGTCTAAGTTCACTTCTAGGTATCGTTTAGTGTTATATATGATTAATGATAATCCTTACTAAAGTCCTTCTCTGTCTTTATAATTAGAGAATGGCTACTTCTGAACTGAGAAATCATTTGACTGGCTTTGTCTTACAGAGCATCTCACCCTTGTCTCCCAGATGCACCCAGACACCTTCACAGCGGAGACCCTGGCGCTCATGTATTCATTCACTGCGGAATAAGCGCGCACTCCCCGTGCTGGCATCCTTCTCAGCACTGGGAAGGTGCTGGGGGTGGGGGGCGGGGGGAGGGAGCAGCCCCGCCTTCCAGATGCCTTTCTCCACTGCCAGGCTGGAGGGTGGGAACTAGCATTCCCGCAGCTAGGAACGGGGGTGCGGATTAGGGCCCAGCAGTCAGAGGCGCTCACAGGAGACAGGCCAAGCGGAAGGTAGATGGAAGCTATTGTTGGGTCTGTTTTTTGGCTATTCCCCTAGGTAGGCCAGGTTGTGCAGATATGGATCTTAAGAGGTGAGGGCAGCAGGAACTTTCTGAGCCCGGCATCGTGGGGTGCTCTCTTCCTGGAAACAGTAGCGACCAGGAGGGTCTCTAATTCCTCCTCTGTTAGCCTTCAGCCTTTAGTTTTTACAGCACAGTCACTTAAATGCCTAATTCTCTGTACTAAATCTCTTTCTGCTTAAGATACCTGCGGTTCGCTTCCTACAGTTACAAATGGTACATAAGACTTGGCTTCACCCTCCAAGAGTTTGCAACCTGAGGCATGAAGGTTAAAATATGGGAACTACCAAAGTAGCCACCAGCGGGGGAGTGTTTCAGGAATCACGGTGTATTAGCTCTAAGGAAATACCTTCTGAGATATTTTGCTGAGATATTTCTAAGGAAATATTTTTCTGAGATATTTTAAAATTTATAAAAGTGAAGAGAAAGTGTAAGAGGTATTTTGTCTGCCAAATAATGATCCAATAAGTCAAAACATAGGTGTTTCTCATGATTACATCTCTATATTTTTATGTATGGATAAGTATTATTAGTAAACAAAAATAAAATAATTATTTTTGAATTGTAGGAATATAAGTAAAAGTTTTATCTATTTGAAATTTCATTTAAAGATGATGTAAGTTGTTTGGTAAAAATACTGTAAGGAATATAGAGAATTCATGGCAGGCTCCAGAAGGAGTAAAGATGATGAAATGAACTGGAAAATAAACCAGAGCAGCCAGGCTATAATTTAGTTTAAAAGTTAAATGAGTAAAATTTTAATATAATATTCTGCCTTTCATATATAAAATTGTGCTTCCTGACTATCAGCATATGCACCTATTGAATTGCTTTCCAATTTATTCATGAGTAAATATATGCTCCATGCACTCATCAAGCTGAGGACATAGTGCATAGCAAAGCAAATCCTTTTCCTTCACTAACATGCCGACATTCTCATCTCAGCTCACCATCCAACATATTCATACCCACCCATTTACACAGAGAACAGGATCCCAGAGAGGTTAAGGCATCTCCTAAGGGCATGCAGTTAGTTGATGGCATGTGTGGAATTAAATCCCACACCTCTCAACGCATCTCAACCCCTTTGAAAAAGTGAATGAAGGCTTGAACCATTCAAGAGAGCCCTTCAGTTAGAAATAGAGAAAACTCCTGATGGCAAGGGCCATTGACCATCATTTGAAGTCATGCAGGGTGGAATTGCTAGAAAATGAAATGGCTCATGAAGAAAAACAAAAAGGGAGGACAAGCTAGGAATACATAGAAGAGGCAAGAATGAAAAATATTGAGTCTTACGCATTGATAACAATGGAATGTAACTAATTTAGCATTTATTGCTTTGTTTATTTTGGTCTGGAGGGTAGGAAAATAATTGCGAATCTGTAACAACATGAAAACGTATTTTATAATTAAAAAAAAACCCTATGGCATTTCCTTATTTGGGAGTAAAAGAAGGACAGCTTGTTCCTTCTCTCCTTGGAAGTGGGCAAACATACAACATTTTCCCCTCAACATAATACAGAAACATTTCAATGTAAACATATAAGGAGCCTAGGGATACAGGAACCATCTGGTCAACCATTCAATATATTACACCCCTGCTCGGCTTCCAGTGCTGGCGATCAAATGCAGCCCCTATCAAGCAGCATGAATGAATGTAAACCTCTCTAGACTAAGCAATACCAAAGTGATAGGGGTGCTTTTTTAGAGGCCTGTGTCAAAGCTTGGACTGTCTCAGCTTGAAGAAGGAACAGCAGAGCAAGGGGCTTCTCAGCGCCAAGAGACTGTGACTTATCACTTGAGGCTCTGTTCACAGCAGCGGGTGAACCAAGAAGATGAAGATCTCCATGACCCTCGAACCCAAGCCTCAAACTATAGGTCAGAAGCTAACCTTAATCTGCTGATGTGTTTTGTTTGACCCTCACTGAATTTCAATCACTATGTTGTACACATGAAACTAATATTGTATATTAACCATACTTCATTTAAAAATTAGATAATTTCACAGTTTCAAAACCAGATTAATTACTGACATTTTGAAATTTCGAATTTCACACAATCATAAGGTTTTGTTGCTTCTTTTGAAAGGGAGAAAGACCTGACACCTGGGCCTGCTCTCCTACGGGACAATTGGCTGGAGCTGTGTTGTAGCTGTCCTCGTTGGATGGGGCATGAGTGCTTCAGTCGGCTCACATCCTCACCACTCCCTATTGCCTTCTCAACACTAAATTAATGCGTTGTCTTATATTGGTTTAATTCATCCCTTTACTTTATGTACCAGATTCCATGGGCACTGGGGTTTGCAACCCCTATCCTGATGCCTGCAGAATTCCATGCTACATCCAGTCCCTGTACTTGTGAAAGATCCAAGCCTTCATACTGTGTTGAACAAAGTTAGTATATGACCAAAAAGGCAGAATGTTGTGTAACCTTCAGATCACTTCCCCATGTAGGAACTCAATTTCTTCATCCACAAAATGGGGTAGAAGCCCTTCCTGATTCCAACATTCTACGGGTGGAACCCCCTCACAGTTCCCCTTGTTTCTAACCATCAGCTCTGCTAAAATTCAAGGCATTCACATTGGATATCTTCTCCTTTCTCCTGTGTTTGGCATTTGTTGAAACCTTTCAATTACTTGAAAGCTGGCCCCAGTCATCAGTGACAGAACACTGCTGATGTAGACAACCAGGAACTCTTTCTGGACCTCAGCGCCATCTACTGGACGGGAGACTGCCATATCCACAGAAGGTTCTCCCAGCCTGTTGCCAAGTCTTGTGCAGGACTGGTAGGTCTTAAAAAGAGGCCAGAGATGCAATGGACCTGAAAACTGTGCTTCCTTCTCTCCCTTGGAATTCATGAGCTATATTCAGCTTTGACACAGCTTGACATGGAGAGATGGGGTCTGAAAGTACTTGGTAGGCATGCCTACATTCAGCATTTCAGTTCTTCACCAAGGCAGCCAGTCCACCAAGAGCTATGACACACCACGTGTGGCCCCTGGAACTCAGTCAGGCACTGAGGGAAGCCAGAAGCAGGAAGAAGGCCCCGGTTTTGCCAAGTGCTTCTGGGGGAGGCTGCCAGTGAAAAGAAAGTTTCCATGGAACATCACAAATGCATTCTGCCTCATGTAAAAACATCTTTCTGGCAAGTAATGTCCTTGACTTTTTCCCTTCAGAACATGCCCAAGAGTATAATGTATCTCGGGGCTAGTTCCTAGTTATGCAGCATGTGATAAAATATAAGCTAAAATATATAATTCCAAAATGCATAGCACAATAGATCTTTCTTTCTTTGCAATGAATTTATTTGGTCATTGTCCAACTCAAGTCTGTATTAAATGACTCTGTAATACACACCTCTGACAATGAATTGAAAACGAAGCAAAAAGGCTTCAGATGAAATGTGGCATCAAATGAGATGTTTATTTTTAGCACTAAAAATCTAATGAGAAGAGTGCAAATCTCGCTTTGGAATCTCTATATACTTAGTTTTAAACTGAGAATGTGGATCGCCATCAATACAGTGCAAAAAGAGACATTTAATTTGTTTGTACCCAAGAACCACTCTAAATAACAGTGAGGCAATTGTTTTTAAATACAGGAAATAGAAAGTTTCTAAATATTAACTTCCATTCATAACGTATTAGATTCAATTTTTTTTCTGAAGATTTTTTTTCTTGAAAAAAATGTATAAACTGCTTTGTGGCTCCCTTGCAAATAAAAATGCTTGTTGTATAAATTTTATCTGCTAAAGTGATCAGTAACATTTGGGCTAGAAATGATTTATTTCTCTTGTGCCTCTTCATGTATTGGCCCCTGTGTAATATATCTGCCTTCAAAAAATCACTGGATCATCCGGATAAGGGTGCTCGGTTGCTTCTGAAAAAGAAAATGTTTCAAAAATAGTACAAAAGTCTAGTCTGACACTAGTCACATCATAAAACAGCAACTACCCAAGGATCCTTTTGCTGTAAGAGGAAGCCAAATTGAACCCAGGCCAGGAGCTACGTGAAATTGAATCTAAGCTCTGCCATTTTTATCCTATTGTTACTTGATAGAAATTAGAATCATTCATCCGTCTGCAGAAGAGCTATGGGGTAAAGAGACAATCAGGTGTGTGAGGGGGGAATGTTCCCATTTGCTTCTCCATCAGTCAAATGAGAATAATGGGCAAAGTTATCTCCAAAGCCACTTCAGGCTCTGAGTTCTTTGACTCTCTGGCTAGTTTTATAATGTCCTCACCATCTGAAAACCATTAATCTGTCTTCACAGGTACTGAAATTAGTTTTCTGAGCATCTCATTAATTGTACCATCTCCAGTATTCGTGTTCCTCTAAATAAAGAATGCTTACCACTCATTTACTGGTTTTCACATTTCTCCCTTTTAAGCAATGACCCATTGTGATTGAGGTTAATGGTCTCCTGCAGGAGCAGAGTATAAGAACAAAATATGAAAGAAGAATTGTATTTTTAATATTGCGTCATTTAACCACTTCGTGAGGAGGAAGATATGATATGATTGTTTACCCTACTGATTCTTGAGTGTGATTCTCTTGGGGAAATGTGGAGATTTTTACTGCAAGAAATGCAGGTGTGGGCTGGGCTCTTCTCCAATACTCCACATTGTGAATCGTTATGGAAAAGAGATCATGGACATAGCCTTGCTGAGCCTTCTTAAGATCATGTCCGGAGTTTTTGTAGGTCTCTGTAGGGAAGTTTTCTACATTATAATACTTCTATCTCAAGTCCAACAAGTAGGATGTTTTCTGAGACAGTAGATTCTGGATTATGTCTGACCTGGCCAGCTCGGCCGTTTATTTTCTGCCTGCTCTGGGGCAAGTCACCTCACCCCACTCGGCTTGTTTCCTCACCGACAAATGATAATAACAGGATTATTTACATCTTGTTGGATTCCTGTACAGATTAAATGAGGAATCACATGTAAAGTGTTTGGTATCTTTCTCAGCACTTAGTGAGCCCACAGATATTTCAGATATCAGAGTTTATCACTAATCAACCTTGCAGGAGCAAAGTCTCAGAAACCCCCTTTAAAGAGCCTAGTTCCCTCTCCTATCCTGCAAGTCCACGAAGAGCTCCCAGCCTTGTCAACCTAATGTCAACAGCACCTTGAGGATCCCTATGTATAATGTAAGAGAGGCCTTTTGAGAGGGCTGTTTATTAGTCACAGTTAAGGCCTAATAATAACATGATTAATTATTCATGGTGAATAAAGGTAATCAGGAAGCAAACTGATTGCTAGTGCTCTCAGAAGGGGCGCATCAAGGCCATGCCGTCCACCGCATCACCTTGTGTGGAGGAATCAGGCACTGGAAGTCACTGAATTGGGGCTGAATGTTTGGAATCCGGCAAGGCCAAAAGACCCACTTCTGTCCCCACTCAAACCACTGTTTTGCAACTTTGACACTCGGTCCATTCTTAAAGCCTGGAAGTCTTGGGAGATTTAAATTTTTCGAAGGAGACCTCAGCTCCTCATTCATTCATTCATTCACTTACTCAGTACTTACCAGGCCTCTAACCACATGCCAGGATCTACACTGAGTGTTGGGAATGGAGTGAAAAAGAGAACATACGAATCCCTGTCTGGGGGCGCTTACTCCTTCAGGAGACTGACATTACACAAATAACATCACAAAAATAAGCTCAGATTAACAAGAGAAAGGACAAGTTACTATGCAGATCGCAGCGCAACTATTTTCTGAAGAGCTCAGGGAAGTCTGCCCTGAAGAGTGACTTTTAACCTGAGTCCTGAAGAAAGAGTAAGACGGGGCGGGTAAATGCTGGAAGAAGAATGTTCTAGGCAGAGGAACTTCACGGTAGAGACCATGCTGGGGTTTCTTTGAGTTGCTGGAAGATCGCCAGTATGTCTGGGGCTTGGTAAGGAAGTAAGAGTCGCTGGGGATGATGCTGCAGTGGTACTTAGGACCACCAGGTAGGGCCTTCAGGTCTTTGGTTTTGTATTAAGTGTAAATAGAAGCAACTTATAAAGCCTCAAGGAGGAGAATGAATAGTGTGATCAGAATCCCAATCACGAGTGTTTGGGAGACACTTGGTGGCTTTAGGAAAGCCCATTCAAATAAGCAGTGTGGTCAATGGAATATTCTACAGCCATAAGAAGAAAACAAATCCTACCATTTGCAACAACATGGACGGAGCTAGAGAGTATTATGCTCAGTGAAATAAACCAAGCTGAAAAAGACAAGTACCAAATGATTTCACTCATACGTGGAGTATAAGAACAAAGAAAAATACTGAAGGAACAAAACAGCAGCAGACTCACAGAACCCAAGAACGGACTAATAGTTACCAAAGGGAAAGGGACTGGGGAGGATGGGTGGGAAGGGAGGGACAAGGGGGAAAAGGGGGCATTACAATTAGTAGATGAAATGCTGGGGGGGCACGGGGAGGGCTGTACAACTCAGAGAAGACAAGTAGTGATTCTATAGCATCTCACTACACTGATGGACAGTGACTGTAATGGGGTTGGGGGGGGACCTGATGAAGGGGTAGTTTAATAACCATAATATTGCACATGTAATTGTAGATTAATGATACCAAAATAAACTATTAAAAAAAACCAAAACAAAACAAAGAAGCAGTGTGGCAAGCAGGGGTGGGGGCCAGAGAGAGAGGCACCAGGTGATGGAGAACATGCAACAGAATCAGAAATTGTTAGTTTGGTTTGGTTCAACCCCAATCTGGAATAACTGGAATGACTGGAGGTGTATCAAGATGACCTGCTGCACTGGAGAGCCACAGGTCTAATTCTAACTAGGTTCAGAGAAGTCCCTTAAGACCCCTTTTGGACCAAGTGACCTCTCACATTTGAAACCCTGGCAAAGTCAGAGGCCGCCCGCAGATTCTGGCACAGATGGCCTGCTGTCCGGGACTCCCAATCCCACATTGCTTCACTTCTTCTGCAATTGTTGACTAAACCCAGAGGAGGAGGAAGACAGCTTGTGTCCCCGGTGTCCACCAAAGCAGGGCCCGTAGGCTGAGGGCTGAGGTGAAAACAGAAAATTCAACCCACTCTCCACATGGCCTGTCAGCTAGGGCCTGTCAGAGGCAGGAACCATTCCAGTTATGTGAGTCAGAGAATGTATTGGAAGATTTGTTAACCAGGTACTATAGGACTGAAAAAGCAAAATGCAAACACTAAGGTGAGGACTGGGGGAGAAAATGGAATTTGTTGGCATTGTCAAAATTCAGAGGCTTGAAGGCTGATTCTCGTTGGGCTGGGCCCCCGGCAGGAATCCCTGAGCAGGGCACGATGAAGCTGATTCTCCAGGCGTGGGAAAAGGGCAAAATGGGGTGAACGGCTTCTCCTGGAACAAACCATGTGGATGAGAACAGCAAACAGAGTCCCTTCGCTATCCCAGCCTTGCAGGCTCCTGCAAGGGCTCCCTGGTGCCAGTTCCCAACAGGGGGAGGTGGGCAACACAGAAATGGAATTTCAGAGTCCCAGCCCCAGCATCTAGTCCCAAATAATAATTTGGCAAAATGGAATGCCCAAGTTCAAAATTTTAAATTAAGATTTTTCACTTTTGTAGAGATATATGTGTGTGTGCATTGGTACGTATTTTCAGATAGACAGATATAGATAATATTCATAAAAAATTACTTTTCCTTATCACCTAGAAATTTGCCTGCCTCTAAGAGGTCATTAGGTATGTAGAGTATATAAAAAGCTCTTACAACTCAATAAAAAGACAACTCAGTTAATAAAGGGCCAAAGGATCAGAATAGACATGCAGATGACCAGCAAGCACATAAAAGATGATCAGCATCATTAGTCATTAGGGAAATGCAAATCAAGACTACGTAGCTGCCAGGACGGCTAGAATCAAAATGACAGATAATGACCAATGTTGGCAAGGATGCGGTGAAACTGGAAACCTAGTACACTCGTAGTGGGAATGTAAAATGATATAAGTCCTCTGAGAAATAGTCTGGTAGTCCCTCAGATGGTTAGACAAAGAGTTACTACATGACTTAGCAATTCAATCCTAGGTATACACCCAAAAGGAATAAAAGCATATGTCCACACAAAAACTCATACATCAGTGTTTATAGCCCCATTGACTGCAAGAGCTAAAGGTAGAAACAAAATGTCCATCAACTGACAAATGGACAAATAAGAAGTGGTATGTCCATACAATGGGATATTATGCAATGAAAAGGAATGAATGAAGAGGGTGATTCATGCTACAGAAAGGGTGAGCCGTGAGAACAGTATGCTAAGTGGAAGAAACCAGCCACAAAAGACCACACAATTTATGATTCCATCTACATGAAGTGTCCAGAATAGGCATAGATAGAGAGCAACAAAGTAGATTTGTGGTTACTAGGGCTAGGGAGCAGGGGTTTTATGGGGTGATAGCTAAAGGATATGGGGTTCCTTTTGGGGGTGATAAAATTGTAATGGTTTCACAACTCTGCATTTACTAAAAACTAAAACCATTGAATTGTACACTTTAAATGGGTGAATTGTATGTGAATACTATAAAGCTGCTACTTAGATTAAAAAGGACACAAAAGGCCTAACTGCCTCTTGGCATTTTTACTTGAAGAGAAAAACAACAGGAGACCCAGTAGTGATATATCAGCAAAGGTCATATTTAGACTTTTTCTTCTCTTAGTTAAGAAGGAGCCCTTAAATATTTGCCCCAAATCCCATAACTCCCAAGTGACTGAGGAGGGATTTAAAAAATTAGAGCTGTCCAATCCCAAAGCTAGAACCCTCATCAGCAAAAGATCAGCAAAACCCATCTTGTAGGGTTGCAGAGCTTCCTTCAGGACCTATGTGTACAGTTGGACAGTTTGTACAGGGGACAGTTTTGCCCAACCAGAAGGTTCAGTGAAGGCTACATCTCCTCCCAAACCCTGCTTACTAAGCCTGACATGCCTGGCAGAGGAAAAGCTTTCTTCCCGGCCCTGGGACCCATTCTTCACAATGACATGCAACAGAGACGGAGTCTGTCCCGGATCTACCATCCCTCGCGCTGTTTACCATCCCAGGTTGTAATTCATGTGTTACAGCTATGTCATGAACTACATACACCGCACTGTATGGCAACTTCTATTTTAATCAATCATGTATTTTAAAGAAGTTTAGAGAAGAAAATGTTTTTTTTTTTTTGACTTACCATTTCCAGCACTCTCCATTCCTTTTTGTAGGTCCAGGTCTCCATGTGATGTCATGTCTCTTGCTTTGCCATATGGGTCACAAATATTTCTTCCTGCTTTGTCATTTGTCTTTTGACTTTACCTAAGATGTTATCCATGCTAAAGTTTTAATTTTATAATTAATAAAACTTCTCCATTTTCTTTATGGCATTTCAGTTCCATACCCTCTTTAAAGTAGATTTCCACCTTGCAAGATTATAAATAAATTCATGTGTAGGGTGTGTTTTTTTGGTCTTTTATGGCTTTATTTTATTTTATTCTACTTTATTTAGGCTTTACTCTTTAATCTGTTTAGAATTGATTATGATGTAAGAAGGAAATAGAAGTCTCTCCCTCCTTCTCTCCCTTTACTATCTTTCTAAAGGCCAGTCTATAGCCAACCTATACTTTTTAGCAAGTAATGTTTCTCTTCCCTATTTATTTGAAGTGCTCACCTATGTTACATTACGAATTATCTTTTGAGTTTGGTCCTTTGCTATTCTGCTGCCCTGTTCTGCTGTATCGCCTATCTCTCTCAGTGCCAAACTGTGCCCATTACGGGAACTTAATTTAACATGTTAACATCTATTAGGACTAATCTCAAGGAGTAATCACTTTAAATATACTCTATTTTTAATTCCACTTCTGTGAACATTTTTCTCCATTTCTTTAATTATGGCCATTACGGTGGTCTGGCTGCAGCACATGCCAACTTTCTGCTGACAATGTTCATATGGCAACTCGAGTTGTCCCTATGTTCCTCATGCCACATGCTAAATACTCTTCTCTGAGCTTTCTGCCAGTGAAAGTTGGTGATGTGTTTAGAGAGAAGAGCATGATTTTGCAGTATGCAGGCAATTGCCCTCCCCTATAAACAACATCGATTATATTTCCCAAGCCCATTTTTTAAGTATAACAAAAATAATTCTATTATTAAAAAAAAGATCTATGGAATTTATTTCAGTTGTAATAAGTGATCATTATCAAAATTCAATTGAAAGTAATCTAATGTTACCATAATAAGTTCATTCACTGAGTAAATGAATATGACAAATGTTCTACAAACCTATAAATCAAACGGAAGTGTGCTAGAAATTAGATTCATAGAGTAAAACACATTTTTAAAAGATTACAGACTTAAAAACAATACTGAGTGTTGTATGTATGTAGGAGGTTTTACTACATTTCAACAGAGATGTTTGTTTATTTGCTGACATTTATTTAGATGCAAAAACATTCCCGGTGGAGTGTAACTGAGAGGCTGGGAAAGACACAACTCAAGTGGTAATGAACATTCACAGAAATTTTATTCTTAAATGGAATCTGCTTCTTGGTAAGATGAGTGAAAACAGGAAAGTGAAAAGGAATTAGAGATTAAACAAAATAAATAAAAGTGTGTATTGACACCTAAGGGGAATGAGAGTCATTTTTCCTGCTGATAGTTAATATTTTTAATTTGCATTCAAACCCAACCCTAAGAGAAAACAAGTCAGGGTTTCAATAACAGCAAATACAATGTAATAAACCTATAGGAGTACATTAAGAAACCTGCAAAGGTGAGAGAAGACCCTATGAAATCAAGAAACAAAAATGACAAGAATAGGCATAATTTTTAAAGTCTCTATGTGCATATATACATTTATGCATATGCAAATATATGTCATGCATATGTATGATTTATGTGCACATGTGTGCTTATAAATAGATGTGCATACATTTTTGGTATTACCTACTACTGATTTTAAAAAATGGCCCTTCATATTTTATTTTCTTTTTTACTAAAGATGTACAACCTAGCTTTCAAAAATACCATTTCCATAATTCTATCAACATGGTCCGCAACACACAGCTAAAAGGCACAGAAAACATTTGATACTGGCCAATAATGCTTAAGCATAGATTTCTTTATCCTAATAAAGCTTACCTCAAGAATGGGTTTCATATTATTGGCTCCTCAATTTTGAAATACTAATGTATGTAGAGAATGCTTTTAGTCATTTTCTAAAGCAATAGACCGCAAGTCTTCCATAAAAAGTCATTCAGGCAATTGCTTTTACAAGTATTTGTTTATCTGTTCATCACAAAAAGAATTCAATGTCCCTGAAAGGTGTCAGGTAGCAGTGACAGCCTGCTCACCCATATAAAATATAACACCAAAGATGTGGAGAGTCACTTGTTGAGGAAATGTTAGATTATGCCATTGGATGGTGTGTTAAAAAGAGCATGTCACAGCAGAAGGTCCCCATCTGAGCACAGCTACCTCTGTGGGTAGAGAAGGGGAAGGACAGGATGAGAAAAGAGGAAGTGTCAGCAGACAGAGAAGCAAAGGAATAACCCCATCAAGAAGTTAGAACTTCCATTGACTGATGTTGGCAAATGGCAGTGGAGATAGACTCTCGGTATGACAAGCTCGCTGACCACAGTCACTCAGTATGACGGTGAGAGACCAAATCCAGGGATGACTGGAAAACACACAGGAGAAACGGGGAGGAATTCTGCAACAGGCAATCACCGTCAGTCCCCTGGATACTTTCAGGTTTTGGCCTGTAAGGCAAGACTCCCTTTGCCTTGAATTCCCTCCACTTTGCTGCACACTATTGATCCCATCTCTCCCTGCATTACAGCATTATTCATAAGACATGAAAGAAAAACTGGACTCAGAGTATGTGTGCCACCGCTATGGGGCCATATAAACAATGAAGAACTTTAATTCTCTCCAGGTCTGTACGACCAAGCTGAGTGCTAATGGATGTCAACCACCCCAAGAACCTGAGGGCGCTTCCCAGACGCCTGCCACCCCCTTCTACACCTCTCCTACTTTTAAAGGTCATAGAGGAAAAAAATGCCTCTAGTTTGTCCTAGAACTGGAGGCCAATGCAAAACATCCTCATGGGCAGTTGTCTCAGGCATCTGTTCTGCTCTGTTCCTGTGTGGGTGGCTTAGCCTTCCTGCCCGGCAAGCTCAAGCCTGTTTGCCAGAGAAATCCAGCAGAGAGAGAATTTAGTGCTAATGTGACGTTTTCATGGGACAAGGGCCAGCTGGGTGGAGTGGGGTGAGAGGATGTGTCAAATGAAGCCTGAAGTCATTTCATAGAAGCCATATGATGAAAATGGTCAGGAGCATTAGCAATCCAGCTGGACTTGCTTTGTGTCTGCTAGGTACCAACATTTCAGAAGTCTCTCCCGCCATGACATGCCTTGGCTGTATATTTTAATTACTGTCTTTGATTAAACATTGATCATAATGCATCACTACATGATGTTTCATGAAATGAGAATTCGGCAGCTACCTCTGAAAAACTTTATGACCATCCTTTGCAGAGGAATTGATCATACAGTGGTTTACTAGCTGGGAAGATGGATGAGTGGTAGTGGCGCCATATCCTGGGCATCAAGAGCTCAGAGAGAAGACGTGATTTAATGAAAAACCTCTGGACTCTAGCCAGCCATGCAGTGGCCTGCTTCATCTAGAAAATAAAATGTAAGGCTTACCTAACTAAATGCTTTGTCAGTTTTACTTTGTTATACGTGACTGTAGAATCCTGAGCGTCATTTGGTTTCTAGAAGATAACACATTTTGGACTCTTACATCCTCCATTTGCATCAAGGTCAAACTATTATTACTCAACTGATATAAAGTTCATGACCAATTTTAACCTGGGAATGAGAGAAATTATATAAGTTCAAATTTTAAGAACTCTGTTATGGAGTTTTTAAAAGGCCCATCCTGTCTGCCAAAGACTTGTAAGAGAATACTAACTGGCTTCATTTATCTGTCAGCCTTCACTTTCCCAGGGTCAAAGGGTGGTGGGCGCTCGATTCATAGGTAAGTCTAGGATGTCTGTATAGGGGACATCTGTGGCTTCTCAGACTTGACGTTTACAAACAAGCATGCCATTCATATGGATTTGCACAATATAGATGGTTTCTGGTTTCCATTTTTAATACAACTGTAGGTTTCTGGAACCAGAGTGTAATGAATGAATTACAAATCTATGCACCTCTCAAGCAATTTTAGCACTGATGTGACTTCTAAATTGTGAGTTCTTTACTTCTGATTCCTGTATTTGCATATCCGTTCAAATCCAAATGATTAAAAAGGAGCTATCAAGGTTGATAGCCTAAAATTAGACTTGTCTGTTCATTTTGAATGTACACATTAATATCGATGTCCCTATCTCTACTTCTTATTTTTCTATGAGGCTCCAGTGAAGGAGAGTGAAGTGCAGTAACAGTTGGAGACATTTTATTTCTTAAAAAAATTTTTTTCAGGAGTCATTAACAGCATGTAAGTCAATCAAATATGAAAATCCACTCCACTTTAGAAAAATGTACAGGTCATTTTTAAAAACACAATTCTAGGAAAGAGTACATTTCTACCAACTCAATTTAAATTGCCTTCTGATGACTTCAGTTCAAGATAAAATAGTAGTTATCTCTTACACTAAGCATTATTATGGGTGTTTTGTTAAATCACTTTATCTAATATGACTAATCCATGAAAAAAACATTTTAACACTTGTCTTTAAATCACAAAATGCTCTATGATTACATCACCCTTCACAGTAATTTCATATATATTTATTCACCAGGAAAATTACTATAAGACATACTTTTAAAATCATTTTTTTCTGTTTAAAAAGAGGTAATTTGGTATTTAGAGAAATTATGCAATATTTATGGACCTCTCTTTGAAATGCACTGTGCAGACATAACACTCTGTAAATAAATACAGAGCTTTTAAAAAAATCACTCTGCTTCACCACATCTCCTACAAGGCAGTGGGGGACAGGAAGGACCGGTCCTGTTCTTCAAGGGCCTGGACACTGCCCCTAGATTCAGGGCTGCTACACTAAAATCTGACAACATATGTGCTTTTCAATTATGCTGAAGATAAAATCAGAACCAGAAGGACCCCGTCTGGCTTTTGACAGCTACTTAATCAGTTATTGTACAGGATACATGATATGGCTGTTCGTTTTTTCCAGAAAGCTGCAGTTTTGTACAGAGTCAAATAAGGCACATCCAACCTGCTTAGCAGAGACTAAGCCTATGACCTTCCCTTTTAGAAGGGACACTGCCGTCGCCTGCAGCACTGTGGCTGCTTCCTTCAGAGTCTGGGGTTTCGTCTGGGAGGTGCAGCCTGGTGTCACTACTGGCAAAATGAGCCATGTGCACGGTAGGAAGTTAATGCTGCAAAGGTTCAAAGGTGGCCTAGGTGGTTAATTCCAAGCTGAAACTGTTCTTTGTAATTAGTAATTTGATCACCTCTGCTTCAAAAGGAAGGTAATTAGAAAATACCCAGATTCAGGACCCCAGTTAAATTCTTGAAAGAATTTTTGTATCCATCTTGCTTTGGCTTTTTGAGAGTCCTGATTATTTCTCCCCCGTGAGTGATTAATTGTTGAAAAGAGGAGACCTGCCATCTGGGACACCAGCTCACCAGCACAGAGATACTTAGTGGGAGCAGTTAAAATGTGTCTGTGTTCAAGCCACCCATTCTCAGGTCTTCTGTACCATCAGTTAAGGTGCCTTGAGGATTAAGTTACCTGGGGCTGGCTCACCTTTGCTGAGGAGAGTTTCCCCATTAGGGACAAATGGTGTAATGACTCCCCAAAAGTATCCAGCAAGGCTATGAAGTGCCTGGAAGCCGGTGTCAGCTGCTTCCTGAAACAAGGTGTTCTCTCATTGCCACCCCCGCTGGGCCCTGCAGGAGAATCAGACAAAGAATCCATCCCTAAAGCACAGAGGGATTATTTTTCCACTCATTTCACTCATTTTCTTTGTAACACTTAAGTGTCTGGGATTTACACCTCCCTCTATTAGAAGGTTACAGACCTGCAACCCAGTACACTGTGGTTCCCACACGAAGTTGCTCTCCTGTTAGTTAATATGGTAAAACGGTCTTTGAGTCTTAACGGAGGTAAGTCTTGATCTAATGCTTGGACCAGCTATTGTATGGGAATAGGTCAGAAGATCTGGTTTTAGCAGTTGCATATAAATACTGTAAACTTCTCACAGGTTTTGAAGCTGAGACAAGCAGGCCTGGTGGGGTTGGTAATTAAGACAAGGATGGAGAGGCTGGAAATGCTGAGAATAAGGTTCCCAAACGTTTAGAGGACTTGTAATTTTTTAAAGTTTATTTTAATATCATTAATCTACAATTAAATGACCAATATTATGGTGATTACACTACCCCCTTCATCAGGTCCCCCCCACCAACCCCATTACAGTCCCTGTAGAGGACTTGTAATTTTATGGAAATTAGTAAACTTTGCTGATCCTCAGAAAGCATTAAATTCAACATATTGGTGGGAGCAAGCCAATACAGCCTAAGAATTAAAAGTGCCATTACTGAAAACAGCAGGGAGGAGGTAGGGAACTAAAGACAGAGGGATGGCTTAAAATCCATATAAGACAGCGGTTAGACTCCCTGATCCCCATCTAATGTTTTTGAGCACCTGATATCCATAAAACAAAGGATATCTAATTTCTGGAGCAACTAAACAAGAGGGTCCTAGACTAAGAGCATCAGGACACAAGAAGATGGGAAAAATATATTTATCTCTAACCAAGGAGAATGATTGAAAGTCTACAATATGAACAGTGAGAAATGAGTCCTCTTCCTCCTCTCAGCCCCACAATCACAAGCAGGTTCTATGCCTAGGCTGAAGACTAGGAAATTTGCCTCCATGTTTTTTTTCTGAGTTGACATTCAGAGGTGAACTCAAAAGTAGCCCTGATTTTTTTCTCCATGCACACACACACACACACATACAGCTACCAACTAACTTTTTTATGGCCTCACTCCTAAATATGAATGCTCAGTCAAGGATCATTAGACCTTTAATGACACATGCCAATATGAAAGATAAAGATGAAAATGATTAACACATCAAAAAATTTTAAATGAACTCAGAAAAATAAAGGCAAAGCAGGATGTAAAAGATAATTTCGAAATAATTATAGCTAATATCCTAAAAGAGGTAAGAGAGAATTTTGCAGCCATGAAACAAGAACAAGAAGCTATACAAAGGAATAGTCAAAAAATAAGAAAATACTCTGGCTAAAAAAAAATTTTAAGTATCTATTAAACTAAAAAAAAAAAATAATAAGGACAAGAGAAAAAATAGAACATATAGCCCAAGGAATTCTCCCAGAAAGTAGATCAATAAGAGGAAGAGGATTAATAGGACAGAAAAGACAAGAAAATAGTGGATCAACTTTGAATGCCCAACATCTGAGTAACAGGTGTTAAAGAAAGAGTGAGGAGAGGATCGGGTAAAATGATTTAAAAACAATGGCACTATGATTATTTCTGATATTCAAAAGACATGAACCTCTGGATAGAAAGACCTGTTGTGTGCTCAAAATAATGAATGACATAGAAGTCCATAACGAAGCTCCAGAATCCTAGGAACAAAAGGAAGACATTAAACACTTCCAAGGAGAAAAATATATACATACCATGACCCAAAAGATCAAGAATTTGAAATAACTTTGTACTTCTTGACAGCTTTTGAAGCTGGAGGGGAATGGAAAAATGCCTTCAAAATTCTGCATAAAAATAATTTCCAACCTATAAACCTATACCTAGATAGCCTACTAATCAAAGTGAAGGTAGACATTTCTATGGGTAAAAATCTCAAAAACATGTTATTTCCCAAACACCCTTTCTTGGGAAGCAACAAGAAATGCTCTATTGTAAAAGAAGTGATAATCCAAGAAAGAGAAATTTATGAGACCCAGAAAGCATAAGATTCAAGACGGAAAAAAGAAAAAGGAATTCCTTGGAATAATGGCAAAGAAAAGTCCCCTTGAAATTAGAGAGCAGACAGCCTAGTTTAGAGTAATTAATTTAAAAAAGGGTTCTAGAAAGACTATTTCTCAGACACATATCCCAAACTAGGTAGTTTATTATCTGATGAGGTATAGACTATGTGAAGAATATTACTGGAAAGCCTTGTGGAGAGTGCTGCAAGTATGGAAAGACTCAGAAGTTTGAGGAAAACAATGTAAATCTGGAAAACAGAGGCAATAATTAACCCTTAGAAAAATAAAAAGTTACACACAAAAGAAAATATAATCATACCATTCTGCTTGCTCAACAGTGAATGATATTCACATACTTAAAATAACTAAAGACTGAAAATGGATTTAAATAAAAATTAAGATACTAAACTGGGAGAATGAGTGGGAGGATTAGGTATAAGTGAACCAAAATCTCATCCCTCTTAAAATAAAGACAAGAGATAAGGTTAAAAATTGATGAATCAGGCAATAAGAATATTATTTAAAATGTGGAGGTAAATATCTTAAAAATCAGTTAAAAGTGTTTAAGTTATTACTCCTACGGAGTAGAATGGGGTGGGGAAAATGGTAAAGCAGTTAAGTTCTTGCTGTAAGCTCTATGTATTACTTTGACCAAAAAAATTTTAGATACAAAAAGAAAATGGGTACCAGCACATAATGTAGTTATAGAGTAACTTCAGAATTTCTAACACAGAAAGAACTAAAAATGGTTACCTCTGGGGAATAGGGTTGGTAATAAGGGAAGGAGACTTTGAGGTTCACTTTAAGCCCTTTAGCATCATGTACATATTATTTCCATAACAAATAAAAACAAAAAAACTACAGGATTAAAAAATTAATGTAAATCATAGCAATACTTCATTACAACAATTTAAAAAATAGATACCAAAATACCTAGTAACCCACCAAAAGGAAAATGTCCTAGCTAACAAATGCCGAGGGCTTACTGTGTGCCAGTTACTGTGCAAATTGTTCTTATATGAGTTGTCACGTTTGCTGTTTAAAATGCTAGGGGATAGTCACTGCCCACGTACTGCAACAGGAAGTTAAAGTTCAGCAAGCCTACAATTAGTTACAAGTCATGGTGGGGGAGGATTTCAGACTAGGTAATCCCAAACCCACACACTATGCTCTTTAACCACCAGCTGCATCACCCCTCTGAAGGTAGAAGTCTGCAAAGATGGGCTCCCAGCCTGTCTTTTCGTCGCGCATGTCAAAATGACAGCCGCAATGAGTAACGTTCTGAAGACATTCGCGACTAGATCTGCAAGTCTTACATTTCACTTCTGCTGAAGTTCTTGTTCACATTTTCCCTTATGTTGAGAAAGTTTTCCCCCAGAACCTGGATTTTGGGTCTGTGTTAGAGTACATAGCTGTGTTAGGCTATAAAAAGAAGCTCCAGGTTCAGAAATATGAGCTCTCTGGGAAGAAAATATCAGACATTTGAAAATTCACTGACATAATTCAGCAAACCAAAGCCCACTGCCAATTGAACTATTCGGGTTCAGGGCAAGATACTTCATTTACGGACCTAACTATTACAGATCCTGAAGACAAATCCTTCCCTACCCTTTCCACCCACCAAAAGCATTCTGAGCCAGGAAGATGAAAAGTCAGACACAGCAAGGCTCAGTGAGCGCCAGAGCATCTGGGACTCTCATACAGGCTGGTATGGAACTTGCTGCAACCTCTTTGGAAAACTATCAAGATATATTAAATCTGAACATATACATAGCCTATGCGTAGGTAGTTCTCCTACAAAGTCAAGCACATTTCACCAAAAGATTTGTAAAGGGTGATCCTAGCAGCACTATATCTAATAGCTAAAATTCTGGAACAATTATCCACTAACAAGAAAGATGGATTCACGAGTTGTGGTATGGCGACACAATGGAACATATTCCAGAAAAAAATAGAATGAACTGTTAGCACTCAAAACAATGTAGCTGAATTTCACACACACAAAAAATGTTCACTGAAGGATCTAGACATAAAAGAGCACATACTAATGATGGCATTTATGTTCAAAACCAGGCACAACTCATCCACATTAGAAGTCAACATAGTATTTATTATCCAAGAGGGGTGGCTGTGACCAGATGGGCTAGGGGGCCATCTGGAGTTCTGCGATGTGCAGTGGTCTTCTGGATGCTGAGGGTATGGATGAATTCACTTTGAGAAAATTCTCCATCTTGTCCACCTGATTTGTGGAATTTTCGATAGAAATATCTATAACGTTTACAAACAAAATAATGAGTTGAACAGGGAAGAAGTCTTGATATATCCTTAGGCATGTTCACCCTCAGCTTAATTTGGGCACATTATAAAATTCCTAGCTTACAGGAGAAAATAGTGCGTACATACATTATTATGACAAGCTTAGCTCTCCTCGCCTGCTCCAAATTTTTGCCTCAGGTTATCTCTGTGCCTTTGTTCTGTCCACCCCCTCTTTCTAGCACACACTTTGCTCTTTCCCAGCCTGGCCAGCATCACATGGCTCCACAGTAAAACAATACAGTGACCTGCTTTGTCCTGTCCTTTCCTGCCCTGCACCTTCTGATTGGAAAGCTTGCCTCAGACCTTCCTCACTGGCTTGCTGGCTTCCAGACAGCTTCATGCCTTCCAGGACATAACATGGATCCCGGCATATAGCAGGTGTCAGATAAATTCTTGTTGACTGAGAACAAGCGCATCCTCTTGGTAATTTATGGTAACTGTGATGTGTGGCCAAGGAGAAAATCATAGGAAGTGGCATAACCTTGCTCCTCACATTTTTATGCAGGTGACATCTTGTTGAAATGATGACTGCAGACAAGCCTCGAGGAAAAAGAACAATCCAGAAGAGTATTGTGCAATCGAGGGTGGCAAAGAGATGTAGAGGGCAAAGGGGACGAGTTACAGTCTCCTTCTGGAGTGCTTTCTGAAAGAGTGGAAGTGCTGGGTGTTTGCACATCGACTTCTGACCAGTGAGGTGAGCCTCACGCCAGGAGATTTACAGTTCAAAGGCTTTACTGAACCATCCCTGGCTTGTGTTTCTTACCTGTATAAAGGGTGATCTCCTCTTCCTATCTCACGGACTATTGGCAAATCTCAAATAGACAACTCTGTAAGGGTGTTTGTGTATTCCAAAGCACATGTCGATGTGAAGAGCTGTAATATTTTGCTGGTAGCACTGATTCAGACTCATACCGTTAAAAATAACACAGCAACAACAAAACAGTCTAACAACTAGGACCTAATTAACTCTCAGAGTATCAGCATGTAATTAGGGAAGCAGACACTACCCCAGGTATTACACAGAGAGGATTTAACTCAGGGATTTGGACAGCAAGATTGTTGGATAAGGCTAGCATTACAAGGACATCAAGAGCTGCAGAAAGCTGCCACATCTCTGCTGGAAGCAGTGCTCATTGGAGCCCACAGCCTGCTCTCCCTGCTGTCTGTGCTGGACCCCAGGAGTGGTCTGCTGGTGCGTCAGCTCACTGACCCCTGCTGAGATGCTCCCTGCCTTGGCCAGAGGTACGCTGCAAGCTGAATGGCTCACACCTTCCCCTGCCTGATACAGTCTTGCACTGGCAGAAGCTAAAGGGTGCCCTGCTTCTGATTGGCAGGCTGCTTCTGAAGGCTTCCATCTGGCAAAACAAAAGAGCATATAGAAAAGGCCAGAAGGGCAGAAATCAAATGAATGCTACACACAATATCTAGCACTATATTCAGTACTTGTTAGTTTTAAAAATTACCCAGCCCTGATCATTATAACCACTTTGATATCTAAGGAGAAATGAAGACCAATCAGGCCAAAGTTAGTTTTAAAAGTCCTTCTTTTAAAAATAAGTGGTAGGAAGAGTAGACCTTTACAATGTTTCTGGTTTTGTGAAAGCTTCATTGAACATCATTTCTTCTTAAAAGATGTACATATTTACTTCTCAACAAAGTGTCTTCTGTAAAGAAAAAAAACCCATGCTCTTATACAGCACATTACGTACTTTTACATCTTTTTTTATCCTTCACAAAACCTTTCTGAGATATGGCATGTTTTACAGATAAAGTTTAAGGGACACGCTCAAGGGCACATGGATGGTTGGTGACCTAACTGGGAACTGAAGGCAGCCCATCTGGCCCCTGGATGCAGCTGTTCTGCATTCAGGAGCACCTGTGAAGGAGTAGAGGTGCCAGGAAACAGAAGAAGTTAGACTCTGGGGAGGAAAGTTGACCTGTCCTTCATAAACTAAGCAGGGTGGTTGGAACCCACCGCCCTGGTGATGCCTTAGGGAGCATGGGCCCACCTGGAACAGCTGGCCTGCTCCATTGTGCCTGGAGAGATACACAACTCACTGTCATCTTGTAATTAGGTATCGGTTTCATTTTCTAAATGCAGTTCTCTGCAGATGTGTAATCAAGCCAGACAGATGTTGGGTGTTTGGCTTCACGTCTGCAGAGCTGCTGTTCTGTTAGTAGCTACCTAAAAGTAAACAAAGACACAGGAGACATTTCTAACATGCTGAGGAAAATTGCTGTTTTGCCACCAGCCCCTGGGACTCTATGATGGAAACAGAGCAAATGCTCAGCCATTGGCTGGAAAGAAAGCTGTGCCTGGCACATGGCACGGGCTCAGGGTGGAAGTCCCTTGGACACAGTGCATTTTATTTCAATTCAAGATCCTCCTAATAATGCTCCAGGTGATATGGGCTCAGGGGACCCTCAGATGAAGTCCATGGAGATTCAAGGGTTTGAGCTGGAGATCCATTCCAGAAAGCATCTCCACAGTTTACATACAAAATGGGTAAAATTGCAGAAATCCAAAGGCTTAAAAAAATACTAGGAGCAAGTAAAGTCCAGGGGAGTAATCCCTGAAAAATGCTGCAGCTCTGGAGAGAGCAATAGGAGAAAAAGAACCATATTTAACTCACATATGGAAATGGCAAAAGCGAAGAACTGAATTCTGGACAGCAGAAACACCACTTCCTTCGGCCAGGTATCCCAGAAAGCCAATTAAATAAATAAATAAGTAAATAAAATATAATATATCTGTATTACACTATATATGTTTAATTTGCTATTTTAATCCAATTTAATATAGTATTAAATAATACGATAAACAAATATTTTAGTATATATTATAGTAATATAATAATTATGTTATATAACATATGATGAAATATAATATGTAAGTGCTATATTAACATACTAATATGTTTAATTTGATGTATATAATGGTTACTCTTTCATAACAATGTATTAAAATTGCCTTATTTATCCTCCCATGAGCTGATTATTACACACATGACACATGGGGATAATGGGACTCAGAGGGGTTTGGCAACTTAGGCAAAACAAAAGCAGAGGGTTCAAAGCCAGAACTTCCTAACTCCAGAGTTGATGCTCTAAGATGCTAATTCACCTGCCACATAGGCAAGACGTGGGCTCTGTCCTTTTGATTCCTGGCACAGGCATTTTGGCTCACGCTCTGTGCCAGAACTCTGAAAGGCAGTTTGTGCAGCGGCAGGATCTGAGAGGCACTCGAGCCTTCCTCATTTCTGAAGGGGCTGCAGCCTTCTCCTTAAGGCACCTAAACAGGCAGGTGCCGACTCTGAGAAGCAGGGTCCTGCTTCGGTGTTGTATGTCATCTTCATCGGCATCTCTGGCGAGGAGAAGCCAGAGCTCCAGCCCTGTCTGTCCTGTGTCTGCTGGCCCAGGTCAGTACCGAACCAGAGTGGTCAGGAATCAAGGACATAAGAGATTGAAATTTCTGCAGGAGTAGAAATGTCCCCAGCAAGCATGAGCATCCTGCTCCATCCTGATGCATAATATGTATATTACCATGTACATTTCATAGTAAAAATAGGATTTATACATTCATACAATTGGTAAGTTAGAGTTGTAAAAGCAGGTGTCACTTTTACACACCAGTAGCTAAAGATTAAAGGACACTGCAAGACAGAAAGTGGGAGACCTTCTCATCAACCTGACCACTTACATGAAGCTGGGGCAGGGACTCTGCCAGCCCAGGCCACAGAATATGGTAAAGGGACAGCTCTGGCTTGCTGGCAACCACTAAACCACACGGGCTTAGCTTAATAATCAGTGAGACTTTATATTCATTATAAATACATTATTCATCCCAAATATGTTATATGCATTCAAACACACTAATCTTGCTTTTTTTTTAGATCAAGGGAGCATTCAACACAACAGATCTTTCTCTTAAATGAAATGTCTACACCTATTATGAAGTCCTGTGCATTCAACACAACAGATCTTTCTCTTAAATGAAATGTCTACACCTATTATGAAGTCCTGTGTTTAACAAGCATAATATTAAGTAAATATTCAGTAGAATCACCCTGAAAATTAGCATTAGGATTTTTAATACAAATATAAAAAAGAAAACTAAAATAAACCTATCTTCTCTGTAGAATAACTTACATCCTTTTAAAAACGTCATTCAAATATCTATTTATTGATAGCTGTAGATTTGAATACTTCTTTTCTCTTATCTCTCTCATTACCTCGTGACAAGGAAGCAGTGGAATTTAAGCTACCTACTATGTAACATAGATATTTTTTTCTTAAGGGATTTTTCCTTATCCAATGGGGCTGCTTGAGGAAATAGACTCTATAATTTTCCACTAGATGGCATTACAGTCCCATCATTAAGGAATACTCCCAAGAGGAATGATCAATAAACAAGGCCACCAAGCAATTTTAAGAAAGTGAATTCATTGTCTCACCCCCAATTTATTGGAGTTTGCTGTTTATTTGCTACGTTGAAGACAAGGCACACTCATTATTTAAAAATGTATTTCGAAAAAAAAAACAGATTGAGTGAAGAGAAAAAATACACCATTATTTGCCACCCTGATAACATTGGCTGACCACTGTGCCAGGAAATCCGCAAAATGCTTTATAATCTTTATTTCATCGAGTCCCAGGGAGGGTGGAGGACCTCAGAGATGGTTACAATTACTCTACCATCTCAGAGATGAAGCGGAGGGTCCGAGTTAACTCATCCAAGGTCACACAGTTAGTAATTGGCAGTAATTACACTTAAATTACCAAGTATTTTTCAACTTCTTACTTCTCAGAAAATTCAAACCTTTAAATATATGGAATGAAAGGAGACAAACCTAATTATCTGCCAACAGAGCAACAAAGGAAAGACTTATTTCAAGTGACTTTATAACATTCATTAGTCGAATATATTTTAAGGATAAAGAAGAACTACAAAGAAATCTTAAATTTTATTCTGATACTATGCAAGTACAATGAAATAAATCAAGAGGTAATTATGCTGAGGTTATTAGGAATCAGATTTACAATATAATAAAAATGAGATACAGATATAGAATAAAAGTTTAAAAAAACCTTGAAGCATTGACTTAAATAATAAGTATATTAACTCATGATTTTTAAAACTGAATTTTCCTAGACCTACCACTGAAAGGTCTAGAAGCAATGTTCTAGACATCCCCTGGGAAAACATCATACTCCTTCTATTTTGGTTTCTTAACATTATTCCCTATAATACTATTCTCCAGGGGTCCCCTGGAGAAATACCTGAATCAACATTTGGTCAGAAAAAGTACGAAATGAGCCCAGGACAGCTTGTGTCAGAAAGCAAAGACTAGCAGGCCACACATCAAAAGGACATAGCACGCTCCCTGACTTCAAGCTCTACTACAAAGCCACAGTAATCAAGACAATTTGGTATTGGCACAAAAACAGACCCACAGATCAGTGGAATAGAATAGAAAATCCAAACATAAACCCAAACACATACAGTCAATTAATATTTGATAAGGGAGCCTTGGATATACATTGGGGAGATGACGGCCTCTTCAGCAGCTGGTGTTGGAAAAACTGGACAGCTACATGTAAGAGAATGAAACTGGACTACTGTCCAACCCCATACACAAAGGTAAACTCAAGGTGGATCAAAGACCTGAATGTAAGTCATGAAACCATAAAACTCTTAGAAAAAAACATAGGCAAAAATCTCTTGGACATAAACATGAGCGACTTCTTCATGAACATATCTCCCCGAGCAAGGGAAACAGAAGCAAAAATGAACAAGTGGGACCATATGAAGCTGAAAAGCTTCTGTACAGCAAAGGACACCATCAGTAGAACAAAAAGACATCCTACAGTATGGGAAAATATATTCATAAATGACGTATCCGATAAGAGATTGACATCCAAAATATACAAAGAACTCACGCACCTCAACAAACAAAAAGCAAATAGTCCAATTAAGAAATGGGCAGACAACATGAATAGACACTTCTCCAAAGAAGAAATTCAGATGGCCAACAGGCACATGAAAAGATGCTCCACATCACTAATCATCAGAGAAATGCAGATTAAAACCACAATGAGATATCACCTCACACCAGTGAGGATGGCCAACATCCAAAACACAAACAACAACAAATGTTGGCGAGGATGTGGAGAAAAGGGAACCCTCCTACACTGCTGGTGGGACTGCAAATTAGTTCAACCATTGTGGAAAGCAGTATGGAGGTTCCTCAAAAAACTCAAAATAGAAATACCATTTGACCCAGGAATTCCACTCCTAGGAATTTACCCTAAGAATGCAGCAGCCCAATTTGAAAAGGACAGATGCACCCCTATGTTTATTGCAGCACTATTTACAATAGCCAAGAAATGGAAGCAACCTAAGTGTCCATCAGTAGATGAATGGATAAAGAAGAGGTAGTACATATACACAATGGAATATTATTCAGCCATAAGAAGAAAACAAATCCTACCATTTGCAACAACATGGATGGAGCTAGAGGGTATTATGCTCAGTGAAATAAGCCAAGCCGAAAAAGACAAGTATCAAATGATTTCACTCATATGTGGAGTATAAGAACAAAGAAAAAAACTGAAGGAACAAAACAGCAGCAGACTCACAGAACCCAAGAACGGACTAATAGTTACCAAAGGGAAAGGGACTGGGGAGGATGGGTGGGAAGGGAGGGACAAGGGGCAAAAAGGGGCATTACGATTAGCAGATGTAATGTTAGGGGGCCACGGGGAGGGCTGTACAACCCAGAGAAGACAGGTAGTGACTCTATAGCATCTCACTATGCTGAAGGAGAGTGACTGTAATGGGGTTGGTGAGGGGGACCTGATGAAGGGGGTAGTTTAATCACCATAATATTGCACATGTAATTGTAGATTAATGATACCAAAATAAACTATTAAAAAAAAATTCTGGGGAAAAAAAAAGGACATAGCAGCCAGCTGGGAGGGACTCCCAATGCCTGGTTGTGGACTACATAAGCATCAGAAAAATAATTATAATTTTTAAAATATTAAATATGTAAAAATTCCTGAGTCCATAATGATATAAAAAAAGAGAGAGAGAAAAACTGTATTGATTCCATTTAGAATGACTGTTTCACCAACACCTAACTCTTAAAATTGATTGATAAAAGGAAAAAATCATGTATATTTTTTGTCTTTTTAACAGGAATGGTAGCTCAGGGAAACCAAGTAAAGCTGGTAAGTGATAGCAAGGTCTGTTTTAAGGAAAAATGACACTTAATGAATGTTTAAAAAAATGACAGAATTAGAAAATTTCCATTTTTGCAGCTCCCAGTAATCGGTTCAGGCAGGAACCACCAACAGAACACAAAATTAATAACAATTCTTACCTTGGAAGCCCTTTACCTGAGAACTGAATTTTTTATTGTATCCAAGCCTCATGGCACAGATTAGTACCTAAATGCCTTAACCATGGAGAGATCTGGTGGTCATCCCTTCACCCTGTGGTCAAACTCAGTGACAGGACCAACCTGCCATTGTGTGCCCCCTGATGTGATGGGTAAAATGAGACCTAACTTCCATATAAAGGAAATGCAGGGGATAGAGTGGCATGTTAATCATCCCCTCGGGGGAAACATTTGGACAAGTCCAGACTGTGGGGCTGGCCTCCAGTCCAGTCAACTAGACTGCTCTTTTCAAAGAGTCAATGCCTCTGTTTGGAGTAGCGTGACTAGGGGCTGGTCTAAAATAAATAAACTGGAAGGACATGAAAAATACAGGAGAGCTCTCATGGACACATTGAATTCTTATTTGAAAAGAAAAAGACTAAAAAGTTACCTAGAGAAAATTGGGGGAATTTAAATATGAAGTGTGTATTAGATAATATGAAGTAATTACTGCCAATTTGTTAGTTGATTATACTGTTGTGGTTATGTAGTAGAATGTCTTTTTTATTTTTGGATGGATGCTGACAGGTTTGAGGGTAAAGAATCAAAACGTTTATAATTGACATTTAAAGGCATCAATAACAAAATACATATATACAGACAGAAAGCCAATACAGTACTACTTTACAAACTTGAATTCAATGTTTAATCTTTTTAGAATAAAAGTTAAAATATGTAAATTTAGACCAGTTTCAAAGTCAAATGAGATGAGATGTATTTAAACCCTACATTTCACTATGGCCAGGTTTTTCCCTAAGGAAAGGACACCAGGGTATACTTGGAGAAAAAATATTGTCAGTAAGGCTTTTCCTCAGTTTCATATCAAGAATATTGATAATGTATTGGGGTGTAGGTGTGTATTTAACATGTAGGGAGAGAGAAACTGAACTCAGGATTTATTTAGAACAAGGGTTGACTGATGAATAGTGAAAGAATGCCAACAGATACTACACAGCATGTACTGCACACTCATGCGAGCCTTTTACTGGCTCCATCTCCTGCGGTCCTCATGAGGAGCTAGCAGATGGGCGCTGTGAGCTCCACTTTGCAGATGGAGAAACTGAGGCTCAGAGGGTCTAAGCAGCCTCCCCACTTGGGTTATTGGGATGATAGCAAGAATTGAATCCGGGCTCTCTGCGGCTAATGCTCACACCTTCTACATTTGTGGGCTCGAAGAAGTTTTGGTAGTCTGCACAACCCTGACAGCGCTTTAATTTTTTTTCTCAGTGGTAAGAGCCTAAAGCCCATTTCAATTATGAACTACCGAGAGGAGTGAGGAAACAGTGTACGCATTAACTGAGAAACGGAATACGTCAAAGCAGTTCACAGGGGGGATATAAGACTCAGAGATGGAATCACTGACTCTCAGAGCCATTGCTGGAAGCTGAGTTCAAGCCAAGGTCGGTCGGGCTGACTCCTTGACAGAGTCCCTGGCCACAGCGGCTCCCTCCCTGACCCCGTCTAGACCAAGAAACTAGAAATCCATACATAGTTCTAGAACTTGGGATGGTGTTTGGAAGACAAGAACTGCAAAGTGAACAATAGGTTTTGTGGATGCTGTGACTGATCCACTCAAAGACACTGGCTTAGTGTTTGTCAGTTTGGTATTTTTTTTTAAATTTTCTGTGTGAGAAATTATCACCACCCTTCTAGGGGTTGGGCTGCCGAAGAGAAGCAAAGAGATGGCACAACATCTGAAGAGGGATTCAGGCTGAAGAGAAGATTTGTTAAAACCAAGATGGCTAAGATTTGCTAATGGGGCAGAGTCAGCTAGAGGGACCACAGAGCAAGGCCCCTGAGAGAGTGTGGGAGCCCAGTGTGCGCACACTCAGCGCCCACCAGGTGTGTGAGCTTCCTTCGGCGGTGCCCCTCAGGTCACCCTATCCCAGTCCTGCCAGGAGAGAGACATGCCGCGGAAAGGACACCTGTCCCTAGTGACCAAAAGGAAGACAGGGCGGATACAACTCCAGGTGGGCTCAGAAGGTCGGTGAAGGAAGGCAGGGGAGACCTACCCTCCAATTACGCAGCAGGGGCAACTTTGGGAATAACGTGTTAGGAGATGGTTTGAGGAAGCGGACCAGTTCTGTTGAGGAATCCCAGGCGGGACCAAGGGCCCCGGGGAAGCAGGATACGCTAATGGCACAGCCCTGGGTCTTGCGATTTTTTTCCCCATGAGTTTTTTTTTTCCTCTTGGAAAAATTCTCATCAGAGTTCCATCCAAGACTGACTCAAGTGCTAAAACATTTTTCCCCCCAAAATGACTGTAGCCCATCTACTGATACTCATTTTATGAGTCCAGTCTGTTGAGAGATAAGGAAACTATTAGAGATGGAAGATGGACATCAGGCGGCAAAGAAGGGAGATTTAAACATGGACATTCCCGATAGCACCAGCTGTCATGATTTTTATAAAGTAAAATTGAAGGAGATTACATGAAGTTTCATCTGATTTTCTTAGAAGTCCTAAAGCTCACAAGAGTTAAGGAATTACATAATTAAGAAAGAGAGGCTATTAAAATTAAAGGGAATCTGGGGGGAACTATCATCTTTTTTCATTCCCTTACTCAGCAAAAGATGACGCAAGTGTTCTTTAAAATTCAGTATCTGATTTTATTATCACAGGAGTGCTGTTAACTGTAGATAAAATTGATTCTTCCCCCCCACCCCCAGATCAGTGGGCCACTCCACCAAGACCAGCGTCTTCTTCAAAGCTGGGGCCCAAGGACTATCTCCTACGAAGAGTCAGTGACCCATCAGCTGCTGGAACAAAGGGAAGGCCTGGCAGGTCCCTGTGGATTCTGGGTACTCTGGTAAGCCTGCCCAGCTGGCTGTATTTCCCATGTTCACACTCTTTCTCCATTATCCCCTCCCCAGAGTTTGGGTCAAGGCAGACCTGTGCAGTTCTATGACGTTCCATCTTCGTGAAGCATGGTTTCTGAAAAGCTGCTATCTAAATGGCAGTCATTTCAAAATCTCGGGGGTGGAAACCTGCTTAGGCTCTCAGCAAGCTAAGTATTGCTGTTGTGGAAGCGGGGAGGGATGTCCATGCACTGATACCCAGCTTGCTCCATGATGAACACATCTAAGTTATGCTTGCAACCATTATTTGACCATGAAAAGGCACTTTCTTTAAGAGGCAGTCACCAAACAGGTTGCCACATGTATGGAGAATATGTGTTTAAAGTTGTGAGGACATACCGAATGGCGAAGCAGAGAGGCAGATGGTTCTGGCTGCTGATTTTGACAGAAGCAAGAAAAAGCAGGGGAGTGCTTCCCACCCGGAGTATTCCTATCCCCCCAGTCCAGAGTCCCTGAAGTGACAGGGGCAAGGGGCTACCTCTGAAGGGCAGCGGAGAGCCGCACCACTCGTACTCCTTTAACAACAGTTAGCAATCTGGGGGGAGAGGGGGGGAAAGTAGGTACAAGCCCACTCCCGTCGCGACACAGGGACTCACCAATTTGTTAAATTGTACCACCAATGGGTAGTTTACTGAAACTGGAAATTACAATCTGAGTGGCCTAAAGCCACACGGAGAGTGAACAGCTGACTCTCCATCTGGGCCCTTTAATTCTGAGGCGCCGAAGTGTCACCCCTGCAGTCCCCGCCCCAGACCATGGCCGCCCCCGGCAGAAGGACTGGAACTCTGGTTTTTAAACAAATTGATACTCATTCGCCTCGATGATCCATCCACAGCCCCAGGAAAGACTGAGGACTCCTCCGAGGCCTTGCCCCAGGGCAAGACCAATTTTGACCGGACTGGCTGGCTCTAAGACGCGGGCGTTGGATTTTTTGGTAATGGAGCCCGTCCCCTTATCACCAGGCGCGAATTTCCGATTCTCCGCTGAGGGCAGGGAGCCTTCCCAGGCACCTGGCCCTAGGGCGCATCCCCCCGAGGCCTGGGGATCCCGGCAAATCGGGAGCCGGGCAGGGTGGGGAGTCGCGGGGAGCCCGACATCAGGGAAGAGGCAGCAGGGGAGTCGGGGAGCTGGGGGAGCCCGCCGAGAGTGTCTGGCGCCCTGAGGGACGAAGAGGTCCGGTTTTCCGCGGCTTCCTGGGAAACCCATCGCAGGTGCCGCCGCCCTGCTCCCGTGCCCGAGGCCACTGCGCGGACAAGCCTGAGGCAGGCTCCCGGGCTCCCCTGGCTTCGGAGAAGGGAAGGCTTTCCTGGACGGCTGCAGCGTGCTGAGCTTCCAGCATCTCCACCAAGGACTTTGGTTCATCTCGAGTTTATCGCGCGGGGCCTTGAAATGATTCCAGTGCCACTGTCAGCACACAGCCAGGCCCTCTCTGCGCAGCCCCAGTCCCGCGACACCTGTGGACTTTCGTGACTCCTGGCCCGGCCCAGCGGCCCTCTGCTCCTAGCCCAGCAGCCCCAACGACGCGGGGGTGCGGGCGATGCGAAGTTCCGCAGGGGTGCGCAAGGGCGCCGCGCGTTGCTTCCACCCCACAACCTTGGGGGCTTGCGGGAGACGTGGTACCTGCAGACATCACCACCGGTGCACGGAGCGGGGGCTGCGGTGGGTGGGGCGTCCCTGACGGCCAGATGCGGCCGGAATCGGTGAGATTGACAAAGACCACTAACGACTCGGGGCCCTGGCGCAGGCGGCACAGGTTGGGGGAACTCATGCGGTAGCCCGTCGGGACCAGGGCGGCGCGGAAAGCTGACCCCGGGGCGGGGACAGAGACACCACTCTTCCCAGCGAGGCGGGGGAGGGCTCTCGCCACCGACACGCACCCGAGCTTGGGGCCCCGATGGCCTTTAAAGGGAGGAGGGTGGGGCCGGCGGGCCGCACCTGGAGCTGCTGGCGGTCGCGCCGTCTGGGGCGGCTGTAAGTTTCGGGGCTGAGACGCCTGCCCGGGCCCGGTAGCGGCAGGTCATGGCCGCCTACTGTGACGGCTCGGGGTTCTGCTCGGCCCCGCACAGCCCGGCCGGGGCCGCCGCGCACCCGGCCGGCTACAGTCGCGGGGATTTGGGCGCGGCCGGCGGCAACCAGCGCCTGTGGCTGAACGCGCTGACTCTCAGCCCCACGACCTATGCGCCCGGCCCCGGGCCCGCGCCGCCCTACGCGGCCACAGGCTACCCGGCCCCCGGCCCGCTGCTGGGCTCCCGGGGAGGCCTGGCGGGCGCCGACCTCGCGTGGCTGAGCCTCTCGGGCCAGCAGGAGCTGCTGAGGCTGGTGCGACCGCCCTACTCGTACTCGGCGCTCATCGCCATGGCCATCCAGAGCGCGCCGCTGCGGAAGCTGACGCTCAGCCAGATCTACCAGTACGTGGCTGGCAACTTTCCCTTCTACAAGCGCAGCAAGGCGGGCTGGCAGAACTCCATCCGCCACAACCTGTCGCTCAACGACTGCTTCAAGAAGGTGCCCCGCGAGGAGGACGACCCAGGTAACCGGCGCGCCGGGTCGCCCGTCCTACACTCCGCGGATTTCCGAAGCCTGGCTGTGGGCCCTTAGGGGTGGGGGCGGCCTCAGACAACCCAGCCCCTCACTGCGCAGCGCGGGGTACTGAGGCGGGGAGGAGGGCGTGGAGGAGAGGCGTGCTGGGCCGCGGACAGGCTCGTGGAGGCCAGCAGAGCCCGCAGGCCCTGACTTAGGTTTGGAGCTGCAAGTCTGGAAATCTGCACGCTCTGCAAAGGAAGAGGTAGGAGAACTAGCCCCCTGGGCGACCTTTGGTCTTACTTCACTGGACCTCAGTGTCCTTTGCTGTAAAACGAGGAAGACAGTGCGTACCAAGGATTGGTAAGACAGACGAGATCTGCTTTGGGAAGTGCCGGAGCCTGGGGAGAGGCCAGGCGGGTCAGCTTAGTTTCACTGGCAGAGCGACTGCCAGCGGCGAGACGGTTCTGAGGCCCATGGACCTTCTTTCTGACCTTGAACTTAGCCGGGCTCGGTATTTCCTGAGGGTCGCCCTTCCCCGGTCTGTCTGTGATGTCTGCATTCTTCCCAGGCTGGCTGTGGAGGCCTGTTCGGTGCCAAGTGCTACCTCCAGGGTCAGGACAGGAGTGAGGCTCCCTGGAGGGGACGGTGGGGGAGTGGTTCTGAAGTTGACCTCCACTCCTCATGTTCACACCAGCGTCCGTCACACTCGGGTTTTCTGAGCAGGGTCTTTTCTTCTGCAGGTAAAGGGAATTACTGGACCCTGGACCCAAACTGCGAGAAGATGTTCGATAACGGGAACTTCCGAAGGAAGAGGAAGAGGAGAGGGGAAGCGAGGGCGGCCGCACCCTCTGGAGCTCTGAGCCCTGGCACAGCTAAGTTGCTGGAGCTGGAGGCTCTGGGCTCGGCTTCCCCCGACCTGCAGGCCTCGCCATCCCCACCCGCACCCGAGGCTGCCGCCTGTTTCTCCAGTTTTGCCTCAAGCATGGGCGCCTTGGCTGCCGGCCTTGGCACCTTACCTGGGGGTCTGACGGGAGACTTTTCTTTTGGGAGACCGACGACAGTCACTGCCCACGGCCCCCAGGCTCCTGGCCCCGCGGCAGGCTTCATCTCTGGCCATCAGACAGCTGCCACCAGCTTCCACATTGGTCACTTCCTCTACAGTAGGGAGGGGACCGAGGTTTGAAGGAGTGCCACAGGGTCTAGAGGCACTGAGCTCAAGCCCCCACTTCCCGCCTGGTGGACAGCCGCCTATTTGCACTGCAGTTAGTCAATGCCTCAGAGGGAGCGCAGAGCCCTGGAGCAGGTGCCCAGAGCACCTGGGCCTTCCCGATGGCCAGCCTGCCCTGAGGCCCTCACCCACACAACCATTCAGATGCTGCAAGTGGGCGCTTCCACTCCACCTGTCCTTCCTTTTGGCTGGACCTGGAACCCATGTTCTCCAGGGAGATCTGCCTTAAAGGGGCCATGAGGGCTTTTCTGGGGGAGACTGGCCCACCCGAAAGAGCCTTTGCACTAGTGGGAAGGCAGCCTGGACCCAGCTATGGCCCATTTCCTCCGCCAGCCCAGCCTGGCCCTCTGGGTCTCAGGACCTTGCCTCAATGCTCTGGGGCCTGGCCCAGGGGGCCAGGTGACTTCACCTGGGAGTATGCAGTGTGTGTGTCTGGGATTGCTGGGACTGTACCTGTCTAGGAGGGACTTTCTAATGGCTGGAGCTGCTGTGGTGAGGAGGAGGAGTCCTGCGGGGCAGGAGCAACCCCTGGGCATGCCCACTCATTTCTCTTCCAAGCAACTCCTGGCCTCATTGACCTTGTCTTGGGACTGACCAGGCACCTCCAGGGACCACCAGAGCAGGGCCTAGCACAACAGCTGCAGGATGGGTCCAGGCTTGCCCCCACCGCACCCACACCCACCAGGCCCCCGTGAGGCCAGGGAGGCTAGGCTACCGTTGTCATCCCTCCCCTCCTGCCCCTCATCTCCCAGTCTGGGCCAGAGCTGCAGGGTCAAGCCTCCGCCACCGCGTGTGTGAATTTTGCATTTGCCCAGAAGATTATGTTTGGAGGTACGGCCACTGGGAGGAGCGATTTTGGCCTCCGGGTCATTTCAGCGCCCGCGCGGCGGGCTCTTGGCGAGCAGTTTCCTGCGCTGGGACGGGCTGGAGGGGCCCCTTCCTGGCAGGAGAGCAGGGAGGGGACACTGTTCCCTAGGAGCAGGCTCGGGTTTGGCAAGCCCCAGCACTCCGGAGCCCCCACCTCCACGGGGCGCAGGGTTTCTGTGGTTCCTTCCAAATCCGACCGCGGGGCCCAGCGCCGCTGCCGGTGCTGCAAAGGAGTGCAGCGCTGGCCTAGGCCCTTTAGAGCTGACCGGGCAGTGGTCCTGGTGAACAGTGGGGGCTGTGTGTGTGTAGGGTGTCGGGGAGCAGGTTAGGGACATGGATAGAACAAGCCAGGAATTGGGGTGAATGTGGCCCCGAGGCATATTTCATTGCGCTTTCCCGGAGGCAGCCAGAAAGTTGGAAACTCCCCAGCGGGGCTGCCGGCTGTGAGAAGGTAAGCAGTGCTCTAGCTCTGTGGTATCAGGGTGCCCAGCCAAACTTAAAACCACCCCCAGGTCTGTTTTGGGAAAACATTCCCCAAATGTAGTAATTAAAGAAAGCCAAAGAGAAAAGGAAAATCCTTACCTCATAAATAAAATAATTTTATCTCCAGCCTATTTTAATACACTAAAATGCTAAAAAATAAACACCAGTATATGTGACTTGAATGTATCTGCTTTTTGCTGCATTAGAAAAGTTCCACCACTATCTCAAACATACCCAGTTTAGACTATGCGTTTGAGGAAAACTTGGAGGCAAGAAGTTTTTTTTTAAATTACTTTGACAACATTGGGAAAGTACAATAGACAATCTGACGAGAGCTCTCAGAGAATTGACTAACATATGTAAACACATCGATGTGAAGCTGCTTTTGTGTCCTCCAACAACTTCAGCTGTTCTGCTGAAGTTGAGGGAAAAAGCTTTTCAGGAAGATACAGCTTTTGATTTGTTAACTAAAAACTGAGTTTTGAAAATTGCTCATCGATTCAGCCATATCGTTACCACCAATAAGTCATTGTATCGATGACTTTTATTGCAAATAGATGGAATCTAAGTGAGAAATGCATGATTTAAAAATAATTCTAGTGATGCAGAGAATTCGAAAATCAGAATCCATCCCTTCTCTGGGACAGTCCGTGTGTCAGGAAGCACCATTACATGGCAGGAAGAGTGGGGAAGTAGGCAAAAACGCAGTCAGTTTGATGGTTCTGGCCTAGTCAGCATCAGAGCAACTTACCATTATCTCAAGGAAGTATTTCCCAGAGGAAAGAAACTATGGGATGAGATGAAAGTAAGTTAACAGCAAATCAGCTTATAGTTGTTTACAGTTAGGTGCTTTCTCCTGGGCAGACCTCAGGGAACTTGACTATAGTTCTGCAAGCAGACTGCACATGGGCAACCAGAAGACCAACCCCTGTAGGTCAAGACAGGAGAACCCAGAGCCAGGAAGAGCCCCTCCCTGGCACCTGCAACCCCGTCAGGGCACTCAGGCTCTCCCTTCACCTTCCTGTCCCTTTGTTGTCTTTGAAATAGCAAAGCCTATGAAAAATTCCAAATTACTTAAAAATAATTGTAAGCCTTTACAAAAGAGAACCTCTGGATGATGTTACAAGAACCTAATGGTAAGTTATTGGAATACTCACTTAGTCTGAATAAGCCAAGTATTGAATAGTTTCAGATACAGAAACAATGTGCTTCAAATTGCAGAGGGAAAGACGGTTAAAGTGGCCAGAATATAAAGTTTTTAGGAATTCTTTCAGGTAGGGGAAATTTTCAGGTAATTGAAAACAAAAGATTATTAAGAAAGTAAATAGTAATCTCCGAGGGGAAGATTGTAGTCACTGGGCAAGGAGGAATCCCCACGCAGAAAGAACCATTTGTGATGAAGACTCAAAAATTTGTTGAAAGTCTTTTTCATAACTAATGTTTTAAAGAGCACTGGGTTTCAAGATAGGAGTTTACATTTCACATACTGATGAAGCATTGAGCATGTTTGCTTATGAGGAACTTAAGATTTGCGTTTAGCAAGGCTGCCTGGGATATTGTTATTCAGTCTTTAATTTCCTAAGCCATCAAGGGCATCTTTTCCACTCAGGGAAATAACAGTACAGTAATTGTTATAACACTTCAGTGAAACAGGAAGCTAGAGTTCATCACCATTTTGCTGATAGAAAAGCTGAGTCAGGTAGCCAAGGGATCTCTAAAGGCTCATCTAATGAGAGCTGAAAAGGACTTCTGATAGAAAGGCAGGCTCTCATGGCCCATACTCAGAAATGCACCTTCATGTGCATGCATCTGCGCATGTGCACTCACACAGCCCTGTCCTGGTCAGGATCCTCCAGAGAAAAGCCGTAGATGACAGCACCTACCCTTGATACCCAAAGACATATTAATTTCCAATAACACTGAGAATATCACATTGGCATTCCGGTTCTGACTTGAAATAGAGAGACGTGCAAGCACCACAGAATGCAATAGGAGTCAAGTCCCATGTATCTTAATAAAATGTCATGCATTCAGTAAATCTGGGTGGCCAGCTACATACCAGGCTTGTGCTACACCCTGTGGTAAATGGCCTGGGCCCACTTCTGCCCTCACAGTCTGCTATCAGCAGGCAAGACAGAGATGAAGGAACAATTACAGCCAGGGCTGCGGCTATTTGGCTCCTAGACAATGACTTTATGGGCAAGTCAATAAGCCGTCCCATCTGTTAACACACAACCTCCACACTTGTCCTTACATGCATCTCACAGTGATTTCCACGCTCTGTGAACTCAGAATGTGCGTGGCTGGTTTCTCAGGTTTGTACCGTCTCTGTGATTTAGGCAGGAGCTGAGCACAGCTCCAGGCAGGAGCCAAGTCAGTCCACGGCAGCATTTAGGAGCCTTAACATAGAAGCTATCCTCTTATTAGAAGACCTATCCTCGGACGGCGACCAAAGATCGCAACTCTGGTGGCCAGGGCTGGCCCTTCCCCGAGTCTCCTGGCGATGAATTCTTTTGGCCCATTGCTGCCTCCATTAGTTGATGTTTGGGGAACTTTTTTTCTTTTAATCTAATATGAAGTTTGCTAAATACCATTCAAGGTGAATTGCCAATAAAATGACTCCCGCCTTGGACCGGCCATCATCAGTGGCAGAATTCAAAATACCCCTGATTTCACTCAGTTCACAGAGGGTAGAGGAATATCAAACTGGATTTTCACATACACAAGAAAATCAGAATTGCATCCCTGCTTTAATATAGAGCAAAATGACCTGATGAGTCACTGAGGGTTACTCTACACCCTGAGAATCACCCGTTGCTTCATCAGACCTTGATTGAACGAACTTCAAGGTGACAAGGATGCCGTTAGATGTCTAATGGATGCTGTCCCAGGAAGCTTTACAACCACCCAGCAAGACAAGGATTTATTATCCCCATTCTACTGATGTGGAGACAAACTGAAGCCCAGACCATTAAGGGACTTGTCCCCCAGAGGCCACAGGTAATGCAAGTTGTGTCAGCAGGTGCCTGCCTACCCCTGGCCATGAGTTCCCTGCCCCCAACTTCCCTTGTTGGGGCCTAACAGACATCACTTCTCAGGAATTTTCCTGACATCCAAAGTCAGATTTAGGTGCCCCTCGGCTCTGCTCCTGCAGCCCCAGGATGGACTGTCTGCCTCAGATTGTGGTCTATGTGAGGAGGAGCCTGCCACTTTATTTTTCAGGTAGCATCCCCAGTGTAGACACCCAGGTGGTTGCAGCTGAATATGAAGAATGAATGAATGAGTATAGTCCCCTAAGCTGTCCATATATTCTCTCTCCCATTATAGGCACCCCCCAAGTCTCCTATGATGGGTTTGATTCCTTCTAATATAGGGCCAAGTCTTATGCCCTCCAGATACAAAAATGGGTGAGATGGAGCCCTGGTGAGAGCTGGTGTGCTGGGGACGTTGCCCTGTGCTAGGGGATCTGGGGGAGAGGAAAATCCAGAGCTGCAGAGGGGGGTGAGGCCAATAAGGTTTGGCTAGTCTGTGAAAGTTTTTCAGTGTGAACATGAAAGCAACTGTAATAATACAAACAATGCCCGAGAGTCCAGGCTGGCACCTTGGTGACGACATACATGCCCCTTCCTCTGCAGAATGACTCCTTACTTGCCAGTGAAGTCTGGACATTTTCCAAGCCACCCTTCCCTTTCACCTCTGCTGTCCCTGGATCCAAATCCCTTAATAATATGTGCATCTTAATAGATGCATCAGCTAAAACAAGGCTTAGCACCCATGAAAGCAGGAAGAATTTGAAGACAGGATTTGTGTCATGCTCCTGGGTTCCTCCCATGGGCCCTGGGCTTGACAAGACTAAAAGAAGGGGAGAAGTAAAGAAGGTGTGTGTGACAGGTCCTTTCCACCCCCTTCTTCCCCAAGTGTTCAGGGGCGGCCTATCCCGAGGCACCTAATCCATCCAGCCCCCATCACCTGGGCTGGCCCTCCCTCCTGTGCACACCAGAGGCTGGACTCTGCCTGAGGTGCACATTAATTCTGCACCTGAGCCAGACCCCCTCCCTCTGACGGGACCTCATCTGCTGAGTCTGCTTTCCTCTGAGCAGCCTAAGGGCAGGTGGGTTTAGGGAAAGATGGACTTCTGGAGTGAGTAGAACTGATACTTTAATGAAAGGTTTCTGTTTCAGGATTCTTGGAAAGTACGGCGCCTAATTCTTTATGCTCTTTCTGTAATCCTGAGTGGAGCTGCCTCATGGCTTTGTTTATATTGCCTTCTTTGATTTTTTATTTTTAAATTTCTGCTAAAAAGCATCATTCACATCGTATACTTTAACTGGGGGAAATCAAAAGCAATTTGTCACATTACTTAAACAATGTCAACATAAGAAAGAAATTACAAGGGAAGAGGGGAAAAACTTTTAAGGAATCGTTTGTTACGCAATTCCTTTTTTTCTTTTTAACTGAAATATAATTGACTATAACATTAAATTAGTTTCGGGTGTGTAACATAATGATTCAATATTTGTATGCATTGCAAAACAGCAGTACCATGAGTCCAGTTAACATCCATTATGTCCCATGGTTATAAAATGTTTTTCTTGTGATGAGAACTTTTAAGATCTACTCTCTTAGCAACTTTTAAATACACAATTGTTAACTACAGTCACTGTGGTGTACATTACATCCCTGGGTCTTACATTTATTTTATAGCTGGACACTTGTACTTTTTAACCCCCTTTATATAATTCTTAAGAGATTTTTAAAAACTCAATTTTAAGCTAAACTTTTTTGGGGGGCATTCAATATTGCTTTAATTTGTTTTTTAGCAATGCCCTGGTTAGTATATAATATGTGAAAAACATGTAAGAAACATAAGAAAGATAAGAATCTACAATAGCTTACTTTTCTATTAACAAGATTCTTTTTCCTCACTGATAGGAATGTGTCTTCCTATCAGGGTTTGAATGTGCAAGTCTGTTCGCACACATAACCATATTTATACATTCATTGAAGGCATGAAATTAAAATGAGATTATATCAGGAAAAAGTCATCCATTTTTCAAGTAACTGGTGTGATGGATGTTTCCACATTCTTCTGGCCTCTCAGGAGAGCCCCACTCCTGGGCTCAGATTTCACACCTGCTCATCTTGCCTCACAACTGCCTTGACGGCCTAATGGGCGCCCTAAGGAGAAAAGCCTTTCAGCATAACCGAGTGTAGAATGGCAAGCCCGCTGTTGTCCATTGGACCAGGCTTTCACAAAACTAGACACAGGGCTGCAGCCCTTGTGAAATGGAGATGTTCGGGTTAGAGGTGATGGAATCAAATGCTTTATAAATGCTATTGCACAAGAGCCTGAGTGAAGTCTTCAAGAGAGGGCAAAATTGCAGGGCTGTGGTTTTGAATTTAGGTCTGCAGACCCCTATGGATGAAACACACCCAGCTGAGACACACCAGACCGGCCTAAGTAAGTTGGGCTGAGGACCTGTAATGGAGTGCCTACTGTGAGCTGGGACTTTGTAGACATGACTTCTACCAAAACTAACAGACCAGGGAGGTGTTATTAACTGAGCTTTGCAAATGAGAAAACTAGGGCTCAGAGAGGTTACGTGACTTGCCCAAAGGGAGGAACCAACTCCGAAGTCCATCGTTGTCCCACTCTCTGCACCGCCTTTTATGTGACAAGGGGAGGCAGCAGACAAAGTCCATGTTCTTGGTCCTCAAGCTCTGCTCTTGAGAACTTTATCCATTGCGTTCCATTCCTATAATAGATCAGCCACAGAATAGGAATATGACTCACTTTGGACTTTATTTTTTAAAAAATACGGTTTTGTAGGTATGATTGGAAACTAGAAACAGGGCTCACTTTGGACTTTATTATAAAAAAAGCGTAATTCAGTAGCATTGCTTTTAAAAAATAAAACTATGACCAATTGTTGATCATAAACTATAATTTAGTAGGTATAATTCTTTAAATGAAGGGAAATCACTAAATGAATAGAAATACAAGGTATTTCTTCCAAACAGGGGAGAAGGAACAAATATATTACACCAGGAAATTCCAAATTATCATATCCGGTCCACCACTTCATTTTTGTATGGCCCGTGAGCTAAAAGTGGTTTTTACACAAAAGAAGAATATTTCATTGACGTGACAAATTACATGAAATTAAAATTTCAGCACCCATAGGTATAGATGCAGTGGACACAGCACACCCATCCCTTACATGCTGTCCGCAGGTCCTTTGGCGCTGCAGCATCATAGCTCAGCATAGACCACAGACAGCGGCATTAGAGACCAGTGCTTCTCTGATGACCTCATGCTGCGAAGCGCAGTGACCGCCAGCTGCAGCACAGGTCACCGAGGACAACGTGTGCTGATGCCCCAAGACGTTCGTCCATTGCCGGGGCACACCCATTATTTCAAAATAAGAAAAGAAGAAAAAAGAGAACTTCAAATGTCCAATTTTAAGGCCCAGTAGAGTGTGGATTATTTTGTCATCGAATTAGATGGTGCGGCATGGTGTTTATGCAATGACACCATATGTGTGCTGAAAGAACGCTCTCTGTATTAGCATTACCAGTAAGCCCTTCCTCACCCAGGACAACAAAAGACAGAAAGATAAGAAATTCACAAGGGGCTATCTCACCACAGAGGAATTTCTTCATAAAAATAAGAAAATGGAAATGAGGCTGCGACCCAAAATAAGTTTCTGAATGTCTCATTTGTTGCCCAGGCACGGAAAGCCATTTGCTCACAATGAGTCCATCAAATTGGGTTTGATTGCAGCAGTCGGAGAAATGTGCCCAGAAAATTCCCAGAAAAAATAAACTTTTTAGGACTATTAGCTTTTGACCTCATTTTAATTTGAATGTCATCAATACAAACGTTGTGGGAATCTGTTTCTCTCTTGTTATGTAAGGGTCACAAGATATCCTCAATTTTGCCTCTTGGCCCACAATGCCTAAAGTATTTGCCATCTGTCCTTTACAGAAGAAAGTTGTTGACGCCTGATTTATCAGATGATAGGAAAGGAGGGTGGGAAAGAATAGTTAAGAGCAAACATACAATAAGATGTAAAAATAAGCCCAAATACATAATTAATCATCATTAAGGTAACTGGCAAAATTGGTCTGAAGACAGAGGATTGTATTTTTATATTTTTACTGCTGCTGATAAGAGATATACCTAGAATTAAACTTTAAGGAAAAAGGAAAGTAAAGAGGTGAGAAAAAAAATAGCAGAAACATTTTAACCAAAAGAAAGCTGGTATAGCAATATTAATAAAAGAATAGAATGTGAGAATATATTGATATGGATAAGGAAGAAATCTACACAATAATGAAAGAAATACATCATCAAGAAGGTATAAAGAATATATGTAATCAAATATTTTCTCACAATTCAGTAAAGAAAAACTGACAGAAAAAAACATATTTGACAAATCTGGAGTTGGTGATTTGAACCTGCGTCTCTCTAGAACAAGCAGACCCCTCGCCCCGCCCAAAACAGATTAGTAATACTGTGGACCTGATCGTCATCACCCAACCTGACATAATAGCGATAATTAGAACCATATGCTAAAATTGATAATAATACGCACTTTACACAAGTTTTATTTTATAAATTAACCACAGACTAGGTCACAAGGGGAAATCTCAACAATGAAGGAAGAACTTTGTCATACAGACCATGTTCTCTGACCACAGTGCAATTAATTAAACTAGAAACCAACCAGAAAAGATCACTCAAATGTCTGGGTAACAAAATAAATTCTTAACATTCTTAAAGTCTTAAAAAATTTCATGGGTTAAAGAGGGAATGGAAATGAACAATTACGAAAGTGAGAGATGGTTGTTAAAGGTAAATACCCAATGCAATACTGAATGAATTTATTTAGAAAAAACAAGGGATATAAAAATAAGTGAGTTACATGTTCAATAAAAGCAACTAGAAAAGAGAAATGATTTTAAAGAATCAAGAAGGAAGAAATCCTAACAATGAGTATCTACTAATGAAATGGAAAACAAGACCAAGCATAGGTTCTTTAAAAAAATGAATAAAGCAGGTAAATTATCAGGAAGACAGACCAAGAAGAAGAAAGAGGAAAACAATAGCAATATTAGGAAAGATGGGCACCCTCAGTCCCTCTCCACTATCTTCTCCTGGCAGTGCCGGGTGAATTCAGAGGCTCAGCCACCTATGTTTTTGCTTATCGTGCCCCAGTTTCTCCCAGAGGCCTTGCTGGTACCCTGAGATTGCTGCAATTGCTTCCTGACACATCCAGTGATGGCTGGGTCAGTTTCTTCAAAATAGGCATCACTCTTGAACTCCACACAGGTATATCCAGCTGCCTGGTTGATGTCCTCCGAGTCCTAAGACTCATCATCTTAGAGGTAAGAGTTTCAATATTGAGACAGGAGCCAAAGACCGTTTTAGAGGATCCAGGCAGAAAGGCGGTGGTGTCAGGTCAGAGAATGTGGACAACTATTTTGAATACTGACCTGAAGGAAGAGACAGGGAGAGGGCAACACCAGTCTTAATTTTGCTTGGCATTCAGTGGGAGCACCTTTAAATCAGAGGATAAAAGGCCAGTAGCAAGAGGAAAGTAAAAAACAGAGACAAGAGAGGGGGTAGAGGATGGCAGAGGCCAGAGGCAGCTCAGAACATGGGGAAGCATTGACCTGGGATGGAGTCCTCCCTTCTTTGTGACTAGAGGGAAAGACGTGATGTTAGAAAGATTATGTTGGCACCCGGAGGGAGGGATGGGGGCATTCCTGTGTGAGGCTCTATTTTCTCTGAGAAGTAAAGGAAGTTACCTGTTGAGAGGTATAAGTTAAGTAAGGAGGGAGTAAGTCTTAAGAAGGTGTGTGCAGAAGATAGTGTTAAACAGCAACGGGAGGAGACTGAATGTCCCTGAAAGGTTTGGGGACCATTGACATGGTTCCTGATAAGGGCAGGGATGGGTTCATTGTTCAGGCCTGAATCCTGGTATCAGGCAGAGACAGAAGCATCAGGGCCCCACCTAAAACCTAAAAACCTACGTTGAGTATCATCAAATCATTATCTCCAACTAAAAACCTGAAGTCTAAAGTAATTCAAACATTTTAGAGCTAGAAAGAGCCTTTGAAAGCATTGTTCCAGGAATGGCTGATGTGTGGTACTTATTTCTCCATTCCTGATTCCCAAGCAGACATTACTAATCAACCCCTGGACTCCTCTCTCCTCCATCTCCACTCATCTTTGCAATCTTCCTCATCATTGTCCTTCAGGAAGCCCTGTCTGTCAGAGTTCACACACGGAATTAAAGCTATTTGCAGCCATGATAACATAAATGAAATCTGAAAAAGGTCAAATAATTAGTTCAAAATAGGACTTCCAGGTAGCTGTGGAGCTATGCACAGATTCCAGGTTTCTCCACCAAATTCACCATTTTGTTGTGCTCCCGTACGGTGGAAAAGGTAGCAGAAATCTCTACATTTCAATAATAACTGTATAACTAATAATAGACCCCATTCTCCTTGAGCATTACAGTTCTAGCATTCTGTGCAAATTGGACAGATTTGTCCTTGCAAAAGCCAAAGAAGCTTTAAGGAAACTTCAAAAGCAGAAGTGTTGTTTCCTATTTAAATTGGCCTCCCAGGCATGTCCTTCGTGTTGGGAATCTTGGTTGCTGCTTCATTCACATCAGTATCTCTGAAATCTTACAAATTATGTTGCTCTTCTCATAATTCCCGAGAGCTGACATTTACTGACTCGTTTACATTTTAAAAATGAACCACACTCTACTTCAAATGCCTTAAATTAATCATACAAATGTTGTTCCTTCCAACAATTTTATAAGGAGGGAGATAGTATCATTATTCCTTTTCAGAGATGAGGAAACTGAGGCACAGAGATGCCAAGAGACTTGCAGGGAGGCCACACAGCCAGAGGGTGGCAGAGTCAGAATTCAAGTCGAGGCCACCTGACCTGAAGCCATATGCTTAACACATCCTCGGCAAAATTCCTAAGACATGGCCCAAAATATATTTAAATAAATATCTTCTCTGCTGAAGCGCGCCCTGGGCAAGGTTGAAATTTTATCTTGACTTCAAAGACAGAAACTACCAAATACAAGGTTAGAAGTTGCTGATGTTTAAAAAACAAAAAGGCAAATTTCAAAATGATGAGTCTGGAGACGTTTTCGTCACATTGGCCTCAAAAACCGTTTATTTTTGGTAGGGAGGATTACATACTTTGTAACAAAAGTTCCTTAAAAATCTCTGACCTAGAAAGATTCAAATGTTGATCTAGCTGAATAACTCTGGTAAAATCACAGCGCCCGCTGACTTGCCCGTGGAAGCGCTCAGTGGCGACTGAGAAGCTCTGCTCCATCTCCTGCAGTCAGCGACCACGGACGCCTGGCGGAAGAGCGACCTCCCCATCATCTCTGATGGCACATCTTCCACAGCATTAGCTCTCATATTCCAACTTCTCTTTCCTTCCATTTCCTTGGTAAGAGCCGTGGAACACACGGAACTTCAGGCGTGGCCCTTTCTGAAACTCCTGTGAAGTTGACAGCACTACCGAGACCCAGTTTAGGTGCAGTGTGTGGAGTCAGCCCGCTATCAAGGTTCTGTTCAGCTCACAGCTGGAACCCAGCTCTGCTGTCAGCCAAGGAGGGTGTTGCACCTCACAGCACTGTAAGGAAGATGAGATGCATGTGCCGCAGCTGAGTCCCAACATCCTCTGGCCCAAACCTGGGCCCTCATTTCACCAACTCTCTTCCAGTCACTGCCTCTTAGCAATGCCGCCATGACAGAAGGGGCGTCGCCCTCTGGGAGCAACGGGCAACCAAAGACAATGACATCAGAATCAGAGGCAGAAACGTGTTTCTTACTGAAGAATAATTGAGTGCTTTCTTTGAAGGTGTTTGATTAGTACATTTTTTGAATCACTTTGTTTATTTACCAGCTGACTGACTGATAGATCGTTGAGATGTTCACAACAGGAAGGCCATACATTTAGACCTCACCTGGCCATAATTAGCCCACTAAGATCTGTCACCTACATCTCATGGTTCACGAATGATTCCAGAAAGCTTAAGAATAATTTTCTTAAAAAAGCATATGTATCTATTGGGCACCTGAATAACCATGTCAGCTTGCCAGATGCAGCATAATAAGAAAAGCTAGCTTGACTTCCCTCTCTAGACAGTATCAGTTAAGAAAGATGCAGGGGTGCAAAGCCCCCCATGCCTGGTTGTGAGCAGAACTGGGGTAACTGATGGAAGGATGGAAAGTCATTGCCTTCAGCATGTTCAGACCTACTGGAAAAAGAGCTACGGAAGAGTAGAATATAAGGAGGCCACACAAGAGCCAACTGTCGATGTAGTCAGTGGAGATTAAATCCTATATAGCCAATCAAACAAAGCCCCATTAGCCAGGGTCAGTGCTTTCCTATATCATCATTTATAAAGAGGTAATACGTAATATTTACCTCTCACCAGCTCCCACCCAAATCACATGCTCTTTTACACTATCGGAAAAAAGAAACCCTAAGGAAGTCCATTTTTAACTCAGATATGTCTGTGTGTATTTCAGATACCCTTTGTTCTACATCATTTATATACGTTATTTATTGATTTGCATTATTGCAAAAGACCACAAAGAACTCTGCCTTATTGACCCTTCTGTAGAGAGCTGGTCTGGGGCTTCCCAGGTGGATGTCCTGTCAATGTTGCCAAGCGAAGAGCATGAAGGAAGTTGCTTCTCGTCTAGAAAAAGAGTTTACTGTTATTCTAAGGGAAGAGCCGGCTGTCGGTTAAGCTTATGCTGCTCACCACCACAAGGGGGCAGCAGAGCAAATATTCCACAGCCAGGGAAGGAACATGTATTGAGTGACTAGTGTATAGCGGGAACTGTGTGTGGTAGGTGTTTTTTGTTTTTTCTCTGTGCTTTTTAATCAACCCCCAGCAGATATCTCATGGGACCTTGGAGAGACGTGAGCATTAATAAACCAAGAGCACCTGCGGACAGCGTTACTGAAACCAAGCCCTTCAAAATGCTTTTTTACATGGCTCCATTAAGGGCCCTGTGGAGCCTCGCCAGGCTTCCTTCCAGCTGCGCTTAACCCCTGTTGGAATGGAAGCGCCTCCCACTGCTATACGCCCTCCTGTGATTCAAAGCAGAACACTGATTCAGCTGCATCCTGTGACTTTTAAGTTGTATTTTTTATTTTCATTAAGTTCAAAATGTTTTAGAATTTCTCTTGAGATGTCTTCTTTCACCACATGCCATTTAGAAATGTATTTTGTAATCTCCAAATATTTTGGCATTTTCCATCTATCATTCTGTTATTCATTTCTAGTTTAATTCCACTGAGGTCTGAGGACAAACTTGCTGTGATTTCTATCCTTTTAAATCTGTTGTATGGCCCAGAGTTTGGCGCATCTTAGTCAATTTTTTTCACCCTGGTGTCTTACAATATTATCTCTTTTTCTTTGTTTGTTTGTTTTTTGCAACTTGACTATGATATGGCTAGGCGTAGAGTCTGTGTGGCTATGCAGCTTGGTGTTCTCCGAGTTTCCTGAATCTGCTGTTCAGTGTCTGATATCAAGTTGGGAAAGATTTCAGCCATTAGTACTTCAAATATTTCTTCAGCTCTTTCCTATCTTCCTTCTTCTCTGATAATCCAATCACTTGCATGTTATACATTTTCTAACTCCCCACAGTTCTCGGATGTTTTGCTCTGTTCTATTTGGTTTTGTTTTAATTCTTTTCCTCTGTACATTTCAGTTTGGAAAATGTCTACTGTCTTTAAGCTCACTGATTCTTCCCTTAGCCTGTCTACTGGTGAAATCAAAGGCATTCTTCATTTCTGTTATGGAGGTTTTGATTTCTAGTATTTCCTTTGGATTCTTAGTTTCCATCTGTTTGCTTATATTGCCCATCTGTTCTTGCATGTCGTCTATGTTTTCCATTAGAGACCTTCACACATTAATCATAGTTATTATGAGTCCCTGTCTGATGATTTCAACATCTGCGTCATACCTGAGACCTGTTCTGATTCTTGCTCTCAGCATACCCTGTGATTTTTTTTTTTTTTTGGCAGAAAGCCAAACATGATGGCTTGGGTAATAGGGACTGAGGGAATTGGGCCTTTAGTGGGAGGATATATATTAATCAGGCTAATGGTCAGGCTGTATTTAATAGTTGCTGTAGGTATAGGTGCCAGAGGCTTCACATTTCTCTGATGTCCTTGTTTTTTATCTCCCTTATTAACTTTGGGCATTCCTAAGTCCTCATCAGAGCCAGCACCTTATAGACCTTCAGCTATGATCCACTCATATGGGCTTAGACCCCTGTTGGTGTGGTGCCAGTGGGGTGAGGCAACATTGTATAATCGTATGAATTCTTCTCAGTCTCTTAGCATGCCTGTGTCCTTGGGCTGTGACCTTCACAGGTGTTTCTCAGCACACCCCTCTCTTTGCTTAGACCAGAGTGCCAGAGGGCACCAGTGTCAGATGAGTGCTATTCTGTGGGTTGGCAGATCCCAGCTGTGACTTAATTTCCTTGTCTCTCAGGATGCAGGGTGGCAGTCTGCCCTGTGACCTGGTTCTCTGATGAGGCCAAGAAAAGTCATCAGTCTTCAATCTTTTCAGTTTTCACTTGCTGTAAGGATGGGACTGACGACTACTAAGCTCTTTATCATCTGAGCTGAAACTAGAAGTTCTATCCATTCCTTTTTCAACGTTTTTTGGATGCCTACTATGTGCCCGGCCACGAGGTGGTAAACACAGAGACCAAAGTCCTGCTTTAGTTGAGCTGACACACAGCTGCCTAGGCCTCCTAACTCTTCATCACCAGCCTCACCTTCCCTCTTCAATCACAGCCCCACATCTCCAGCACTTAGAAGGATGTTTCATTGGCCTCTCAAACCCACCATTTCTTATCTGGAACTTGGTGTCTCCTCACCAAGCTGACCGTGTTCTCACCCTCTAGTCACCAGGGTCCTCTACTCTTACAAGATGAAGTCTTATAAGATAAAGTCCAAATTCCCTATCATTGGGACTGCATCACAAGACCCTTTACCACCTGGCCCTAAACTGCTCGTTCACCCTTCCATACCCGCCTGCTGCACCCCACACCGTGGGCCAGGACCACCCCTTGGCCTGTGCCAGCCTTTCTCTCACCACATCTCCTACCACATCCCGAATGATCCTTAAGGGGCAGCCTGCCCATCTTTCCTTGATTCTCAGATGGGATGAATTAACTCCCTATCCATGTTTACACACACACACTTTCTGTGATGTTTGATATCCTGTCTAAGTGTGTTTGGGTTGCTGTAACAAAATCCCACAGACTGGGTGCCTTCAAAACAAGCGAAGTTTACTCCTCACAGTCCTGGAGGCTCAAAGTCTGGGATCAGGTGCCAGCAGATTTGGTACTGATGAGAGCTCACTTCCTCTACACATCTTTTCTCTTTAACCTCATGTGGCAGAAGGGACTTGGGCCCCCTGGGTCTCTTTTATAACAGCACTAATCCCATCCTAGGGGACCCCCTTGTGACCTAAGCGCCTCCCAGAGGCCCCACATCCTAACACCGTCACACTGGGGGTTAGGATTCCAAAGGGCACATTTTGAGAGGGGGCACAAACACCCTGACCGGAGCACACCCTAAGGAGCAATTATTTTCCCCCTTCCACTAAAAAGCATGTGGGGGGTGGGGTTCGTGAGGACATGTGTCCCGCACCTGCCTCTTGCTGATAAGCTGGCAGTACACAAAAGCAGTAGGTGTGGGTTCCTGCACCGAACACCCATATGAACATTGAAGTGTTTGGCATGAGGTGGGACTTGATTGCTGTTCTACAGGGGAAGGATCTACTCTCCTCGCTGACTCTGTCTGTGTCAGGGCCTGGAGGTGCCTGGCTGACTTCTAGGCTGGCCTGGCCCTCTTGACTTTCTCATCACAGCCTCCTCAGAAACACACGCAGTGAGCGGCGCAGTGTTGGATCAGCCAGTAACGCCACTGGGGAAAAATGAAAGATCTCATGCATCTTTACATGTTTACTTGTCTTATTTTGCATGTTTTCATTTCTTGAGTAAATGTTCTGACTTAGATCTTTAAGATCCACCATGAAGGGTCCCTCAGTACTCACTGAGGAAGAGAATAGTGGGTAGACAAACTCCCTATTAATGTGTTTTAAAATTGACTCAGACACGCCTCATGAAACAGCAGAAGGCAGCTTCTGGCTAATTAAGCTCGAGTCATATTATTTTTAAAAACAGTTGCGAGGGGAAAATAACCCAGGCAGATTAATTACCTTTTGACTGGGGTCTAAATAAAGTTTATCAAAATGTGAGCAGATCTATATATTCCTTCTCTCAGCAAACAATGACTGAATGCTTAGGATAAACTTGGACTCTATAAAAACAGCTTTCAGGTGAGTTGGGAAAGGTAGGAAGTCAAGGAGGGCAGTGAACTTGGGGGAGGGGGCTGGGTGCCCCTCCATGACAGCCTGCGGCCCCAGAAAGACTTCATGACGAGGTGCCTCCTACCCCTGACCCCTGGAAGGCTAAGGAGAGACTCACCGCCACCACCTGAGCTCAGTGCGGGGTGCTTCTGGAGGCAGAATTTAGGTGAGCAAAGACTGAAGAGTCTTAAAACTGCAAATAGTTCAGTGTGGAGGGGGTGGGGGTGAACGTGCACCACCCCTATTTCGGAGGGTCCAGCAGCTGAGTAGGGGACAGTAGCAGGGATCTATGAGGTGGCTGCCCTCAAAGTCTTGATTTTGAAAAGAACTGGAAATCAGGTTAAAATGGTAATGATGCTTGAACAATGAGAAAAGAACCCAGATCACCCTTCAGGAGATGGTCCCAGGGAAGCAGCTGATAGAACTAAGATTTTATTCTGTTCCACACCTGGTTTTTGTGCGTCAAAAATTCAGATATAGCCAAAGTAATACCAGTGAGTCACTGGAGTAGTAATTAGGAAAAGTGTATGCGGCACATGCCCCAAAGATCGTTTGGGAGGCAGAAGCTCGTAGAACCTAAGGCTAGAAGGAAGCTCAGGGACGTGTTGTCATGAACGGCTGTGTCCTGGGGAGGCACCCCTGTTAGTTCTTTATGGTGACTGGTTAGAGTATTAGAATTTTCTCAAGTTGATAGGGAATTGGTCCGTGGTTACCTTATATCAGCCTCGGGAAATGGTTTAAGTTGTGCTTAGGATTTCCAGAGGCATCTGCAGGAAATGACCCAGGTGAGTTAGCCTTGCAGAATAAGCTAAATTAAGCTTTATTTGTATGACTAAACTGGTTTTGTGTGCTCAGGGAATTTTCAAGGGTGGTCTTCATTTGATTTTTATTTTGACATATGTCTCTGCTGTGACCCCAAAAGACCACTTTGGGGCCCCAGCTCCCGCCTGAGTCTCTGGAGATATGTAATGCCTGATCTTTCAGCCGAGATGATAAAAATCTTACTTGCTCCTCCCAGACCCACTGAAGTGGTCATTCAGAGTTCAGATTTCAGTGGGTGGTTCTGTGCACCTGCATTTTTAAATGGACACTCTCTGTGGCTTCCAGAATAATTTTCCATTAAAATATCCATCTAATGTGTAGGTCATGGTTTCTGCAGCCCTAAGCTGGAGGCTCTGAGTCCAGACAAGGAGCCTGTCTGTGGCATGTGAACTGCACAGGAGGGAATGGGTGTCCCCAAGGCCACATGGTGGCAAAGTTTTTGCAGTTTGTTCTCATCTGAGAACAGAATATCACGTGTCATCTCAAGCCACCTCTCCTGGGCCCCCTTGGCAATGACCCTTCCCCCATCAATGCAACACACATACCTTCCGGAGCCTCCTTTGTTCCTGCATACATGTCCCTCTGTGCCTGGCCCACCATATTGGGGCATAATTGTTTATGCATCTGCTTCTCCAGTAGGCCATCTGCTTCTTGCAGGAAGAGCCTAGAACTCCCACTTCTCTGCCCCCCAGCGTGCTGCATTATTCTTGGCTCCAGAAGACATTCTATAAGGGCTTATTTTGTGCATATCTTCCCTACCACCTCCTTTTTTTTTTTCAGTAGCTGAGATGTTTCTGACTCATTGCTGTATCTTCTTTGCCTCTGCCAGACACCTTGGATTCAGCATATTCATTCCAGGTCCAGGACTAAATGTTTTCACCAAAGAAACCAATTACCACTTAATATGACAGCCTGGGAGAAGAGGTCATTAATATTTTTATTTTACTCCAGTTTCAACTGGGTCCAGGCAATAAACAGGTGTGTTTATTCTGTCCCTAGACTGGCACTCAAATTTTGTATAAATGAGGTGTCAGACACTAGATAAATCCTCTTGTTTCCTTTTGCAAGTGACACATCTCACTGTTTGTCTATAGGTGGCAGTGCCATGATTCAGCCAACCTTAAAGCATTGAATAGCAGAAGCAGTGCAGCTTCTGAAGGTGATATTTGATAAGGAGAATTCCTTTCCTAAATGCACCCTACTGGCTTCAGATTTTTAACTGAAAATAATCATAATATTGAACTTAAAGCTTCTATTAGTTTAGAGTGAAAAATCTGATCAGATTACATATAAGATCAAGTTTTATATTGTTCTCTTGAAGTTTGAAGGGATAAAAATGTAATAAACATGAAAACATTTTCAAACATATTTCTCCTGATGTCACTTCTCTGAAGAAAATCCTCAGTTTTTACTTACAGATAGGTTGATAAACAGTGGAAATAAAAAGTGTATAACTACAAAACTTCTTTTAAACTGAATTTCTATGAAATACTTAGGGCAGCTGTCTTCAGCTGTACTGGATGAAAACCAACCTCGCTGATCTTTTTGCTTGTCTCAGCAGTGTGACATGTACACAGATGGCCAGTCCGGTGGCTATGCCATGTCCTGGTGACAGGGCAGAACTGGTGTGGGGGAAGGGCTCAGGTTGAAATTTGCTTTCTCTTCCCTCCAACCTAATGTTCTTCCATCACACAAGCCTGCAAAAGGCTTGTTTCAAAGCAGTTCTGTTTTATTTCTTTCCCCTGCCGAAGGCTCTATGGGTCATGGGTTCACTATTTCAACCTCACTGGAGCTGACGATGGGAGTATTTCATCCTAACAAGGGAACTGAAGACAGTATTCCCTGGAAGAGCGCAGGGCCACCTTGGGCAAGGAGGTCCTGCTTCACCTGGGTCCCAGTCCTCCAGAGAATTGGCCTGTTAAGGGTCTTTGCATGTAGAAGGTGAAGTAGTATTCTTTTAGGCCCCAGGTTAGCATCAGACTGATGATCCCACAATTTTGGAGAGAATACATTTCCAAAAAGCACAGTCAAAGGAAGGTTCAGCTGAGCCATGTGCTCACTTCATCAACAAACAGCGTATGTGACTAGCATATGTGAGATCTAGACAGCTACACGTTTTTATTCATTGTACACTAGCTGATTCTTTTAAAGTTTTGCACAATAGGAACACAAAATCGGGAGAGGTTTTTTAATGACCTCTTATCTTTCAAGCCTCATCAGAAACCAGTTTGGCACAAAGTTCCTTGTTTGAGTGAAAGAGAAATTTGTCATTATTTTCACTTGAATCATTACTATCACTCCATAATGAATGTGAGTCATTATCATCAAATAGCTCTTGTCTCCCTAGCCTGGGCTTAGTTAATGACTCTCCAGTGCTCCGGACAGAGGCTGTGCTGGCACAGAATAGCACAAGAAACGGAGGGTTCATTTGCAAAGCCACCTGGCACGTCAGGTACGCAAAGATGGGCAGGTAGCTAAGGAATCAAGATGAATAAGATACCAACTGAAATTAGGTGGTTTCACTGTCCCACCAATCACTCCTCTTTCCAACCTGTGATCCATCCTGTGACCAAGGTTGGTTTCCTCAAACAGAAGGCACCTTGTTCACCTCTAGAAATATTCAGTGGTGCCAGGAAACTGAAGCTTTGCCTGGAACTCAAGTTCCATTAGGAGCAGCTGTAATGAGCCTTCCCAGCTTCAGGCGTCACCACCTGTGGGAAGCCGCCCTCCCCATCCCCCACCCTGCAGCTCCACCCACACTCTTTCTTCTTAATGCAAATTATTAGCCTTATTTTGGTCTTTCCTGTGTTTTGATCACATTACCTCACTATCTCCCTAACCTGACGGTCAGTTCCCTATAGACAAAGCAGACCAATTGTTATTCTTCCCAGGACCCAGATGTGGCACACATGGGTGGACTCGCAGGAAATGTAGGAAGGGAATGGAGGATAAGTGTCAGACTGTGTACTGTTCTTGCTGCACACAGCTGGATGCTAGAGCAGGCCCTGGGCGCCCTTTCGTCTACTAGCCAAAGCTTCTTTCCACGTCCTAAGTCCGTAAGGGAGGGTGGTGCTTGATTACTCTTTGGGAATCTCTGAGGCTGTGAGAAGCGGAGGGGGTCGCAGATGGATCTCAAACCCCCGTTCCCTCCCCAACCAAGTGCCCCGTGAGGAGAGGCCTTGGACCACCTCCCAGTCATTTAGCCTGGCCTCTGAGTTGTCTAGGAGGGGCTGGTAGACTTCAAGGTCATGCAGAAGTCCAAGCCCCACCTTCTCTCTCCTCCCTGTGGATGCGCTTTTGGCCCTGCCACTCCCTCTACCCCTCCCTCTGTGGCCCCAGGCCAATGACTCCTGGTGCCCTGCCTTAACACCCGTTAGGAGGCTTCCTCCCTGGAAGCCCAAATTGCTGACCCTCGCTACACCGCTCTTCAAACCCCTTACTATTCCAGCCTCCCGCTCTCCATTTCTCCTGCCTCACCACCTGCACAGTCTTTTCAGCTGAATCCTCCTCACAGTGCATCCCTGCAGTTTTACGCACAACCCCTACTCACTCCGCAGGTGTGTGCACCCTCCAGGGAGCCCTCCGGGCTTGACCCGTTCCCCATTTTCACATCCTCTCACTTCCTCATGTGGATGACTCGGCACAGGCTCCATCTCTTTGACGGTGGGGGTGGGGGATGTGTTTGGATTCTTGTCACAATGTCATCTGGAAATACCACCATGAGCCAAATCCAGTGTTCTGTAGGTCCTTGCGCCAAGAACGGCCTGTAAGTTTCCAGAGGGTTGGAAACAAAGCCAAACAAAGAAGAATTCATGACAGAGACTGTGCATGGCCCCCGGCCTGAAGTATCTGCTACCTGGCCTTTCTCGGAAACGTGTGCCAACCCCTGGCTGAGAACACCACCCAGCATACAGTAGGTGCCCAGCAAGGACTTGCTGGCGAATGGCTGGTTGTAGTTGAACGCACGGGGGCTGTGCTGTCTGGGGAGAGGCCCCTGCAGTCCCAGGAGCGGACTGGCACAGATCAAGCTTCAGATTCTAGGAGACAGTTGGAAGCCTAGGAGAATTTTCTCTGACACAGGTTGCAAGTATTTAGGGGATGGAAGAGAGACATCTTCTTGGTATGTTTGCATCCAGCCTCTTCCAAGACAAGGAGCTGGGGAGGGTGCATCTTCCTTCCTGCAGATTCTCAGGAGAGCACATTTTCAGAGTAGCAAAGAGTAGAAAGGGAGGAAAGCCTAGTGTGTTTACTTTCAATTTAATCCAATGATCCTAGATTTCTTTTATGAGCTATTACTGTACATCTTGTTATCCTGTAATAAACATTTTCAAGATTTCCTATGTTTTTCTAGAACATATTTTATCAACTTCAGAGTTAACTTAAGCCTTTGCTTGAAAGGTCATATTCCTGAGAAATTAAAACAGGCTTTGTAGTAAAATAATTTGACATTTCAGGGTTCCATTTCTTTGGTACATTGAATGTCAAGGAACACAGAAGAGAAGCTCTAATTAAAGATAAAGAACAAAGCCCAGTCAAGTTTATTTGTACTTAAATCCATTGCTCCAGACTGATTAGTCAGATAAACAAGCTTTCTGAGCTCAGCCCACTGTGCAATAAATATTCTATTTCCTTGTCTGTTTTCTCTTGCAAAGAGACCATTTCCCACACAGCCCACTAACAAACAAAATTCATTTCGTCTCTGCAATTGTTTTCTAAGCCTTTTGCCTTTTTTTCATGGTGACTTAAGATTTTGTTTAAAGAAAAAGCTGAACAACAATTTAAGAGTATTCTAAGCAGCAAGAACGTACAAATGCTCGGAGGCAAGAGAGAAGCTGGCATGTTTTGGAGAAATGAAGATCAGTAGGGGCGGTGCCCAGCATGGTGTGTTGTGCGATAGAACTGGAAGGCTAAGCTGGGGCCGAGTGGTTGGGCAGGTAGGACTTGGCTCTCAGGGCAAACTAGCGAGGAAGTAGATGCTTCTGGGGCCACAAGGCTGGCCTCGTGAGGAGGCGATGGCATGGAAGTGGAGGTTGGGTCCCCTTGCTGTGGGGGCAGTGATGGTGTGGGCTGGGGAAGAGTATGCATGTTGTTGGCTTCATCCAGTGACTTTGTGCTTACCAGCAGGTTGATTTAGGGGAAATGGTCTGGCTCCTCAGCTCCCTGGGTTTCTCCTTCCCCCTTGGTAAAACACATGACCTCACAGGTCTCTGTGAGGACTGAGTGAGGAATACACACAGAGGGCCTGGGACGTGCCTGGCCCCAGGCAGGCGCATGATACAGGCTTTGTAGTCATTCTGCCGTTCCAGACCATCCTTCGTCTCTAATGGCTAACATGTAGGTGCCACACTTCATTCTGGTTGTTTTTTTTTTTTTAAAGAGTTAATTCATGGAGTCCTCCCACCCTATGAAGTAGAGCTTATTGCTCTCCTATCACCTGACTGAAAGATATTCCAAGACGGAGACTCTCCCTCCAAGCTTGGTGCCTTTGTCTGCAAGATCCTCCCATGAGCCGACACTTGCAGATCACAGGAGCTGTGATTTATGCAAATCATTTATACATATATTGTTATTTATATATTATATATATTACATATTTACTACAAATAGACTCATACATACTATTTATACATATGATTTGATGATAACTATGGATATTCAAATCAACTTGGTTTTAGAAAGAGACAATTACTAAATCTTGATGTAAAAGCCAGAAACGATAGAAGATAGGTGAAAGATAGGTATGTGCGTACGTGTATGTGTGCATTCTAATCCTGGGAAGTATGTTCCCTGAAAAGGTGAAAATATTAACAGTTGCATTCTCTGTAAAATGAAACACTTACCCCAGGGATAACTTATGGTTGTGAAAACCAGACCTGGAAACCCCTTGGAATCCAGGGTGCCTGTGTGGAGGCTCCTCACCCCCTACTGGTATCTTCCTGTCTTGTTACTGCCTTATAATCTGACCCATCTTTGTGGTTTAGGGTGGGGCTCAGCGTTGAGCCCCCCATCACTCAGGCTGGACAGTTCTGAGAGACACTCTGACAACTACTAATAACAAAGGGACACAATGGCCATAACTACGCTGGGAAACTGAAATCACAGCTCTGTCTTTTCCAGAAATGACCCATCCCCAAAGCAGCTTCCTGCTAGCTTTAAAGTGACCTGACAAGAAAGTACTGAGAGGGCCTGAGCTATTGCATGCTTGTGAAATTTCCCACCCCTTTGATTGTGAAAAGAGAACATATTTGGAGAGTTTTGCTTTCATATCAAAAATTTCATGCAGATTATTTACTAATTAAAAACATCTAAGGAAATCATGTGAAAACACAATCATTCTTAACTATTGAGTGCCAATTTGATTCAGTTATACTGAATCAAGACCTTATATATTTGGAGGCAAAAATTTCTAGTGATTATTCCTTTCATGCTTATAAAAATGGTTCAGAGATGTAAATGTAAAAAAAGGAAACCTTATAAGTACTGGTTGTAAGCATGAGTGAATTTGTCAATACAGGTTGATAAAGTTTGAAATTCAGATACACACAGGTATATTTCAATAAGCACAACTTTTAAAATAAAAATGGTGTCGTCAACTCAATTAAACATAAAGAGACCTCCTCTTCAAAGAGTCTAAAATCCTCATTGACAAATCACTACCTTTGGGCTGAAGTTCTGAATTTAAGGTTTTAGTGACCATTTTAGCCAATTGCATTCTATTACAGATTTTCTTATAATTTTCTAGCAAAGGTCATATGGATTGTAATAAATCTTAGACATGAAGCACAAATATCAGGTATTTTTAAGAAATTTTATAACTGTGGCCTCTTTGTTTTTTAAGTCAATATCTTCTTTTAAAAATACCCACCAAATATCATCCAATTGGTTTAAAACTCTCTCTGCGTATATAATGGAGTCAGGACAAAAATCTCCAAAGTTTTATTTTAATATATTTTCTAATTCTGTGGGTTATATATTTTGAGTGTATTGGTGATTGGCCTTCATTCTCAATGTTTGTCAATTAAATGCTTCAATTGAAAATGGGGATAGTTCATTTTGAGACAGAGCAGGGAAACGGGATGAGGGTCGTGCCTCTGGAAAATCTACCTAGCCTTCGAAAAAGGCCCAGCTTGTTTTTTAACTTCATCTATGGGCTGTTCTTCCTCTTCTTCCAGCCCTTTAATCAATTAGGTAACTTTGTAACCAGAACTAAAGACAGACCTCCAGAGTGTATGCGGACCTACCTGCATAAAGAATGCCGAGATCTGGCTCAACACAATCACCAAAATAACCCTATTCTTAAGACAAAACTTCAAAGGAATTATGAATCACCTCTATACATCATGCCTTATGCCCACCGCTACCAAAAGGTCCTATAAAACCCCAAACCCTAAACCCTTAAGCACACCTCCTGTCTGAAGTTGCCCACACTCCCGTCTTGAGTGTATAGTATGAATTTTCCTGGTACATAATAACCCTATTGTGCTTGTCTCTGGACTCTTTTCCATGATAAAGACAAGGACTCTGACTTTCGCCTTTAGTGGTCAATGTCTTTGTCACTTGCTATTTCATTCAGCTTTCTAGTTCTAACACACTCCTTTTCTCTCTCCCTGTTTTATTTCAGACCAGTAGGGAAGTGGAAGTTCTGAAAACATAAACTCTCTCCATCCAATGCTCCATGGTTCTTTCAAATTCTGGCACGGTAGGGATATAATTCCCCTGCTGTGCAGATCAAGTGGACACTGGATGCCAGGTGACCCTGGCTTTAGGCGTTGGCAAGGGATCTGCCCTATGCTGAGCAAGAGTTCAATGGGCTTCCCTTTTCTCCCTCTGTTATTCCTTGCGCTCTTCTGCCTGCTCAGCTGCTGACAGTTGCTTCCACTCTTGTTATAATGAATTCCTTCCTTGCTGGCGCTTGTTCAACCTGATCGAGAATTCTTTTTCAATCAGGGTCAAGAACCCTCCCCGGTCTGGGTTAAGGTTTCACCTGGTGCCCAGGGAGAGGCCTCCCCAGAGCCAGCTGCCAGGCAATGATTGCCTTCATAATAGCTAGTCTCCCTTTCTCTTTATCTACAAGATCCCAATGTTACTGTGTGGGGGGGAGCTGGGGCAAGGGGGGCGGTAGAGAAATACCCAGTTTTAAAAAAAGGAATCTATATTTCTCATCACCCTATGGAAATACAGTAGCCCTGTGACTAAATTCTGACCAATGAAATATGATCAGAAGTTGTTTGGTGAAGATAAGGAAAATGTTAAAATAGGGGTAGGACTGACAGAGTCAGACTGTGGATTGCCTTTTTGCCCTTTGTTCTTTGTCTTCCTCCTCTTTCTTCTGCCTGTAATACAATCATGATGGCTGGAGCTCTGAGGCCATTTTGAGCGCATGAGGATGCGGGGACCCCTGTGAAGGGCAGAGCAGAAAGGCGGAAGGAGTCTGGAATACTGATGAGTTTACCACTGTACCAGGCCTGACTGGCCTCCTCCTGATGGTTTTTATGTCGGGGAAAAATAAAACCTCTACTTAGTCTGCTAGAGTGTGCAAACTCTCAGCTCATCCTCAGCATGACTTTCTAAGGAAAATTAGACAAAGTTCAAAATAAATGTATGACATAGAAATAAAGTCCTTATAGCCTAGAAAGTGGTGGGAGAGGGTAGGTGATGTAGGCACACTGATGATCTTGGAGGGTTGGCAGGTGATGTATGCACACTGTCAATCTACACCCCAACTCGGCCTCTCTCACTCTGTGATGCTGGGTCAATTTCAGCCTCCACTATATCATCAGGGAAATGATTGGTTAGGCAACTCAGTCAGTCCTTCCTCAAATGTTTGTTGAGCTGTCTAGCATATGTAGCTCTGTGCTTGGTGTCTAGAGATTCAGTCACAAGCAGTGACATGCAAGTCCTGCTGTCATGTCACTCAGAACTGGATCCTAACTGGTGCTGGCAAAGAGAAGATAATGAAATCCTTATTTCATGCCTGGCCTGGAGAGATACTGCAGAGTCTGATGAAGCATGTGGGAGGAAGGAAGGAGAGCCACAGAAGGCGGCAGAGGAGGAAGGCCCTTCTCATCTCCCAGGAAAACACTGACTTTTGAATTCTGCTCCTCCCTCCCAACTGCACGCACACACACACGCACACACACACACAGCCTCTGGGGTAGTTCAGCCCAGTGACACTGGCTGGATTGGCCACTCAGAGCCCCAGGCTTACACTTTGACTTGCAATTTGCATTCAACTGGAGCAGACTAGTCGTTGCTCCTCAGCCTCCTGACCGTATTTACCTATAAAGCCAATCTTATTTACTGATACTTTTCAACTGAAATTTGATGCCCATAGGCACTTATGCCAAGAGTAGGTTGTACTCTGGTCTTTGAGGGACTCCAGCTTTCATTTTTCAAATGAAATGGCTTTCTTCTTTGGCTCAGCGTTTTTCAGGGAACCTGGAGAAGTCCCTTGCTGTCATGGAGAAAGTTCTCTAATGTCTCTGTAAGTCAAAGATACTGGACATCCTTTTTCCTGAGAACATTTTAATACTTAGTGGCAGACATTTGCTCTTCCTGAAAACTTCACACCAAATCTAGAGTGTGAAAAGGTGACAGAAGGTGAAAAAACACTCACAATCAACATCCTTATCCTAGAAAATGTCAGAGCATGGGGATAATTAGATACAGACAACCATCTGTGTGCCCAGCAAGAATAAACATGGCTGAAGCCATGACATTGCATTCATTGCCTCTGAGACCTGAAAGCTGCATGCTCCTTTTGTGATTTAGAATTCACAAATACCGCCCAGGAAGAGGCTTTGATCATTTTAGTGATCTTGTGAATCAAGATGGTCAGTAAGGGGGGACATGTGTGAATAAAGTTGACTAAGCCATGTGTATCTCCCACATAAGCTAAGAATTCCTTCTGTACATTTCCCTTTATCCATAACTGAAGCTATAGATGCTTAACCTTTGGGTCTGGGAGAGAAGAAAGTACTAGAAGACCAGTTGGTCTGAAAGTGTTTTCTCTCATCTGGCAGTGAACCTTCCACCATTTTAATAGTTACTCCACTTGGTCAAAACCATGCATCTCCCCACTCCAACCGCACTGACCCCTGCTAGGCCACCGTTTCAAACATAATCTGGAGACAGTGTCGTCTGTCTTGCTAAGCAGGCCCTAGGTGGGGGTTGGGAGCCTGAGTCTAGACCTGGCTCTGCTGTCCATTAGCTGTAATGGGAACCAAAGTTGACTTCTCTGGGTCTTCTTTATAAAACTGAGAGAACTAGGCAGTATCATCTGTGAATTCCCTCCATCTGTGAAACATGTTGCCTGGTTGGTAAAATGTACGTCATCAATGATTAAGAAGTGTCTCTGAATTATGGTACCAGATGTGTCTGCTTTAAATGCAAAGCTGAGAAGAAAGGGAAGGAGTGGGGAGGTAGTGGACCCCCAAGGGACTGAGGGAGCCTCATCTTCAGAGCACAGCCCTCTCATGGGAACCCCACCCCGGGACCCCGCTCCCTCTGCCCAGTGGTTGGAGGGCTTGGGGTCAGGGGCCTCCTGACCTTCAGGCCACACCCTTCCCTCCGCACCCACTCTCCAGGCCCAAGGCTGTTTGAGCTTGTCAGGGAATGGCCCAGGGTCCTTCAGGAATGACCTGGATGTGGGTTTTGAAAAGCTGGGGGCTCAAGAAAGGCATTTGTTGCCCCAAAACAACAGTTTTTGGATTTTTTTTTTTTGTTAGTTTTGTTTTGTTTTACCTAATGTTGATTTTGCAGAGAAACGGGTGATGTTTCTCAGAAGAAAAAGGCAGCCTCCGGAAACTTTTCTGCTTGGGGGTGTTGCCCAAGGCTAAAATCACATTCAAAATTACTGAGTGTGTTGTTCCACCAGAGAAGTTGGCAGCTGCCCCAGAAACACAGGGGAGTTTATGAACTCAACAGACATGAAAGGTGAAAAGCAAAACCTGCATGTGACCTCGTGCCTCAGTGAACCAGGCAGATGCCATGGGCAGGAGAGGGAACGCAAGCAAAGCGCTTTTATCCTAGTATCACTCCAGCTAAGTCCGCCTGGGAGGCAGGACTCCGGCCCAGCCCAGCGCACCTCCACCCTCTGGATGCAGGAACCTGGTGGGGTGATGGGGTGGGGGTGGCAATTCCCATCCTGGGGGTTCCAGAAGCCCACACTCTGGTTCCACCCCTGGCTTGGGGAAGGACGGGCAGGCACACTGGCCTCCTTCAGGGACAGGGCAGCACAGGAGGATCGCTCATTTGTCCTGGAAAAGAGCCTTTCTTTAGGGACTGTTGGAGCTTTAAATATTTCCTTATCACTCAGAAAGAAAGTGCCCCAGGACTGGAGAAGGAATCGACCATGGTGAATATTCTTACTGTTCAGGGTGCAGATCTTTGAGCCGTTCACATTCCGTCTGCCACCCAGGTGTCAGCAGGAAAATGGATGCGTAGAGTGATTGCATCATCTCAAAAGGAGACAGTCTCTTGTAATCAGACTCATGGCCCTCTGGCATTCAATTCCTATCCATGCCCAATTTAAGCCAGCATTTCAAAATAATCTAATTCTGATTCTCACGTCTACTGCAATGGCTTCTTGGAATGAATTGCTGCAGAGACGTTGCCAAATTGATACTAGAAGAGAAGTAGCCATGCCCAGGAGGTCCCACCAGGGCCACCCCTTCACCTGCCCTCCTTCTCTGAAGAGGCTGGCACCTTGGGGGCATTTTCACCTCTGATAGTGTGCAGTTCTCATCTGAATCTTCCTGTGCCCTCCTCATCTTCTTGGCTGACCTATCCTCTTGATCTAGACTTCTCTTTTCTAGAATTTAAATTTATAGGCGTATTTTATGTCATTAATCAAATGGCATCTAGTGAAGTCCTGGCATGCAAAGAACAAAAAGAAAATCCCCTGACCTCACATTTTCAGAGGAAAGATTTGATTGTTTTGTTCTGAGTTCCCACCAAGCCACTTGACATTCTGTGAGTATTGCTCATCGAATAGTATTTTAATAAAATTGTCCTCAAGACATTTTTTTTCTGCAGTATGATGATGTATTACATTGATGGTAGGAAAAGCACAGATATTGGAGCCAATCCCTCCTGGGTTCAAATTCATCCTAGTTCCACAATTCACTGTGTGACCTTGGGTAGTTAATTAACCTCTCTGAGTCTCAGGATTCTCTTTTACCTCTTGAAGTACCTCACCCAGTGTCTAGCATGAAAGTTCCTTTTTCATTCCTTATCCATTTGTAGATAGGAAAACAATAGTCCTGAAGGTTAAGTAATTTGCTTAATATTGTATAATAATAATCATTTATTGTTGTTTCCATTATTATATTATTATTGTGTCCATTATTACAGCTAATATTCTTGAAGCACTTTTTTCTCTCCCAGACATTATTGTCAGTGCTCCATGCACACGATAAGAAGTATGCAGAGGGCTGAACTATACAAAATTTCAAAGGCATCTGTAATTAGGTTTCAAAAGCGTAGTCAAGCAACAACAGAACAAACAGATGAGTTGGATATCACCAAAACTAAAAACTTTTGTGTTTCAAAGAACACCACTAAAAGGTGAAAAGACAGCCAGATCAAATGGGAGAAAAATTTTGCAAACCAGTATCTAATAAGGGACTATGTCTAGGTTATATTAAAAACACTTGCAACTTAACAATAAAAAGACAACTCAGTGAAAAATAGGCAAAGGATCTGAATGCACATTTCTCCAAAGAAGATATACAAATGGCCAATAAACATATGAAAAGATGCTCAAAATCATTTGCTATCAAGGAAATGTAAATCAAAACTACAACGACATACCATTCACCACCCACTAGGGTAGCTGAAATAAAAAAAGACGGATAATGAGTACTGGCAAGGATTGGGAGTAAACAGAACCCTTGTACCCTGGTGGTGGGAGTGTAAAATGGAGCATCCAACTTGGAAAACAGCCTGACATTTCCTAAAATGGTTAGACAAAGAGTTACTATATGACCCAGCAATTCTCTGTGAGGAGCATATCCAAGAAATGTGGAAACCTAACTCCACACAAAAACTTCTGCACAAATGCTTATGGCAGCTTTAGTCATAATAGCAGAAAGGTAGAAACAACCTAATGCCCATCATCTGATTAGTGGGTAAATAAATGTGGCCTATTTGTACAATGGAACATTATTTGGTCATAAAAAGGAACAAAGTACTGAGATATGCTACAATATAGTTAGGCTCTGAAAACATGTTAAGTAAAACAAGCCAGTCACAAAAGATCACATATTGAATGATTCCATTTACATAAAATATCTAGAATAGGTAAACCCATAGAGAAGGAAAATAGACTGTGTTTGCCTAGGGCTGGGGTCGGAAGGAAATTGGGAATTACTGCTAATGGGTCCAGGAGGTGCCTTTCAAGGGGGTGAAAATGTCCTAAAATTGACTGTGGTGATGGTTGCACAACTCTGAATATATTACCAACCACTAGACTGCATCCTTCAAAAGGGTGAAATATATGGTATGTGAATTATTTCTCAATCAAACTATTATTAAAAAAAATAATCAAGTGGTTAGTAGATGTTGATTTTTTTTTTTTTGGCAAGCTGAACATAGAGTTTTAAGGCAGTCTGTGGTCTCTGAGTACAGAACACACAGCGACCGGGGAACTGTCCAGAAGGCGTTGGTGCTGAAGCGCACTGGATGACTGATGCTGCAGCCTCAGCCGATCACTTGAAGCTCCTCCATGCGCCAGGGAGTCCACCCTCTGCCCTGGTGCCATTCTGGCTAGGAATGCCTTTCCAGCCATGTCTCCTTTTAGTAAACTCTAGTGCTTCTTGTAAGGCATGGTTTTGGGGCCACCACCTCTGGAGCCTCACCCAGGTCTTCTGGTTGGGCTCGCCTTGTCTGTTCCTCTGCGTTCAGACTGGTTACACAGCATTATTATTATGCAGTGTGAATACCTATCCCCCCACCCATGTTAGGCTTTCAGCTCCTTCAAGGTAGAAATTGAAACATGTTCATCTCAGTGTCCACATCACCTGGAAATGCCCAATAACAATGAATGAGAAAGTTAAGGAGGTCACTGAGAACTTACTCTGTGCAGAGACAATGACACAGTGCACACACACACTGCAGTATTTAGTCCTTCCGAAGGCCAGAAGAAGCTAAAATTATAAGCCACACTTTTCCAATAAGGGGACTGAGTCTTGGAGAGCTCAAGTAAATTCCTCAAAGGCACAGAATTAATACTGAGCAGAACCTATATTGAGCTGAGAACCTATATTGAACCTATATTGCAATGGTAAAGACCACAGACTCTTATGAAGAATTAAACAATCTCTCAAGACTACATCTATGTATCTACTTCTCTAAAAACTGTCTCTTTCTACTTCTAGCTGCTCCTGCTTCTCCTCTGAGGTTTCTGTGTCCTACAGCAGAGGCTTCAGAATCTTGTACTGGATCTTGGCTTTTTCTTAAAATTGACTTCATTTAGGTTGTATGACAAATGGTTCTTTGTTTTCTTGGACCAAATTCTTGCCTCTTTGGTGGAGAAGCTGCCTGGCTACTAAGCTGGCCTTCACACAAGCCTTTGACTGATGATTGTGTTTTGGCAGAATTTCCAAGTCTGAGCATTCCTAAATCTAAGATGCATACTCTGCTTAAGTTCTTTGGCTAATAATTCTTTAAGTGCAATGTCAGACTGAAATGTCCACTGGGAAATAACCCTCCTGACAGTTTGGGAAATGGTTTAAGCAAAGCCAAGGTGGTGGCAGAGAAGAGTCAGAGCGTCTTGTTGCCACAGAAACAGCTGTTGGGCTTCTGACACAGCCTGCAGCCTGGTAAACACTGATATGTTGTCTAATTCCCAGTGCGAAAACAAAACAGCATTCTTGACTCCACCCAGCTCCCTCAGTGTGGCTACTCTGATATGGCAAAGAGGCAGGTGAAGGTGGTTTTATTTCTTCATCAGATTGTGTCTCTGGAAGCTGAAGTATTAGGTTATGCAACAGCTGAGATTTCCTTTGATGACACTGGAACTGGAATTCCTATTGATTCCTTTCTTCTAACCTTATGCCAGGAGCTCCTGGGACAAAGAAGAGCTGGACCCACGCAGTTGGTTATCTGGGACACAATTCTTGTAATTGAACAGAGAGCCCAATTTTCTTTTCAAATGTGTTTAGAAGATATGAAGCAACCCGAATGATTTACAGTAAATATTACTTTTATGCTGGTTAGAATAACACCAGACACCTGCCACCACTGACATTCTAAACAGCTGGGACAACTCTCCTCACTGTTGACTGTCAACACAGTGGACAGAAACAAAGGGGTGTTTCCCAAGGTCACCTCGGTTGGGTGTAGTTAGGACCTCAGCTTCCAGAGGTTGAACTCAAATCAGCGGATTAGTAAAAAAGTCAAAAAGATGTTTTTTCATTCTAGAAGCCTCTGTAGCATTCCTTCCCTAAGATTTGGGGGACCACGTCCAGAGGTGGGGGGAGGAATGGGCCACAGTTGGACGCCCCTACTGCCCACCTCCCACTGTGTCACCTTCCACCCCACGATGCACTCCATTGTTCGGACGGTGATTTTTCTTTGGACTTGTTGAAAATGTTGTCCTAGAAAAGCTTATTCTCCTACTGTCTTTCTCTTTTAATCCTAAACCATATTCTGCCCTCAGTAATTCTTCTAGATTGGACTGATTTGGGATATTTCTACCACTACTCCATTTGGAATTCTCCACCTGCATTTTTAAGATGCCACCTTCCTCACCCACACATGCTTCCTGCAAAACATCCTTTCCTTTTTGAGCCAGTGTTTGCAGGATTGTTCATCCTCTGTGTGCTTTCTAATGGAAACTAAGTTTTTCCTAAGATTCTTGTTCCTTAATTACAGCCATGAAACCTGTGCTCTCAGAATAGTGTAAACAGTTTTATGAAACATAAGTTTTGTTCCTTGCAGTAAGCTTGCTCTAAGGGATTCTAAGTGTACCTTTGGTTTTCCTGAGAAGGTATTAGCATGTGGGTGCTTCTCTGCTGTCTGATTGCCTGCCTCATCACACAAAAGGGAGAAGGCAGAAGCAGAAGGAAGGAGAAAATGTGTTTCCATATCTAACTGTCCCGAGTCCAGACAGCAGCCAGGAGCACGTGAAGGGATTCCACACTGAGGTCTGTCTGTCACATTTACTTCAGCTTCATCCACCCTCTGGCTCCTGCCCCAAGAAAAATTCAAACAGTTCCACTGTTTAACAGAGAAAGATGAAAACCACCCCTAGCTGCCCTTTCTCACTCGTGTGAAATTACTGCAGTGACCCAGTACTCTCTGGGGCCAGGAGAGGTGAGATGGCTGCCGGCTCCCAATTAGCTCTGTCTGCCGATGACACGCCCCCCGATATGTGGAGACCCAGGCACTCAGCTGAGCAGACTTCCCCAGCTGAATGACTGGATCTGATTCTCAGATGGAACCCATCCTGTTATTATAATGATAATGATCACAGCAATTAGCAATGAACGGGATGCCTGGTGGACTGGTGGAAGAGCTGGTGTGCAAAGACAGTCTTTGGAAAAGAGACCTAAAACTCACCCAATTCCAGAACAACTTCGAATCTGCTGCTCTAACTTGGGGAGATAAGGGACCATGACCCTCACTGGGGACTCGTCTGGCCATTGCATGAGCCCAGTGCACAGTTCTAAGTCCATGATTCGATTGACATGCAGGTTGAGATGGTCTTTACCTCTAAAGAAGAGGATTTCTACAGCCAATAACTCCATCTCCCCAGAGAACAGCAGGGCATCAGGCCCTTCCCATGGGGCCTGGAGGGCTCTGGCCTGTGGCCCAGGACACTATCCCATCTGCCCTTCATACTCCGCCCATGCGGAATGGCCCCACATTGCTGGCCCCCACCCTTGCTCTGGCCGAACACCATGCCTTCATGCTTGGTGCCCCCTCCACCTGGAATGCCTTTTTTCTCCTTCTCCACTGCAAAGTTCCCACCCATCTCTTAAGACTTTAAATTTACATCCTCTAGAAAGCTTTCTCTGACCCCAAGCCCAGCAGGGCTATACTCCCCTCTCTGCATTCCTTACAGAGTTTGTTGTGTCTTGTCATGGTTTTAACACTCGCCAAACTGACCTACAGCTATTTATTCACAGGTCTGATTCCCCGACTGGACTGCAAGCTCCATAGATGGTAAGGGCCATGTTTGTACCATCTGTGGCGGTATATAAGATGTGTATTGAATTGATGGAGGATTGGGCCAATATGATATATTAATACTGTCTGTTAACATCAACATCTTTTGAGCCCAATATACAAGGAAATGGGGCCTTCTTTGGCCCCTGATCTGTCTGGATGGTCAGATGCAAGTGCTTGCTCTTACATTGTTCAAAGATATCATGGGTTTGCCTGATAAAATGTCAATGACTCGCCACTCTGTAAGACATAATGTTCCCAGCAGAAGAATCCCGATTACTCATACAAGCTAAACTCTGAATATGCTCTTTTCAAAGCAGATAGAAAGAAGCCTTTAATACTTGATGCACATTATAAAACTACAAGGAGAAGCCCTTTCTGCATATAACACATTGGCAGCTGACACTTGTGCTGATATGAAGAGATGATGCAGGTTCAGGATCCTCCATGTGTCATTCGCCTCCCACTTGAAGATCAATGCTGATAGGAGTTAACAGTACAAGTGTATGAAGGAGGCTGCATTTTACCTTCTCTAAAAGGCAAATTCAGTGCCCAACAACCCCTGGAACACAGGGAAGATGACCTGATGTTCTAGTGCTGGATTCTGGCCAGTTCTGTGTCTGGGACAATGGACAGATTCAGGGCAGTCCTTGTCTACCCTTGGTTCCTGACAACGATTAGAGGTTCCCCCATAAGCAGCCTACATAACTATGGAGGGGGACTGGTTGAGGCTATGAACTCTTGGGGAGAGGTACTTAGAGGCATCCGTGTGTGAGGTCACTTCTAGCCCTACCTTTTATTGATTTCATACTCCAGACCTACATCTGGTCCAATTCTAGTGCCCAAGACTCCACCAAGGGGAGCCTTGACATGCTGATGGGGACATCCAACATGGAAACCTACATATTAAGCTCCCCCAACTCTCCTGACCTCCTCCTCTGCTTAGTTTTCTCCATAGCACTTACCACCACCTAATACACTGTGTGTTTTTCATATTATAGGACTGATGGTGGCAAGGATTGGTTGTCTGCACCTAACCCAGTTCCTGGTACACCTAACCCAGTTCCTGGAAGGAAAATAGAGATGATTTGGGTGGAAAGAGAATAAGGCCAGTAAATTCCACTGGAAAGGACTCAAAGAGTTAACCAGTTAAAAATAGAAAGCTCAGAAGGCCAGGAGCAACTTGACCTAGAATGTTAAATACTCCCCAGATAAAGAAAAGTATCTCAGCATAGCCTATGTTTTCACTGTGTCATTTAGAACATACCGTTATAAGATTTACTTTAGCAGTTGCTTAAAGGCCCAGCTTATTATCTTAAAGCTAAGATTGCATTTTAATCAAACGGCTGGTAGCTCCGCCCACCTTGGAGGCAGGGCAGACAGTCTTGATTGATATGCTTCCAGACAGAAGCTGATATCCTGGAAAGGAATCAAAGCATTGTATTTCTTGTGTTAAGTTAAGAAAAAAAAAGAAGAAACTTAATGTCTTAACAAAGATGAACACTCTGGGACATTTTGGCTGGTCCGCACCTGGCCCTTTGTTGTATTCCTTAAAATCTTCAACTGTCTATAAAACCCTGTGCCTTAAAACCTTAGGGGCGCTCCTCTTTCTGAGGTCGCCCACACTTTCTAAGTGTGTAGCCTTAAAACTTTATCTCAACCTTTCAGCACCCCTCTTCTATGAGGTAGCTCACACTCCCCTTTCTCCAAGTGTGCACCTTTTTGCTTTAAATAAACTTCTCACTGCTCACATAATAACGTTTTGTCTCTGTGCTTTTCTAGTGGTAACTGTCTTTGTTACCTTTCTTTGTCATTCTAATTATCCAAATTTAACCTCAAACCTTCACTCCTGTCCTATTTCAGATAAGTAAGGAGGGGCTGCTGAGAGCTCAGATGTGGGCTTGCAAATTACCATCGCCTGCCTGGGTGCCCCTGACAGAACTGCAGCTTACAGTCATTCTCTTTAGTAATCTGCCTGAAAGTCTCCTTTCTTTGTCTCTAGGAAGTTTGCAGAACATAATCTCACTCCATCCAGTGCTCTGGGGCTCTCCCAAATCCTGGGGTGGTAGGGACTCAGTTCCCACGCCGTGCAGATACAAGCAGACACTGGACCCAGGCGACCCTGGATTAAGGAGTTAGCAGATGTGCCCCATGCTAAGGAGCAGTTCAATGAACTTTCTTTACTATTCTAATCTATCATTTCCTGACACTCTTGCTTTAATAAATTCCTTTCTCACCTTGTACTCTGACTTCCCTGTGTCTCCAAACCGACTTCTCCCCCCAAGAGTAGGTTATTAATAAATATTTGTTGAATGAATGAATGTCCTCCTGCTTAAAAAACAAACAAACCTGTATTATCATGAGCAAATGATGAGGGAAAAATAATTTTTTTTCAATGGCATCTATTAATGAGAAAAACTTCAGGGGTTAAATTATGGATTGAATGGCGCAGTATGAGAGTTATTTCCTAAAAAGCATGGAAAAATCTGGAATAGTTCATACAAAGGAGAAAAAAAGCTGTAGACCAAGTTAGTATGTGATTGAACTATTACAAATAATTGAAAAATGAGTACTTTTCTGCTTTGGTCAATTTCTGGAAGAGTCGCTGGACAAAGCTGTTTCAGACTCTTAATAGCACAGCCAGGTCTCTATGTCCTGTGGTTTCACTCTTCCTGGGGTCAGTTCTACCTGCCTGCACTTTCATCTCAGGTTTGCACAGATGAGAAAAGGATAAGAAAGCAGAAAAAGTCAAGCTCTTGCTTCTCCTGAGATCCATGTAATGACTCTCTAAGCTCACAGCATAATTCCTTTAACATTTTCTACATGACATGCACCCCACTGCGGGAACCAAAAATCTCTGAAAGATGCAGCAGTGGCCTCCCACTAGCAGCATGACAGAAAATTCAAGTTTAAACCCCAGGCTTCTCAGGTCTTGCCTCCCCCGCCCCAGGTCTCAGCTCTCAAATGTCTCAGCAGGGCCACCAGACCATGGGATTGAAACAGAAGGAGCAAGAAGAATTAAGAGGAGCAGGGCCTCTGCAGAAAAATAACTGCATCTCAACATTCCTTAGACTTCACTCCATAGAAAACTGAGAATGGGAAGACAGGAAATCAACAAATTATTACTTAACAACAAAAAATGGTGCGTGTGTTGATCATCATAGAATGAGAAACACTCCGAAGAGATGAGAAGCTGTCCTGTCAGAATGTGACCCACAGGACCACTGAGTTTGGAGAGCAGCTGGGTTTGGAGAAGCTGTGACTTTTTAGTGGGAATTCACAGATGTGCTCAGGGACTCCAGGGCAAACTGTGCTTCTCTGAAAAGTGCCTGGAGTCCCAGGTAGATTAACAACACAGAAGACCGGGCTTCCTCAGGCTGCTCCAAGTAAACCGCACAACCTCCATTGTATCAAAAGAACGGCTCTATCAGCCTCTCAGGGGTTTAAACAAATGATTCGACAGCATCTGAGGCTTGGCTCACAGGATGCGCTCCACACAAGGGAGAATGTCTGGGAGTCCCTAAATTTAGGCTATTTGACCTTCTAGCCTTTCCTTCAATCAGTATTTCAGACTTTGCTCCAAATTTCATGCTTTTTATTCCCTCACTCAGTTTAACTTGCATTTATTGAATGCTTACATATTACAGCCGCTTTCTCAAAAGCTAAATAATTGTTTTTTTTAATTGAAGTACATACAAGAAAATGCAAAAATCTTAGTGTATAGCCTGATGCATTTTGACGTATGTATGCACTCATGTAACATCACCCAGATCAAGATGTCAAAACATTCTGGCTAATTTTTTTTTAATTTCTTAAAAATGTTTTAAATAGCTATAGAACCTATATATGCAGAATCTATAATGTAGGATATATATTAACTATAGGATACTCAGGGGTGGGATTCAAGTATAATTTTTGTTCATTCATTCATTCAGTAAACCTTAACTGAGTGTCCTCATGGGCTGGAGCTCTGGGGAGGGCTGGGGTCCTTGCCTCGCTGTAATCTCCCTCTAATATCTTGATTGACCAAGACTCTAACTTTCTACACACTCCCTTCAACGACTACCCATCTGTGCTCATTTCCCTAAACCAGACACTAAACTGGGTCATAAAATGTGTGCAAGACATAAAAAACCTACATTAGAAATACCTGCTCAACTGTACAGTTGCACATAGACCCCATTAGCACAAACTCACATTAAGAGAATTTTTTTTTCCCTGACAAATCACCAGAATCTTGACTTTTATGGTTATAGGGAAATCCCTGAGGTAAGAATATAAAAATACCTCAGTGGGATTCCAAGATGATGACAAAAGAATTGTAGTCAGTGACTGGACTCTAGGCAGTTCTTAATGAGACCTATGTGTGTTTTACTCAGCGTCTCTCTATGCAAGGTGGTGTGAAGTGTCCACACTAAGTTCTGAGGGTTGAACTTCAGTTTCTTTTTTGGGAGGATCTGGTAGTGACCCTAAGCAGAGGCTGAGGGCACAGCCCTGCTGAGTTTCCTTCTGTGCCCTCTGTCTGAGCATCTCGGCTTGTGCACACACATCGCTCCCGTCAGTCTGCAACCATCAGGCCTTTATTCAGCACACCTAAGACAGGCTTTGCTTATGTCCTGCATGCTCCTTCCTGCAAACCCTCTCTCGGACCTTCTGCCATGCCCAGGGCTCTGTGGGCTGTGGAGCTCAGGGGCTGGGGTGGGAGGGTATCATGAAATCTCCTTGGAACCTGGCCTTCTGTCTACATGAAGTGTGAGCTCTCTGTTGTGCAAGTTGAGCAGTTCGTCTCACTTTCTGCATGACACCCTTAAGTTCTCCTCCAAATTGGGCAGCTAGTGGGTTCAGAAATCCTGTGAGGAGCTACTCTATTTTATACGAAATGAAGTAGAGAAGAGGAAGCACATGGGCATTGCTGTTCTCTCTCTTTAGGGCCGGGGGACCATCAGTTTGTAGACACATGACATTAAATCTTTATTAGCCAAGTACCCAAGGACTAAACTCCAGAAGGCTTACCTCTAGCTCATTTTAAATTGTTAAAATTGGTAGCTATGTGTGTGTGTGTGTGGGTGTGTGTTTGTGTGAATTAAATGTAACAGAGTTGCAGAGCTAGTAGTAATGGAGAGGTAACCATGTACAAGACTGTCATATTTTAAGCATGTTAAACACCAGTTCCCCAGCCATACTTACCAGCAAAAGTGAAGTTGAGCAACTGTGTTGGGAGTTGAGATGTATCACGGGAGAGTTGTATCATGTTACACACAGCAACATTGAATCCCTTCAATTGGGCATCTGCGTCTGACTATAGGCTCTACTTGTTAGACGCTGCCCAATCTTGAGCAGACTACTTAACGGTGATTTTCCCAGATATAGAACCACAGTGAGATAATGCGTGGAAAGCACTTAGCTCAGAGAAATAGAGTTAGGGAGCGTTCAGTAAATCTTAGCTCTTTATCCTGTATTCAGTGCTAGAAGCCAAATGGACTGTCACCCAGAAAGAATGTCCCACATGACTTCCCAGGCAAGTTGCTCAGACTCTTCCTGAGTTATAGTGCCTTTCCTCTCTCCTCCAACCGTGCAATGTCTATACATCTCCTAAAGCCCTGCTCAGTTCTCACCCTTCCTCCATGAAGCTCCTACTCACCCCATGAATGAAGGATTCACACCCTAGCAAACTGGGAGCACCTCAACACATATTGGTAAACTCAGACCCTGCTGCAGAATCCTGCTGAGGCCATGCAGAATCACCTGGGCTGTTCATGAAAGCCCTGTAGTCTGCTAACAAGTAAGTTTTTAATAAGGAAGCCCTAATATTAGACCACTAAGGGAAAGGCTAATGTCCAGGGGTCCCCATCATTAGTTCAGCCAACACCTCAGAGAAGGAACACAAATGACAGCCACTGCTGGACATTGGCAGTATGGGTGTTATTATCTTTATCATGAGGTAGGATGCATAACATTGACAGTTTTATATCTTTAAGACTATCTCCCACATTTCTCCAATGGCTTCTTGCAACTGTGAAATCTCTCCAAATAGTGTGGAAAGGTACAGCCCAGAACAATCTGTTCTGTTATTCTCTCAAATAAAAAGATAACATTCATCATCTCAAAGGAAAGTGTGACCTCTGCTGGAAGATTCTGGGGACTGACCATTACAAGGATGGGAGGAAGGGGCGGGGGAGTAAAGCAGAAAGGAAGAAAGGCCCTTAATGCCAACACAGAGCACTTATGCTCTGTGAAATGCCAAGGTGATGAATTCTGTCTCATTGACCTTTCGGCCTCAGTGCCTCTGGTTTCTTTGTCATGGTGCCCCCCGGATGCCTCCCAAGAATGAGACTGGCCTTCCATCACTCTGTGGAAGCAGAGCTTTTTAAGCTAATCTTAACCACTCCCTACTGACCATTTTTAAACCTTTTTAAAATAAGAGTTCAGAGAAAATTATTTTATGACTTCATTTTGGAGAATTGCCATGTAGTCAGGAAAGACGGCCTTCGTGTGCTGAAAATTATGCTAACTTCTTGAAGTTGTCACCAAACTCCTGGGGGGAATGCGGATTGCTTTTCTTGCATAAATTCAGTCTTCTCACACACCCATCTCATGCGTTCCCACACAGCAGGGGGCCAGCTGATACAAAGGCCTGGAGCATCGTGGGGACCTCGGGTTCTTAGACACACGTGTCTCTCCGCCTGGGTCGGTGAGATGACAGAATTTCTCAGGTGGCGCTGGTCAGGGCCCCATGGAATCTTAGATTCAGTGCTCTTGCACCTTCTGGTACAGAGACAAGGGCTCCAGGAAGGTGGCCACAAGCCGCTCCTAAAAGGAAAATTAACCCTATGGACCCCACAGGACATCACATGCCTTCTGGGCCTTTGGGCGGTTCCCTTTGTTTACTGAATCAAGCACAGCAATTTTGGCTTGTTTTGCAGCCCTATTTGGCAGAGAAAGTAAGCAAAGAAGAAACAGGAAAATTATCATTATGGACCGTTACAATTGCCCTTTGAACAGAAACTGTTTCATAATTGTGGGAGTTGCTTGACCATAAACACTCTTTCAAGTGAAATTCCCTCTGTGTGGGAGACACGTGTATGAAGAGGTATTTAATTGCTAATCTGGGGGAGGAAGAAAAGGATGGTAACTGGAAGATCAAATGCTCCCCTAATTTCCACAAGGGTACAAACCGCAAAGGCTGAACCCATATTGCTGCAAACAATTACCCCCTGGCAGAACTTCCCCAGGGCCCGCAAGGATGACAGGAGGTGAGGACACACCCACCACGAGACCCTCCCCCTGGGCTTCAGCCAGTCTGTCCCCTGCGACCCCTCTCATCCTTCTCCCCTCCTACTCGTCCTGTTCCTGATCATCCAGTGATAGGGACGCCTGTCCCCGCCTCTGCGGCCCACAGTCTTCTGGGAGAATCTACCTCCCACTGTCCTGGCACTTTTCATATCAAATGACCAGATAAATGGCCACAGCTGAGTGGAGAAGAGTGCAGTCATTGGCTGTTCTGAACCAATCTGTTGTGTTTGCTCTGGAAAACTTGAAGATGCCAGGGCTGAGTCAGTCTGTGAAGAGCTCTTATCTGGCAGGTGATATGCAGCCAGGGCCAGGGTGGATATCTGTCAGCATTTGACACAGTACAGCAGAGGCTCAGCCAGAACAGAGACAAGAAACCACATGCCTCCAGAGAGACAGAAAAGACAGCCTCGCATACTGACCTCCCGGGGCTCAGGTCTAGCCCCTTACACAATGCAGGTGATCCCCACAATACCATCACCACCTCTGTTACCTTTAAAGGCACCACTGCCTTCTCCACCTCACCAGCCTCATCCCCGGCGCTATTCACCATCCCTGCCGCCACCATCATCAGTATCACCAGTACCAGCACCATCATTGCCAGAACTGAAGCGCCATGACCATGACCACCATGACTTCCTCTTCACAGTCGCCACCATGATCACCACCACACCCACCCTTTCACTGTCACAGCCATTACCATCCCTCGCCAATGTCACCATCAGAGCCCCATGGCCACATGGTAGCCCCCACCATCAGTACTACCATCAATTACCACCAAGAGCATGAGTACTAGTGTCAGCAGCAAAGTCATCTCCTTCGATGAAGTCCATCTGAGTTTCTGTTCCTTCATCTAGGGCATTCCCGACAAAGATAGGCTGTGCATGAAAAGGGCCTTAGATTCAGACTTCTAAAACACTAAAATGGTAACCAAATCCTGGAGCCAACCCTAAATACATATGACAAAGGGGTCATGCAAAGCCCTGGGTTTGGTAGATTTTTGTAAGGAAAGTCAATAACATTTTGTATGATTAAACTTTTTATGATAGGCAGTATTACCTCAAAGAAAAGCAAAACCCTACTTTGCATTTTCTTTCTTAATTCATTCTCACAGGTTACAATATAGTACAAACTGGTCTTGGAGACGGGAGCTCTACCTCTGTCTTTGTGTCTTATTCTCATCTCGACTTTCTCCTGCTGCCTCCAGCCAGTGCCAGGTCTCTCCTTGCAATATTGCTAAGCCAATCCGCATGCTGTTCTCTGGACCTAGAGAGGGAATCAGTGGTTGGTGGACTTGGCTGGAGGGAGATCTCAGGAGACAATGTGGGAAAACAGCTGGAGAAGGGCCTGGGGTGTAGACAACGTTCTGTACTGTCCTGCTTGAGGCTGAGGACCTTGTCTGGTTCACATCACTGGTTTGCAGCTCCCCACGCAGCCCAGGTGTCTCCAGGGCCGACAGCCTCCTCCCCCAGATGTTAGCAGAGCAAATAAAACCAGCTAGAAGAGGGCCCTCCCATCCTATAACCTGAACACAGGCAAGGGATTGTCACACTCCGGCCACCCTTCTCTCTCCCCTCCTTTGGGTCGGTTTTATCCATGCATGCTTATCCTCTCCATTTCCACAACACGGGAGGAACAGGCCCTTGAGAGGACAGAGCACATCTTGTTTAGGAGGGAGTTTGGTTAAAGGCCTAGGAATCAGGCAGAGCAGAGCTAGAGCATCTTGAGCAAGTACCTCGTCTCTCTCAGTGTCTCTAAAATGAGGACAGTTACAGTACCTACTTCATAGGGTTTTGTAAGTATTAGTGAGATAACAGTGGTTACTTTTATTATGTACTTGCCAATTGCTGAGTCTAACGCCTGGCACTAACCTAGTGTAGACTATTTGCTGAGTCTAACGCCTGGCACTAACCTAGTGTAGACTATTTGCTGAGTCTGATGCCTGGCACCGATCTAGTGCAGACCATTACTGTTTTGTTTTCACTAACCTTGGTGTCCTTTGCAGAGTCCAAACCATATTTGTTCAGTTAGTGTTAAAAAGACTAATAAATGGATATGTGTATTAGTTAGGTCCAAATCACAGAACATAGGAAATGCATCTCCACCTGACCTGTACCTTAATACTCCGTGTGTGCTGTGGCTGCCCTCCCCGCTCCACTGTGAGCTCCTGGAGGCTGGATACTGAGTCCCAAGTCAGCTTTGTCTTCCAAGCCCCTACCCGGGCCCAGAATACAGTACAGGGTAGGTGCTCAATAGAGGTTTATGGAACTCAGTTGTGTTTACTGACAGCTGCTGCTTTTCAGTGATTCAGGGCCTTTGTGACTGACTTGAGAAACCCAAGTAAGACTGCCCTTAGACAAGAAAAAGTGGAAATGGATGATGTTGTAAAAAAGTGAGTGAGTGAGGACAAAATCAAGACCCTTGCATCGGAGAGCTGCCAGGTCCACAGGCGGGGGCCTGGCTTTGCCCACAGTCGGTGCTGGCATGATGAAGGGCTCTGTACATCAGACAAGTAATTAAATTCCCCTTCCTGGGAGCGCAAAATTGATCACCAAAATAGCTCCGTCTCCTTGTGGCATGCATCAAAAATATTTGTTTACAGACAGCCGACGGGCTACTAATTACCTCCTGCCACCCTGCCACCACACTCATTCATTTCTCACGCCCACCCTGACAGCCATGAAGTGTGCGCTGTCACCCTCCGTTGCCAAGTAACAATTTCCCCGGCTGGGGCCGCGGATCTTGGTCACCTCTGAGTGACAGAGATGAGGGTGTTCCTCACTGGGGCAGCCTGGCCCTCACACAACCTGATCCATTTTTTGTAAAAATCCCTTCTGCTAATGAACACTGCTCTCTGGGCTGCAGGTCTCAAACAATTGCTGTGTGACTGTTGATCACAGTCCTCGGCAGCTCATTATGGGAGGGGAAAAAAAAAACCCCACAGCATCTGGGTGAGTTGAACATTAGGCAACTCTTAGTTTAATACGAGTTCTTCATTCGATGTAGACACGTTGAGCGCTCCTGATCTACAAATTACTTTTCTCAGTTTAAGATGATAATTCCCACTCAGCCAATTTGTAAGATCACTGATTTCAACACTCTGTTTCATGTCTTAGAGCATCTAAGAAAGTGATTAAGGCAGGAAGGGGCCCTTTGAAATCCCACTTCTTCTTTCTTAACTAAGTGAGGGGTACACCGAGACCCACATGGATTGCCTGCCTCCTGTGGGCCAGGTGTCGGGCAGCCTTTTAGGAGTCTTACCTCAGGCTTCTTACCCAAGGAGCTCGGCAGGTGTGTGTCTAGGTCCTATTGAAATATGTCCTACTTTCACTCACGTTTCACTGTCTGGTGTCTGAGTGGGCCCTGGGCCCGTGTTTGGAGAACTTGGGAGCCAAGATGTTCTTGTGGACATTATTTACATGTTCTCTTCTTCCAGCCAAGTTCTTTCAGTCATTTAGTTAACAGACATTTATGGAGCACCTACTATGTGGCAAGCCCTGTTTTGAGCCTGGGCCTCCAGCAGGCAGCGAGGCAGAGGCCCTACCCTCAGGGAGCTCACAGACCAAGGCAGAGGCAGGCAGCCAGCAAGACCACGCAGATCCCACCAGGTCAGGAGGGAGGTGGGGGTGGGAAGCCAATGAGCCCGCTGGAAGGAGCAAACGGTGCGCAGAAAGGGGGCGGACTCTCAAGCACTGACATACCAGGAGGAGCAGTCAAGGTTCTGGAAAGAGGCAGGCATTGCACCCAGAAAGATTAGTTTGAAGACCCTTTAAAGAAGGGATGTCATAGAGGTGAGGGCTGGGTTAGGAGACCACCGGGGAGGCTGAGGACCCAGCAGGCGGCAGCAATGGGAAGCTAGAACCTTCCTGGGCCTTCCATCCAGGGAGAGGATGGAATTAGCTGGGCCAGAGGAGAGACTGCGGTAAAGCACACAGATGGAGGCCCATGTACCACGGGTCTAAATATTGATGTATCATAAGTGATATGTGAAGGTAATGAATTGTTAAATTGAACACTTCTATCCTCCTACCATGATAAATGTATGTTCATAATGACAAAATAGAAAACATATGTAAAGCTACAGTAGTGTATGTCTGAAAGCTAAATAAGTACCAACAATAACTGAATTTAATTATTCTTATCCACCTTGGGGGATTCTGTTGTTGACAGGTTGGCAATATTTGGACGAATAGTAAAATGCCCACATAACCTATGCATTTTTACATACTTAATCCATAAAACATATTTTCCATGCCTTCATTTCAGGAAAATCACAAACGATGCTTTCGTAAGCAAGATTTTTATGTAATTTCTATTCTATTAACGATGATGCCAAATTAGACATTGTAGTTCTTAATTACGTTTTTTCTTAAATTCCATTTGGAGGAAGTTTGCCTGGCTGAGGCAGGAGCAATTGGAACTGGCAAAAACATTTTAAGCAATTCTTAAATTCACACATGAACCAAAAATTTTACCTATCACATTCAAAATTTGTAACGGGATCTCATGATAAATTATGATTATGAAAAAAACCCTCAGAATATGTTAAGTTATAAATCCTTTTCACTTATTAAGCAATTTCACTGTGTCTTAAAGCAGTATCTAGATTTATACAGTACTTGTTTTTCCTTTCTCTTTCAAATTTTTCAATGCTGAAATTTTATAAAGAAAACCAAAAATAGTAGCATGGTATTCTACTTATTCATTTTTCTTTTTTGGAGACAATAGCTTTATTTACAGAGGCTAATCTTAGGACTATTTTACGGCAACTTCTTTACAGTCATGCACAATTTTTGTTCTAATTTTCTGATAGGCTTTTTGAAATGTCACTTTATATATATCACATCATGTTTTTCACTTTAGATCGTCTTTTCTCTAAAAAATGTTAAAATCCCCTTAGAAGTTAAAATAGCCAAACTAAGATTTGCTTGACTTTTTCTGGTTCAACTTTAGTAACATTATTATCAGCAAGCATCACTGCATAACAAATAGCTGAGGGTATTGCAAATTCAGAATTAATTTGATTTTTCACAAAAGACCAGTACATAATCTTTATTCAAGGATCTTCTGTAGTTACTGCCTAACCCTCTAGTGTGTCTCTTATCTCGTCTAAATTAAACCTAAGTGCTTTAACAGCATTTATTTGGCATTCCATTGTGTGTCGAGAGTGGTTGCAAAGTCAAATTTGATATGTGTGTTAGCAGAATGTTCCACTGAGGGCAGTTGCAGGAAATACCTTTATGACCTTATGGCTGCAGGCTAGTGCCACAGAGGGTTGTGGCTTTGGCAAAGTCGACACCCTGCCTCCTGGTAATATGTGTCTGTGTCTGCTGTGTGAGGCTCACCAGAACCCCAGATTGGAGCAGGAGGAGTAGAAAATGGACACTCAGCACCATTGGTTATGCAAGAATCCCCATGCCACTGCCTTCGCTGCAAGGATTTGACAAGGAATTAATTTGTCTTATCTCTTCTGAGAGCTTCTGCCACACAAGTCCTTCTTGCGAAGCTCTGGCCTCCATCTCCAGTTTGGTGACAGCTCAGCTCACAAACCCAGGTGGTGGAGGCCAGGGTTGCCTTTCGCAGTGAGGGCACAGGGCAGGCACAGGAGAGGTGTTCCCTGGGGCCTGCAGGCCAAAGTCACAGAAGCATATGTGTGGGTGTGCAGGTGTGTGGGGAGGGAAGGAAACATCTTTTCCCCTTTACTTTTCTCAACTGGGGCCCCAGAGTTGAGATGATAAAAGATTAACAAGAGAAAAAAGTGGGTTTAAAAGAGGTCACTGGAAAAGTGGGGCTCAGAAACAGCTGGATCATTGAGGTCGAGCACCATTGGAGGCCACCAAAGGAAAGGGAGTTCAGCTTCTGTGGGGGAGGTCTGGCAGGGAGGGGAGGTGTGTGGCAGATAAGGCTGTCTTGTTATGTAGATCCATGTCCCTCAGGTGAGGACAATTGTCTGCACATAGTTCTCTCCCAGGTAAGGAGGAGTCTCTATAAATGGAAATTTCCTTTGTAAATATAAATTTCCTTTGCAAAAGAAATGTTGAGACTATTTTTAGGCAGTTAGGGGAGGCAAAGAGCTCTTCCTGCATATTCCAGTTCCCAATTGCCTTAGCTCCATATAATCCCTGAGCCAAAGAGGCACTTTTTGGGGTGGCATGTTCCCCTACCCTTCTCGAGTGACAGAGATGACTGCCTCTTCCTTATGTTAAAAAACAAAATTAAACTGAGTAAATTTAAAGATCTAATCCCCTGTCCAGTGGACCATGACTGGGCAGCCTCCCGTCTAGCACACGGAAGGGAGCTCCGAGGAGTTGTATGAAATGGAAGGTTTTTGTGGGCAGAAAGAGGGTGGGAGAAGGAGGCTAGCAGAATGGGTTATTTCAGGCCTTCCCTTAGGGGAGGACAGGGGGTCTCATCAAGCAGATCACCTCACTAGTGCTGACCAGGCCTGTTGGTTTAATAGTCCACCTCCGGAAGAGGCCGAAACTGATTAGCTTAGCTACTGAGTCTCCGTGGGGCTTAGTTACAGGTGACTCCATTTGGGGCTTGTTGTTTCATTTAAAGACTGAAAACATTGATGTGTGCTCATGTTTGTGACATGTGGAGCCTTCTGATATGGTGGGACCTGAGCAGGGGTCCCTCGTGCCCTTGGGTTTGGACAGGGCCCATTTCAAAGGAGTCAGGTCCTAGAGGGATGCAGTCACCTGCAGGGCAGAGCCCCTTTCCTCCCTCCCCACGAGGGCACTTGGCCTCCTGGGGCACAGAGGGGACAGAGAGGGTGGGAACGGGTGGGATGGGGACGAGCGGGGAGCCGTGATCATGTGGCACTCATTGCTGGTCTCAGCCAGAGTCCTCTGATCTTCACATAATGAAACTTTTTTTTATCTTCACTCAACCCAGGACAGTGTGAGAATAGATTTTATTCTAAGGAAAGTAGAGCAAATTTCGTCAAGTGGAGTGATCCCAGCTCTAAAGAAAGTGCTCTGATCTTTAGTACCTGGCCAGGTGACAGCCCAGGAGGGGGAGGGCACCACTGACACGGGAGCTCGTGACCTTTGCAGCACCCTGAAAGGCCCCTGAGAGTTTTCACGGACTTCCTGTTCTGAATCCTACCCCCCAAATCCGCCAAATTACCCCTAGCAACTAATAGCACAAGCACAGGAGTGAGGGACTTGAATTGTTTTTTTACAGAATGTACCTTAATGGAAGTGAAATTGAAGTATTTTGTTTTTATGTAATTTTGTAAATTATACACATTTTGCCAATTTAGCCTAAATTGGTGTTTTTATCACCCTGATCCCCATTTCATTTAAAAATAATAACACTTGACAGGCAACTCCGTTTCTCAGACTATTTGAAGAAAACAGGTTTGACTCTGTTGCCTAAACCTCTTGCCTGTCGTATATTCCACACATCATGCAATCAGAGCACATTATTTGTGTGTTTAAGTGGAAAAATAAAAGCCCCCAGACACAACACTTAGCATAGCTTTCAAAGTCTCTTATGTCGTATTAGAGGAGAAATAAAACACCTCCACATTCATCCGGGGTTTTCAATGAGCCTGAGGAGGAAGGATTGATTCATCCAAGTGCCACAGGCGCCAGCAGGAGGCCCAGACCTCGCTTTTTGAAGGACGGGGGTCTTGATTCTGCATTCTCCAGCAGCAGCTGGTAGTCCCCCTGACAAACCAGGGTTTGCCTGGCCTTCTGGAGCTTGTCCTTGACGCTTGGACCGGCACTGTGCTGCAAGCACTCGGTAGCCAGAGCGGACACCCAGGTCCCCTAACTCCTGGGATGTCTTCAGCACACCACTTCCTCTCACTGTATCTCAGTTTCTGTGGGTATAAATGAGGGGATAGGACCTCCGACAGGAGCAGTCCATGTGGCCACCACCAGCTGTGTGTGGCTATTTAGATTAGCTAAAATCCACAAAACTGAAAATACTGAAAATTCACTTCTTTACTCACACTGGCCACATACCAGGTGCTCAAGAGCCCCATGGGGCTGGTGGCTGCCATATCGGACAGCAGATCGTAGACAATCTCCACTATCGCTGGAAGTTCTGTTATGGGGCACTCACCTACAGGTTTCCAAGTCCCTCCCAGGGCTGGCACTGCAGGCTTGAGGTGGCTGAGGACCTGCTCGGCTCCTCCTACCTCACGGGCTGCCGGGCGTGCTGTGCAGGAGCGTGCTCATAAGTGCTCATGGCTCAGAGCAGCAGTAAACATTAGCTTTCTTGTCATTTGGAGTTCCCTGGGGCCCTGTAGGACACCGCCCAGGCACTAGAGCCCTCAAGTGACCAGTAAGAAGAGGTTTCACTGGACCAGACAATGCTGGTCAGAGATGGGGAAATCGAGGCCTGGAGAAGCCGCTGCCCGGGACAAGGAGAGCCCAGGGTCACGGGCACCAGAAGAGGCTGCTCCTCAGCCTTGTGGAGGGAGAAGGGGGTCCTGAGCAGAGCTGCAGAACAGGAGGAATGGGGCTCCCTAACCCAGGAGCTTGTCCTGCTGTTGGATGCTTGGCTGTGACAGCACTGTAGGTGCCCTGGGGAGAGACTGGGTCTTCCCTAGGAGCTAGCTGAACCAGCTGAGCCAGAGTGCCCTGTGGGAGGGCCAGACAGAAGGCAGGATGCCGGGTTAAATTTGTATTTTTGATAAATAACAAATAATGTTTAGTATAAACACACCTCATTTGTTGTGTATCTAAAATGCAAATTTAGTTTGATGTCCTATACTTTTATTTCCCCAGTGGGACAAAGCCTCCAGGGGCAAAGGGCTCTCCACCTCAGTGTTTGGGATGTCACGTTCCCACTGTCCTCTGTCCTCTGAACAAGGTATCACAGCTCATACACGACCCAGACATCCGTCCCCAGGGAACAGGGTTAGGGACAGAATTCTCATGGAAGTGTCTAAGAAGATTTATGGCATCGTGCCTGTTCCCACTGGTCATCAGCCTAGTAATTCTTTTAATTCCTCAGCTACATGGAAGGTTCTCTGCAGAACCCTCCCCCAGGGAGTGCAGAGAGGGCCATGTCTCTGCCCACCAGGCGTGGAGCTCTGCTGAACTCATCCTGACAGGCACAGGTGGCTGATCCTACCAGGGGTCGTGGCTCTAAGTGACCTTCTAGGAACTGGGTGGAGGCCTGGCCTTCCCTGGGGAGAGCTACTTAGACAGAAGAGGCCAATGCCATCTGCCTCCCCACCTCTGCCAGGGGCCCAGCACTCCACCAGTGGTGCTGGAGGTCCTCCCGCACCCTTCCACCCACCTGACCTGGAGCCCCTGGAGAGAAAGAGCATCTCTTTTGCATCTTGGTGTCCGGGGCCCACACAGTGCTTGGCAGAGCAGGTGGTCTGTGGTTTGTGGCTGGCTGGTAGATGGGTCAAAGAGGAGGCAAATCTGTGCCTGCTCCCCACCACCTCTCACCCTGCTCCCCTCTGCATACCATGAAGTTCCATCTTCAAGGCCAGGCTGGTCATTCATTCCCTCTGCATCTCTTGGGTCCTCAAAGTGAGGACACATCAAGAGGGATGCTGATAGGCCTTGTCAGTGTGGCTTTTCTTTATCTGTAGATGGCGCCAATTTCTGGCTTTGCAGAGGCCAAAGGGAGACTTTAAACAGGCTGCTTACCGTGGGGAGCCTGTCTACACCCTGTGATCCCAAGCGATGCCCACGCCTGTCCGCGTCCGCGCCCTGTGATCCCGAGTTTCCCTGCGTCTTCCAGGACAGCCTAAGTTCTATTTAGCACTAACGTTTTACAGCTTTATGATAGGTAGTAATACCATCAAGAGCCAGAGCATATGCAGCTTTTGGGGCCAGGAGCCCGAAGAATGGCACCCAAGGCCCTTTGCTGAGTCTGCAGACAGGTCCAGCCTGCCGCATCCTTGAGGACTGTAGGCGAGTCTGTTCCTCCCGCGAAGAGAGTGAGGAAGGAGCACCATCCCTGCAGCAAAGTGTCCCTCATGGATCGGGAAAGTGGTGTCAGGGGCCGCAAGAAGCTGTCTGGGTGGGTTAGGGCTGTGGCTGGGGGCAGAGACATGGGGTCCTGGGATGGCCACTGAGCTGCCCGAGCACAGGCATCTTCTGAAATCAACACTCCCTGTCACCATTTCCCAGAGAACCTGAGGACCAGGTGGGGGTCAAGGAGAGGGGCTGAGCGGGACAGAAGGCAGAACCCAGAGGGCAAAGTGAGGACAGCTTCCGCAAAAGGCATTTGATTAATCTTCCTAAAGGCAGCGAGCCCACCGCCTGTCCCACAAGCTAAACAGGAGGAAAGAAACCCCTGTGCTGAGAACCACTGTCCCCCATAGAAGTACTGGTTGGCTTGGAATCCGCCACACAGAGGGTTTTCTGGGTCATGTAAGCCGTAAACTGCCCATCGTCAGTGACATGCACACACACACACAGGTCTCTATACCCGTGGGTCATGTGCCAGTGTCTGCGCACATCTTTGGTCACAACTCAGGCAGGGGAGGGAATGTTATTGGCACCCAGTGAGTAGAGGTCAGGGGTGCCTCTGACCATCCCAGGCTTCCCAGGACAGTCCCCCATGACAAAGGATTGTCAGGCACAAATATCAATAGTGGTGAGGTTTAGACACTCTGCTCTAAAATTATGAAGCTGCCTACAAACTGGCTAAAAAAGACCTTGGGGTTTCTGTTAGCTCTCTGGCTAGAGCACTCCACAGCTCTCTAATCTACCCATCTGTTGTTGGCATCAGTTTACGTAGATACCTGTGGAAAGCTGTCTGTTTTTTGATGAAGTGCCTCTTTTTTTCAACTCCTTTTTTTTTCTTTCCAACTCCTTTTAAGTAAAGATTCTGTAGGGACACACACACACACACACACACACACACACAGAGTCTCTTGAAAATACACAGCCCATATTTTTCTCCTAGTACTAAGTCACAGCCTCTTTTGGCAATGTCAGGAGTGGTTACAAAGGCACATTCAGAGCTCATAAAAATTGCTAGTAATTAAGGAGAACTAGGAATATTCACAGGAGGCATATGTGTGAGGATGTAGTCCTGTCACTTCACACACAGAATGGACATAAGAATCTGAGGTCCATTTTCTCTTTGTTGTGTATTCAAACCCTTTGAGTTAATACAGTCAAACGTTAAAAGACAGATGATAGAGACAATTGAAATGTCATTTGACAGACAGCAAGATTTGTCTTTTCACTAATTCAGACGAATTTTTCACTGCGGTTCCACTCCGCCGTCATGCGCACTGTCACTGAGGTCTCCTGGTTTTGAGTACAAATGAGAGATGCTGAGCAATTTCTGTGCAAAGGAAAATATTCTGCCTTCTTAGTTATGGGACTTTGCTTGCTCACATAGTCTGAAGGGCAAAAATGGGAATGTACTTTCCTTCGGTGAAGTGACTGACATACTTTAAAGATTATAAAAACATCAGTTGATTTGGAAAAGTTTGGAGACGTTCAATTCCTCTTCATTTCCGGTGTGAATTCTTCACATGGCCAGAAGCATGAGTGAACTGACTTCGGTTGGTGATGACTGGTTTTCTGGTTAAAGAGATAAAACAAAATGGAACTGTCCAACTTTCTCATTTTTCTACCTTCTCCTTGCTAACAAGCTTTACAAATTCTTAGGACAGTAGTCAAGAAGTGCTGATAAATTTGTCCTACTGAACTTACACGGCAGGTAGGCCCTTGGACATCTGCCTGAAATAGCCCTTCTAAGGAAAGGAAACTGCTCCTTCTCTAGACAGTTTCTTGGAGAACAGGTGCTGCCTGCAACGTGGGCATCTGAGGGAATTCTTTTTGTACCTTCTGTGCCTGCAAGAGGTGAAGCAAGCATCAGACAGGGCCAGCGGGGAGGCTGGCATCTAGATGCAGGGCGGAATGGCTTCAATTCAAAGGGAAGATAGACTCCAGTCCCAGAGCTTGTGACCTCATGGGAGGGAGCCATCTAGACTTCAATTTAGGAAAGCACAGGACTCAAGGAACCCATTGGGCTGGCCATAAGTTGACATTTAATAGGAATGAAGCCTGCACCAGCTCACTGCCTCCTGAGAAACCTCACTGCTGCTCTCCCTCTCCACCACAGCCTTTCTTCCAGAACTGTATCTGCCGGAGGATGTCAGCTTTCGCTTGTTTTAAAGCATCACTCATTCCACGAGCCCTTAGCATAAAGGTATTTGCATTAATTTCATAGTGCTAAAAACCTTACCTTGTTCTGAAAAAAAGATGTCATGTGCCCTACAAGTAGTTTTATCACCATAACGTCTCACCAAACGGATCTTTACTCTGGAGGAAATGTAATTTTAAATGTTTGCTTCATATGCCTTTCTCTTAGGATAGATTAGCTATGATAGTCTTAAATACAAATTAAAGTGTTTTTAAAAATGTCCCTAGTCTCTCCATTTGTAACAGGAATATAGCAGTCCGTTTCCTTAAGAGTAAAACAAGGAATGACAAAAAGTACTAGGACAAGTGTGATTGTTTCCATTTTACTGCGTCAATCATCCTGACATGCAGGTAAGTGTATTTCTTGTCAGCAAGAGAATGCAAGCTCAGAAATTATGTGAGGCATTACCATCAAAAGTTTTGTTTTGTTTTGGGGGCTTCTAAAAATCACTCACTGAGGGTGGGTGGGGCTCGCCGGAGCCCCTGCCGGCTGAGTGTTCTCTTGGCGTTTTGGAAAGATGGATGAAGATGGATGGGGTAGGGTTAGCAGGTTCCCGCTCTTCGGTTGATTTAAGATACAGTGACATGGCCTTTCACCAGGTGGCCTGGTAAGTCAGAAAGCACAGGCCGATGAGGATACTGGAGAGGCTCCCAAGCCCCCAACCAGAAGCCACTTGTCTCCCACCTCAGTTGTCCGTCAGCACCAGGGCAGGCACTGTTGTTTCACCATCTGCAAGTGGGCTTATTTTCTATACCTTATATAAATAAAACCTGTTCCCTGGGGAATCCAGCTGGGGGTGGGGGAGTATCTCCTTAAGCCTTTTCAGAGCTTAGAAAGGCCTCGGCAGGTGGGTTATGGGTGGTATTCTGAGGGCAACAGCACATGTGTTGCTAAGCAACAGTCTCTGAACAATTAGGATGCAGCCCTGAGGGCCCAGCCAGCCCCCAGGTCTTGAGCATTATGGTTACTCAGCTAGAAAAGTGAGCAGGGGAAGACGGTGAGTTGTTTGTAAAAATAAGGCCAAGAAAGACCTGAGGCTGCCCATCTCCTTCCATCCACATTCGCCACCTTGCTGTGCAATGAGATGTGAGCTCTGAGCAGCGGATGGGACACGTCCCCACGGTGGCACCTTAGAGCCATTGGACAGGAAAGCCCTCCAGATCCCACACCCAGGATTAGGGGCTGTGCCTGTGAGCCAGCTGGCCCCCTGGACAAGAGCCCTTCACCGGCGGCCATCTGACCCCCCGACAGCAACCCTTGCCGCTGCAGAGCCTGAGCACAGTGGTCACTTTGTCAGGGCAGCGCCCAACCACTCTGGAAGGACGTTTGGGGGAAACAGGTGGCTTGAGCTGATCGGGGCATTCACTGCAAGCAAACATTTCCCATGGCAGGTGTCTTGTGAGCTATATGTCCACCCTCAGTGGCCATCAGCCACACGTTCCGCCCACCAGAGCCACATGCCTGAGTTTGGAGGTCAACCAACCCCCTGGCTGGCATCCGGCTCACAGCCCTCGCAGGAGAGGAGAGAACAGTATTGAGTTTATTCAGTTGTGTTTTGCCAAAGGCACAGTTTGGACCAGATCCTGGGGGGATGAGGCCAGTTTGATCACTGGCTTTCAAGCCAAGTGGGAGATGATGGGGTGGGGGCACAGGCTGCAGGATCCCGCGCAGTGGGTACACACTGAACACGGGCACCAGAGTGAGCAGTGAGGAGGGGTAGAGAGAGACCCACAGGACAGACCTCAAAACTGGCCTTGGGGTCCCCCTCAGATTGCCCTGTCCTCACCCGTCCCTTGCACATCTCTGCGGACCTCCTGGGTGCTTCTCCACTCCCCTCACAGATAGCTAGCGGGTGACCCTGGCGAGTTACTTAACCTCTGTGGTCTCAGTTCACGCAGGCGGGAAGTGGGGAAGTGAGGAGAGTTCTAGTATCTACTTAACATAGTGAGGATAGCTATCATATATAAAATTCTTAGAACGCTGCGGGAACCTGGTAAGTCTATGTAATTACTGTTGATCATCGTTATTTTAGTTTATTAGCATCAGCTAAACAAGAAAATGGCTTTGCTGGAACTGACCCTCCCGCACATACACGGAGGAACAGCAGCCACGGGATTGACGGGCCAGTGTTTCAGGGCTGCTGAGAGGCAGGCTCAAGGCCAGGCTCCAAGCCCGATCACGGCCCCAGGGCCTTCCCAGCAGGGCCTTCTTTCCATCCTGCAAGACGGAAGCCTGGAGAGCTCCAACGTCTTTGGAAAAATAGCACAGTGATGTTAGAACTGTGTCTTCCCCGCTGACACAGGCCAAGTCTCAATTCATGAACGACTTTTTCCAGGTATATGACCCGCAGCTTCCGGAACTCCATAAACAGACCTGTTACTCTCCGCTGATTTCACTTGCTACCAACACTGAGGTTTTGGGCTTCGTGGCCTGATTAAAAATACCATCTCATCATCCCATGAGATTCTTTTTTAAAAAGCTTACTTTTGGGAGATGGAGAACCACCGGAGGCGAGCACCACTTCTCCCCGGGGTGGTACTTGGCTGCTAAGCAACAGGGCCCAGGGAAGCCAGCTGCGGAAGTGAGACGATGGTGACCATGCGCGCTCAGCAGCGGCCCCACGGGGATCCCTGGCACAACGGGACACGCGAGCCTCTGACACTGTGTGTGTTTGTAGGACATGGAGGCCATCGGGAGCCACACCAAGTCTTCCTGAATTAGGTTTGGTGGCAGGAACTTGATTCAGGTGTTTGCTTGCCTCAATCTTGGTCTACTAAGACTCAGATGTTGAACCATGCTTCTCGCTCTGAAATATAGGCTTTCTCTTTGTGTTTCAAGAATATGTGCTTTGGAAGAAGGAGAAAACTATAGACCAGGCTCCCAAGATTAAAATAAATGTGGTATTTGGAAATTTTCTGTCACGGGGGTATGTAGCCTTTATGATGAAGGTTTCTGTGGGACCCTGCAGTGACTTGCAAAACAAAGTGTGTGAGTGTGAGTCTGTGTGTGTGTGTGTGTGTGTGTGTGTGTGCGTGTGTGCATTTAATCTGAAGCCTCTGGCTCCTTAGAGTGCTTTCAGTTAAGGGTTTATCCCACAGCTCTGGGTTCCTCCGAGAGCCTGGAAAGCCAGTGAGTGTGCGGAGGCCAAGGCCGACTTGTCAGGTGCCACCAGGGTCTCTGGACAGAGGTCCTGACTTCGGTCTTTTGTGCCCTCCAAGGTGCTCTGTGCCCAGGAAATCGCACTCAGCAATGGGCGAAGGAGAGAATGAAGGCCCTCGGAATGAGTGGTGGGTGCCACCCCAACCTCCCCTCTGAAGTTCATCCCAGCAAGCCATCCCATACGGTGACACACAGGGGTGGGAGGGGAGTCCGCTGTGCATGGAGAGAGAGCCACCAGTGGTCTACGGGATCTTCCTGCCCACCTTCTACACTCCCTCCAGGACCCTCAGCGCCCAGTCCGGGCTGGCTCCTGGCTATGCCCTCTCTGTCCTGGGGTCACGGGAAGGCCAGTGACCTTGTCTGAACCCAGGAGCCTCTTCTGGAGGGTGAAAATCACACTGACCTTGACTCTCACTGGACCATTCTGGCGATCTAGAGAGTTGGGCCAATCACTGTGCATGATTTCTGGCTGTTGGTAATGTGTATGATACAGAAATAATAAACTAAGACATTAAGCATCTATCAACCCACCAGAAGCACTGGGCAGGCTCCAGGGCAGCCATGAGAAGTGAGGCAGGAAGCCATGGGAAGCCGGATGGTGGAGGGCTTGCCAACAGGGCCAGGGAGGAAGACAGCACTGAGGGGGCACCTGCTCTGCCAGGGACCCTGACGATCCCTCCCCATATATGCCCTCCCACAAGGCCCCTGTAGTCGGGGCTGTGACCTCCCCTGCATGACCAGGAGTGGGGCTCCTTGGGGATACGGCCTCGGGGGGACACAGCTAGTGAGGCCAGCCCAGAGCTGAGGAGGGGGTGGGACCGGCCCTGGGGTGGTCTTCAGCCTGGAGCTCTGGGGAGAACTGAGGGGTGTGTCCTTTAGAAATACAAAGCCTCTTCCCAGGCCCCAGATGCAGGGAAAGCACCGTTCACAGGTAGAGGGGCCATTGCCCTGGCTGGCCCTTCAGAGAAACACTGTTCCCCTATCCTGGGCATCCTTGGGGTGAAACTAGCCATCAGTAGCGTTTCCCCCTCCAAGTGCAGGTGATGGCGTGACTACACCCACAGAGCCACAGACGCACGAACACATGCACAGCAAGGGGCTCTGGCTCCAGCGATGCTGCCCCCAACCAGAGCTTCACTGACAAGGTCCTGGGGCCCTGACAAGGGGCTGTCCAGCTGGGACTGTCACAGTCTGGGGACAAGTCATGGGTGACCTGACCCACCCACAGGAAGCCTTGGCCAACCACACGTGGCCTCGTGTCCAGTGAGCTCAACTGTGGAAAAGAAATTTCAAAACTGGACAAACTACCCCATGTGAGGTGGTTCCCACTGAACCCAGTGATCCCTCCAGGGGATGGGTATGATGTCCCCAGACAGAGGGGTCACCGTGTCATGGGGAACCCCCAGAGACACCCCTGGGATGCAGCAAACTCTGCATAAGGGGCTCTTCCCTGAAGATGAAAGGGACGTGTGTCTCAGGGCCGTCCTATGTGATGGGATTAACAGAGGACAGGCCGGGGACACTTCCCAGAGCCTGGAGGCCACCCCACAGCCAAGCCCCAGCCTGAGGATGCAAGGCACCTTGGCAACTTCTGAAGCTGCCAGCACTTCCTTCCCTGTCTGCCCCAGGACTACCATCTCCAAGTTCACTGTTTTCCCATTAGTGGACTATTTCTCATGCACAGAGTCCTGTAACTGCTCAGACCTGAGAGATGTCTTTCCTATTCTTTGAGAAAGCTTGCAGTCTGTGTGCTGTTTGATTTGTTCACCACTGAGGCTCAGAGCTAACCTGGCCTGGGGCTGCAGATGTGCAGGACAGAGAGGAACTGAGTCCCTGTGGCTTGGGGGGAGGATTCCAGACACTCACATGTCTCTCAGAAAGGGACAAAGCCCCTTGTACCTTACCTCTCTTGAAGCCTTTTAATCCCTGTTACCTTATGCTTCAATGAGGGGACCCCAGAGAAAGAGATTAGTAGTATTTGGGTTCCTGAGGGATTCTGTTCACAGGTAAACAAGGAGGGGTCTCATCACAGCCTGTCACCCACTCTGCACTCCACTCACCAGGCATTGAAACTCATCTGGGGAGGTTTCAGGCTTGGCCTTTTCAGGGCTGTCTCTCGATGGAGAGAGAGGGTATGTACTCCCGGGCACTGGGACGTTCTTGGGGGCTTCTTCCCACTCTGTCCCGTCTGGCCTGCAGAGTCCTGGGGACCTGCCTGCTACTAGCCCACCCAAGAGCTAGGAGAGAGAGACCTCGCAGGAGAGAGCATGTTCTGGGCCCTTCTGAAACACCTGCTCTTCCTGGCACTTCCCATGGCTTCCTCTGCTATGACTCTTAAAGCTTCAGCCAGACCAGTGCCAACTGCCTCCCGGAAGGCCTCCCTCCATGCCCCAAATGCACCCAAAGTCAGCTTGTCCCAAAGGGAACTCTCCCCCACCACCCAGGCCTGCTCCTCCTTCAGCAACCCCTTCCAAGGGCAGGGCCCTCCCTACCCACTCTCCCCAGCCCCAGAAACCAAGGGGGCATTCCTGCCCGACCCCACCAGCCCACCCCAGAGCCCATCAACTTTGCTACATCATGGTCTTCCCTCCATCCCCAAGTCACTAGGGGCTCAAACCCTTGCCTGCTGTCCCAACCCCCTGCTGCATAGCCTCCCTCCTCGCACCATGTCCACTGTCCCCCCACCCTGATCATCGCCAGAACATCTGTTCAGAAACCCAGATAGCCATCTAAATAAACCTCGCGCATGGCCACCCCACTGCAGCTCAGAGTCCGCATCTCCTCCGGGTGCAGGGCAGGCACGCCGCCTCTTCCAGCAGCCAGCTCTCTCACGGCCTTCCTCCTCCAGCTGGGCACCCACCTCCTTCCCCTTGTGGGGCCCCACGAAGCCGGCACAGTCCCTCAGCTCAGTGGCTTTGCCTCTGCAGCTCCTTCTCCCAGAATGCCCTTCCCTCCTTTAATTACCTAACTTCTACTGGCCTTCGCCTCCTCCAGGAAGCCTTTCCTGATATGTTCCCCACCCCCAACCCCCAACCCCGCTGGATGCTATACCTTTGCCTTTTGCTCCCTAAAGCGTTGTGGACAAATCCCCCCAACATTAAGTCCATCTACACGGGGCCAACCCGCTGAGCTGCACACCTGTCAGTGCTCAGATTTGTGGTAAAGGAGCCCATCCTCACGTTTCAGAAGAAAAGTCCGAGAGGATTAACATTACTGCAGTTCACAGGATAACTGTGTTTTTGAGTTAAACATCTTAAATAGATCATGCATGTAAGAGCATAGCTGTGACCCTGGTATAGCATGTGTGTGTGTCATATAACATATTTACATATATGTAACTGCTTATTTCTAGCCCATCTTTATTACATATGTATTACATATACACTTACATACAGTATACAATTTTAGATATATAAGCATGTACATGCAGTATGTGTATGTAATAACAATGAGTGACCAGATGCTCCGACCATAGACAGCACATCTCTGTGTCACTGTTTTACTTAATCTAAAGATGCTCCTATTGGGAGCATCTGCTAAGGGTGGGATTGGGGGAGGTACAGGGTCGGTGTGCCTCTCCCCCCATCCTCTTTGCAAACCTCAGAGTGCCAGCCGGGCAGACAACAGTTGTTGACTTACATCTCACTCAATGAGAGATACTCTTGCCCATTTTGCTCTTCTGTAACAATTTGCACTTACAATCTACCTGTTCTGTCCCAGCCGGATGGTGTCTGACAAGCTGCGTGTCAACGGGAACCACCGTGGGTTCGAGAAGCGGCAGACTGGCAGGCAGATCCACAAGCTCTGTTAGGAGATGAGGGGACAAAACTGCGCCCCTGAACCCGGAGCTGGGTGGCAGTGCATGACAGGATGCACAGCCTCTTCTATGGCCGCTTTCCGGGCCTGTGCCTGCCCCTCACCCCCAACCTCCGGCACAGACTTGGTGCACAGGGACACATGGGCCTCCACCCCCTGCCATAGGGCCTCCACACAAACGTGGACTGAGTCAACACAGACTGTGGGGTTCTCCTGTGTGACCCTGCTGGACACCAGGGGCACGAGATGAATGGGACCCTGACCCCTTACATGTGCACATGAGCATGCAGGCTGGGCCGTGGGCAGCGGGGCTTACAGGCACAGAATGAAGACACTGTTGCATGACAGGGTGCCCAGCAGCGGGCCAGGTGCCCTGGGAATTCACAGAGAGCCGTCCCCAGGACCTGACTCCTCGTTCCTGACAGAGGCTCCTTAAGAGCCCTCCCTGGGCCAGCTCAGTGAGCTCTGGGGTTCACGGCAGGCAAGTCCAGCAAGACAATGTAGCTGAATACTGCGAAAAGCACCTGAGGTCAAAGCTGTTCCTGTGGCCAACACTACAATAAGGTTCTACTGCCTTACAGCAATACTGGCTCCCATGGGGTGGTTGTTCATGAACTTAACCCACCAGTGTTAACTCAAATAAATCAAATGTGGACATTTAACACCAAAAAGCTGGGACACCAAAAAATAAAAATAAAAACCCCAAAACCTACCTTCTTTCCTAGAGTTCTGTTTGAACGATAATCTTCGAGAATAACAGCCTCTAAAAGCTGTGCATTTATGGAAAATCTCTATTGAGAAAGAATTCAAATGGACTGTGAGAAATAATTTTTCAAAAAATGTGTTTCTCCCTGAGGCCATGGGCTGTTTCTGAACTGACCCTGCTGAAGGCCATTTGGTCAGAGAGTATTAGGTGAAATGAATCCTTCCCAAGCCTCTGTAATCCCATCAAAGGGGAGGAGGGTGGGAAGGAGCCGGTGTGCCCGCCTCCCTCCCCCAGGTCCAGGAAGGAAGCTGTTTGCTCAAAATGCAAATGAGACTCCACTCTGGGGAGGATGGGGCTGTATGAACCTGAGGCCCACACTCACCTGTCAGCAGCTGCTCTGGTCCCTTCCAGAAAGACGGGCCACGCTTTTGGGAAGTAATATTGTGTTCAGGCACACCCCAATTCGTGAGGCTTCCTGATCGCTTTCTTTTAAAAAACGCATTAATTATAAAATGAGAAGACATGCTTTCCACTCTGTCAGCCCTCAGGAGGGGCTAGGACATAGGGTCCCCCCAGAACTTGTGACAATCATAGCAAGTGAAAAGTGGTTATAAAAATAAATTAGAAAACAACTCCTAAGCGCTTGCTGGTGGCTGGTGGTTGTTTTCTCTTCTAAGCCCAATAAAACAATTAACATTTACATCTTGATTTCATTCCCAGAAAGCTTGTTTCTCCTTGCACTGCACTAGCAGGCAGGGAACTCCGGGTCAGAGGGGAGAAAACACACGGGGAGGCGGGGGACACAGCCACAGCTGGGCTGCTGTTGCCCACAGCGGCCCCCAGGCTTTGGGTGGTGGTCGATGTGCTCCTCAGGAGCAAAGCTAAGAGGGCAGACGGTCGGCGTACAGCTGTGCCTGCCATTCTTCAGGGCAGAGATGAAGTTTTTATAAATGTCAGTATCTGAAGTGAACATTCACAACTGAACCCCGAGACTCAGAGCAGGCACATTCGGAAGCGGGGTCTACGACAGCCTGGCAGGGACCCCCATCACTTTCTGTCCACAAGGCACAGTGGGGTCGGCTGGGCAGGGGGACACAGCTCGGCTGGGCTGGGGGGTGGGCAGGCCGTGCCCGGAAAGAGCCCAGCCCATGGGAAAGACGAGGAGGTCAGCGGGTCTTGCCAAAACCCTTGCACAATTTCCACTTAGAATTCAGAGTTCTTGCATAGGGATGGGAGGGAAGGAGCCTGCTTGGCTGGGGATGCAGCTGCCCCTCACCCCACATCCTCCCCTCCTTCAGCTGCAAGAAGATGGCTTCCCAAACAGCAAGGACAGGACACACCGTGTGGAGAGGGAAAGGCTTCCCAAGGGTGCGGAAGGGAGTCAAGGGGGGAGGCGCATGGTCAGCGGGCTACAGGGAAGGGCCCCAGCCCAGGGGAGCTGGCCAAGTGGAAGGGGGAGAGAGGCTGGAAAGGAGAGTCCATTCACTGCTGATTCCCCCTAGGACTTCAGAACCGCGTGTGCAAAGTGGGTCCAAATAACATTCTTGTTAGTTATGAACTCTCCAGGGGCTTCTGAGCAGCTGTGAGGAATACATACATCCCTGCTTGGAAGTGACTTCATCAGTGTGCTCTCTGCAGGAGGGATTGGCTCCAGGACTCCCAGCCTGCTGTGTGTGTGGGGGGTGGGGGGGAGGGGAAAGAGTGCCCACAGGGTGCCAATAAAATGCTGAGGATATACAGTAAAGGGGGCCCCCCAGGGCTTCATGGAGGAGTTGGCGTATTTTCAGTGCCTTGAACAACTCGCGAGGAAGATTTCAGTAGCTTAGTTTGTCATGATTGGGGGGGTAAGGATGGTGGGCAGGGGGAATTTCCAAGACTTAGAATCTACAAGGATGTAACAGACATGGAATTTAAAGGGGATTTCAGCAAAAATCAACCATGTGGTGACACCTATGAATAATGATGGGGACTTTCAACAGCTGCATGTCTGTTGTGGCAGGCCCCCTCCTGCACTGTGGGGGTGTGACGCCACCCTACTTGCTCAGCGGTCAACAGGAGGCCCTTGGTCTTCTCGGGACCCAGAGGCCTGCACTTCTGCCTGGCTACAATCACCCAGTGATCTCGCCCTACTGTGTGAAGCTGTGTACTCGGGCTGGGGAGACGGAGACGACCACTCCATCCCAGCCCTGCTGCCCTCCAGCCCGGAAGCCTGCAGGCCAGCAAGGGGATGCATGGACTCGCCACCTGCCAGGTTGAGGGGAAGTGCACGGCAACAGGGTGGGCTCTCCTGGAGGTCTGAGGTCTCCCTGCATTTCTTCAATCATTTTCCCTTGTTAGTTACCAACATTCCAGCTGCTTTCATCAGTGACCCCCAGGTCCCCAGGCAAGAGGGGTCTGAGGGAGACCTGGACATCAGGAGATGCAGCTGCACCCGCAGGTAGGACAGGTGTGGCCCCAGCTCACTGAGAATCCACGAGCCCCTGGGACAGTGACATGGGAGGACTCCCAGCGGGGACTCCCATGTTTCATCAGAGGCATGCACGCAGTCACATGCCTTCACCCCGAAACATAGGGTCTGTTCCTGGCCCTGGAGGGGGGAGACTCCTTGCCTGCACGCAGCGCGCTCCCTCCTGCTCAGGGAAACCAACCCCTGGTTACAGCAGACAGCGCAAAAACGAACAAGAATCCAACTTAAAAAACAAAATACAAGCTTCCTCTCAAATACTGAGTCGGCTTTTTCCAACGTCTGTTCATGATATAGGTGTTAGACACAAGGTTCACTAAAGACCCTAATGTCAAATAAACTGGAGGAAGCAGCAGTTTAGCTGAAGGGGCAGATTTCTTGGCTGCCAGATTGCTTGGAACCTTTATTTTATGCAAACGTGCCATGGCTCTGAAGGGCCCTGGCGCGTTTGAAGGAGCGTCGCCGAGGACGGGCATCTCCAAACCCTGCGGGGACGTCCCAGTAAAGGCGGGGCTTCTGCTCTGCACTCTCACCTACTGGAATGGTCACTCCACCGGCCCTGGCCATTCTGATAAGCGTGGCCCCAAGCAGCTCACGCGGGCTCATGCTGCCCTCTAGTGGTGCTGCGCTCAAACGGCACGTGAATGCTGACGCGGAGTCCGGGCTGGGAGTCCTCCGATGTCGTTGTCCCATGTCTCAGAATGGGCTCCCCTCCATTTCCGGTAGTCTGCTCGTGCTCCAGACCGTTAAAGGAAAAGTGTAACGCCTGAACTCAAAGTGGAAGTAACAGACACAGTGAGTGTCTCAGTGACTCAGCAGAAGCACATTTCCAAGTTGCCCACGAGGAGGCAGTGCTGCTTCTATTGAGGAGAATGGCTCTGGAGTGCAGACGGTAAACGCTCAGGGCCTTGCGGCCTTAGGCTGCTTGTCACAACCACTCAACCTCGCAGGGGCCTGGGCAGCAGCCTTGGGCGGTGCTGAGTCCATGGGCGTGGCCTTGCGCCAGTGACGCTGTGTTTACCCAAGCAGGTGTCTGCTGGACTCGGCCCACAGGACGCACTTCACTGACCCCTGGTCTGGAGCAGCCCCTTCAGCCTACAGAGAGGGAAACTGGGGCAGGGGGCAAAAGCCACCAGGGCTCGGAAATAGGATCCCCACCTTGTGAGAGCAAGGCCAAGTGCCCGACCCACCCACCCCACCTGGCTCCTTCCCTGTGTCCCCAGGCTGTCAGAGGGTCACTCATGGCTGGCTGTATGTGTGGAGACAGGTGAGAGGTTGGGGGGCAGAGAGCTCTGCTCAACTCTGACACTGTTCCCTCCAATGCCCCCAACCGCCCCACCACTCACTCGCTCACCCACTGAAGCCTTTGTTGCTGCGTGCCCGTGCCACCCCACAGCCTCCCGCCTGGCCAGTGGGCCTCTCAGGGGCACAGCCAGTTGTCTCAAAATGCACCCCCAAAAAGACAGTAAGCCATCCCAGCCCCACAGTGGGCAGCGCAGGGCAGCCCTGGGTCTTTTATTTGTCTCTGTGTCTCCCCAGGGTGTGTGCACAAGGCAGGTCCAGCCATGGGTGTTCAGCTCCATGGCCAAGAGCAGCGCCCGAAGGGCCAGCCCCTCTGTGGCACCACCAGGGTCCCCCAGGTCTCCAGGATCTGCCTGCTTCTGGGCCTGGATGCCAGACCAGCACGTCCCAAACCCTGCAGGTAAGGAACAGATCTGGTTCTTTTTTCTAGCTCATCAGGGTCTGATGCTTCTATAAAATACAATACAGATGAAAGCTAGAAAATGCAAATGAAAAGACATGTAAAGTATATTCTTAGATTCAATAGACATAAATGTACTGTGTCAAATGGCTCTAAGGTTTCTAAACTCCCAGTCTCCCCCTTCTCGTCCCCTGGCGGACAAGCAGCCTGAGACCCCGGGCTGAAATGAGCTCGCACCAGCTCAGGCCCCTTTGCAAAGCTTGTGTCAGCATTAGGTCCAGGGCCAGCCGGGCAGCTCTGCTGGCCTCCTGGGGCCCAGGGCCCATCATGCTGGAGTTGTGTCCTGGCCAGAAGGCAGTGGCTGTGGCCATCCTGGCCACTGCAGCCGCTGGGAGGAGTCGCTGCTTCCTGACACCTCACACCCCCCTCGTCTTGGAGGCCCAAACAAACTCTGGAAGCAGATTCCTGGAAAGAGAAGGCTCCCAGAGACAGGGAGATGGGTCCAGCTGAGGCTGGGGCTGGGGCTGGCGAGTGGCTAATGCAAGCATCCAGGGGCCTCTTCAGGCCCACAGTATGAACACCTTCCACCAGCCTCCTGGGTTTCTGGAAATAGCAGACCAGGGCCCACAGGCCTAGGGGAGCTTGCCTCTCTGAGCCCTGGATCCTCACCCTGTCATTAGTCAGGAGGGGACCCAGCTCTGGGTCCTGCCTCTGGCAGATCTTCTCAGAGAGAGACAGCACTTGTGACATGCAGGAGCACGTCTCAGTGGCTCTCGGAGGGGTGCCAGGGTGACAGCGGGCTAGGGTTATGCGTCAGCAGTGGCGGGCAGGGTACTCTGGGGCTCAGGAGTGGGGGCACAAATAGCAGGGGCAGGCAAGGTCCAGGCCCAGGACCCCATGCGCTGCAAGGGAAGACCTGGGTCCCATGTGGAGTGGACCCCAGGGTTCCAGAGCAGCGCTGCATCTGTGGGCTGGGGCTGCTGAAACAAAGTTCCCCAACTGGGTGGCTTAAAGCCACAGAAGCTTATCACCTCACAGCTCTGCAGGCCAGAAGTCCAAAGTCAAAGCGATGGAAGGCCGTGCTCCCCCTGAAGCCTCCACGGGCTATCTTTCCTTGGCACCTCCAGTTCCCAGGTATATGCCCAGCTGTGGTTGGCTGCGGCTGCATCACCTCAGCTGCTGCCTCATTTCCATCTGCTCCCTGTGTGTCTTCATATCGTATTCTCCTCTGTGGGTGTCATCGCGTCCAAATTTCCCTCTTCTTATAGGGACACCAGTCGTCCTGGATGAAGGGCCGCCCTGCTCCAGTATGGACTTACCTTAACTCAGCTCCTTACATCTGCGACGACCTGTTTCCAAATAAGGCCACACTCACAGGTGCCAGGGTTAGGACTTCAGCATCTCCTTCTGGGGACACAATCCTAGCCATGATAGTGGGGTTCTTGCCTGGACTGCCCCAAGCAGAGCTGGGGTTCCATGGCCTCTGACTTGTCCACCAAACACCATGGCCTGAGATGTGCCAGCCCATTTGTGCACCTCTGTTCCTGGATATAAAGGATCTCTGAAAAAACTGCTTGTTCTCACTATTATGAGTCCACTTTCAGTAAGAAGCCAGTCAACAGGAGTTAGTAAGTTACGCCTGCTGAAGACAAGGGACAGATCTTGATCATGGTTGTGTCTTCCCACAGTGCCTCATAAATGCTGGGAGCTGCAGAAAAGCCAGTGGGCACAGTGTCTGGTTTCTTAGGGTGAGCAGTGGAGGGGCACCTGTGGTGACAGTGGTCTGCAGCTCCCCGGGGTTGAGCTCCTAGAAGAGTTTCTGTTTTACTCACCCCTTTTTTGGCAAATATTTCATGGCTCAAAGCAAGACCATTTTTCTACCATAATGGAGTGCCTGAAAAGCAAAGCCTCTTAATCCACCTCTGCTTTTCATCCTTTGCCAACAAAGTGATAACAATTTCAAGGCCTGTTGGAAGATGTATGACATTTGCAGGTCCGGGAGGTGAGAATTAGTGGAGTTCTACTGAAGAAATCTAGAAACATCTGCTCCAGCTGTTCAGAATAGCAATTTTTACCTTTTAGAATAGGACTTATAAAATCACCTTAGGACTATAAAAATGTTGCCCGGAAAATACTGGAAATGTCTTGAGATTTCTGCATGTAACATATTCACTGTTAATACAATTCATAATATTCTTTTCATGGAGACAGATTAATGGGATCATTTTTGAGGTTTTGCCGGAGAATTTTGGGATAATAGAGAATGGAGAAATCAGGTTTGTAACACAAGTAGGACAATAGCATCCAGCCTGTGCCAGCCTGGCTTTTTGACCTTGGGTAACTCAAGTCTGACCTTTTTGACCTCAGGTTGCTCATCTGTCAAACAGAGATAGTCATGGTCCAGTCTTACAGGACTCCTGCGGGGGGTAAATGAGGAATTCAAGAAAGCTGCTTAGAGCAGTGACCTACACCACAGACTGGAAGGACAGGAGGCCTGACCATGGCTGCCTCAGGGATGGAGGAAGGAGAATGGACCAGGGAGGGCTACAAAGGAGACTTCCACATTTTTAGTAATGTTTCATTTCTTTTATGTGAAAAATATTGAAGGGGATATAACATAATACATATTATACAAATATGTGAGCATCTTGTTTTTAAGGTCCATCCATGTTGTGGACAACTTCATTCTTTGTTACGCTGAATAGCATTCCATTGTAGGGGCAGACAACATTTTGTTTATCCATTCATCAGCTAGACATTTGGGTGGTTTCCCCTTTTTGGCTATTATGAATAATGCTGCCATGAGCATTCATATACAAGTTTTTGTGTGGACATGTGTTTTCGATTCTTGTGGGTGTATACACACTGCTGGAATCACGGGGTCGTATGTGACTCACACGTAGGCTTTCATGTCTGGCTGCTGTCACCGAGCATCACCTGGAAGTGAGTCAGCTGAGGGGCTCGAGGATTCACACGGGGGCTGCCGTGGTCCATCGTTGGCATGTAAGATGGCAACAAGAGGCCCCCTACGTCTCCTGTGCTGGCCGTGGGCCAGACCTCTCCGAGGACTGTCTCATGTGATCTGCTGCATTCTAAGGAAGCATTGGGTTTATACCCCCTTCACAGACAAGAAAATGGAGCCAGGAGGCAGGGGGAACCCAAGGACATTCCCTGGGGGTCTCCCAGGGATGAGGCTAGGGCCAGGGTAACACCAGGGGCTGTGGGACCCCAAATCCCAGGCAGTTAACACCCCGCTCTACTGCTCCCTGTGTGTCAGTGTCAGAGCTGGCAAAGCACTTTTTATAAACATTTCTTGATCCTCTGTATTATTTTCATTTATTTCAAATAACATAAGGAATGCCCTTGACTCCGCTGCCCAGCTTCAGCTTAAGAACCTTGAAAATGCCCATCATCTCCCAGCCGAGGGGTGTTGGAGTGGATGGAGGGAAAAGGCAGCAGCTGCACAGAGACCCCCAAGAGCCTGCCCACTGTGTTGGCCCTGACAACACTGGGGCCCTGGGGCTCGATGTGTGACCTTAGGAGACGGAGTGAAGCTTTAATTCAGTGCTTTTCCACTTGCGGGAAGCTGGCATGTTACTCTTGGGTGGGTGGACTGCACGTTAACCAGGTCGTGGCAGGGGGCGTTGGCCAATATTTCCTCCTTCTCCGGAGCCCCCTGCGCAGGAGGGGCACATGGGAACTGCAGCCCCTCCTGCTGGGCAGCCTGGATGCGGCTGCCCCCCAGCCACAAACAGCAGTGCTGAATCAGCCCCCTGAGCTCTGGCTGTTACTTACTTTGGTAGAAGGGCATCAAAACATTGCTGTGTGGCTGAAAATGGCTGACCGTGGGCACTCTGAAGCGTCCCGGCAACTCTCCACCCGACTGGGTCTTGGGCGAGAGTGCAGGACTGCTGCTCCCAGCAGGTGTCCCTGCGATAAGGGGGGTGTTCATCAACTGGCTTTTTCCATGAGTCTGGTCTGCGTGCTCCTCAAATGCATCACAGCAGCCACCGGGCATGCTCTCATTGCTCTCAGGGGCCCAAAGCGCTTCCATGCAGAGATTTCCTCCCTCCACCATCACCCTTAGTGTCCTGGTCCCTTAAAAACTGTGGCTGCCTTTTCTCATGTTCAGCCAATGGTGAGAAAAATATCACCTCTCCCTTGGCGGTTCCTTTCTTCACAGACCGGATCTCAGGCAGAGACGAGCCCTGTGCTTTGCGCCGCTCACACTCAAGCCCATGATCTTGAAAAGCTCAGACTGACCTCCTGACCTGGGTGGAGACTGCCCTTCCTGAGCCTTTGCTGAGCAGGTGAGGAGGGGTAAGCCGCACCCAGCTGTGTTGTAGGGGATGCTGGGGACCCCGTGCCAGCCTACAGGTGCAGGGCATGGGCTGCTGCCCTCGGTCTGCCCGGGGCCCCCTCTCCCTCCATGGCCAGTCTGGCCTTGCCTGGAGGATACATGCCCCCAAATGCCATCTCAGGTCCAGCGTGCCTGACCAGGTTAAGCTAAGCTTTCTACTCCCTCAGAGCGGCAACGTGATGATCAGGAACAAAACGGGTGCCGAGTTGCCTTTCCCAGACGCTGGCGAAAGGCCCACGTGGAAGTCATCACCAGTGTTCACATCTGGAAGGGAGCCTGAGCCTGGGGGTCTCAGAGGGCCTCCCTCCACGTGAGTGAAGAAACCGAGGCCCAAGGAGAAGTCACAGCTTGAGGTCACACAACTGGTTAGCTGGAAGTTGAAGGCTGGCCCCAAGCTCACGACAGGCTGCAGCTTCCATGTCTGGCAAAGCCCCCGCCGGACCCTCCTGCCCCACTCGGGAGCCACAGCTGTCACTGCCTCCCTGGCCCACCGCTGCCCGGGCTTCTCAGGAAACAAGCTGCCTCTGAGTGTCCCCTCTGCTCAAGGTCGCCCGCCCTCCTTGGGTGAGTTGACCCCAAGGTCCCCTGTAGTCAGCTCGGGCTGCCGCAGCCGAACACCGCAGACTGAGCGGCTCACAGGACACCGCTGGGAGGCTGAGGTCCGGAGTCCAGGAGCCGGCGGCTGTGCCTCCCGCTTGGCAGACGCTGCCTTCTGACCGTGCTCACCTGGCCTGTCCTCAGCACTCACGGACATAGCCCAGGCCCTGGTGCCTCACCTGACTCGTGCCTGCATCTAAACCAGTCACTCCCCCAAACACCACCGCACTGGGGATAAGGGTTTCCGCACAGGAATTCTGGAGGGACACAAGCATTCATCCCGCAGCAGAGCGTTCCCCAGACAATGCTGGAAATTTCCAGGGTCATCTTGGAAGATACCTCTTACCACAGGGGATTGTAGCAAACAAACACGGGAGGCAGCTACAGCTGGAAGTGAACATCTGTAGCGATTACAACCAGTATCTGCCTGACAGCTGCCGGTTTGAGTGGCGTCATTTCACCCTGGCAACACCTCTTTCTGTAGGGGGTGGAATTTGTCTTATTGTTTCCCCCATTTTGCTGGTGGAGCCAAATTCATCAAGCTTTGCACTCAAATTTCACCTTGTCTCTATGATTCTGGCAACCACCCCAAGACCAGCAGACCCCAGGATACATGGACTGATTTTCCCCATTTCCTGTTCTCTGCCTTTTTAAGAAGAATGACGTGGGTCGGTTTTTCTAAGAGTAATGCATACTAAGTGTGGGAATATGGGAGAGTGCAAGGAAGAAATAAAAGCAAGTGCTTCTCCCCGCCCAGAGACACCTATGTGAACAATACACCTCCTGCCTTTGCCACACAGATTACGTGGTACGTATTTTCTCTTCAAGTTAACACTTCTGTTGCTTCAACACAACCCATTCTGTGGATATAATCACATCTCCACATCTTTAGTCCCCATAAATTGCCACTTTCCTTAGAAACAGTGAGAAGGCATGGTCTATTTCAGAGCTTTATTAAGACACAGATTCTTAGGTATGTAATGGGGACTGTCTTGGGATTCTAATCTTCCTCTTATTTATTTATTTTTATTGAAGTATAGTTGATATACAATATTATACTGGTTTCAGGTGTACAACATAGTGAGTGATTTGGCATTTATAAACACTACAAAATGCTCACCGTGATAAGTCTTGTTAACCATCTATCATCATAGTTATTACAATATTATTGTCATACAATATAATTTTTATATTATTTACATATTGTATACCTATTTATATAGTATATATTTTTCTATACTACAGATTATTATATCTATATTATGTATAGTTATTATAATATTATTGTCATACAATATAATTTTTATATTATTTACATATTGTATACCTATTTATATAGTATATATTTTTCTATACTACAGATTATTATATCTATATTATGTACAGTTGTTACAGTATTATTGACCATGCTCCCTCTGCTGTACTTTTCATCCCCATGATTTGTTTAGCTTGTAATTGGGAATTTGTACCTCTTTATCCCCTTCGCTTATTTTGAGTGTCCCCACAGCCCCCTCCCTCCGGCAACCCCCAGTTCTCTGTGTGTGTCCGTCTGTTTCTGTGTTGTTTCTGACCTTCCAAGAGAGTTCTGGGCTCTGGCATGACAAACATTGATTGAGAAACTTACCTGTAAGCTGGGGATTGTTTCTAGTTACCACAGGAGATGGTTTACCTATTTCGCAACATGGCCCTTAGTCAAAACAGGTGTAGGAATTGCCTTGGAAGCCCAAAGTGACATCCTCAGTGGGGGGAAATCTTCTTGCCCTGCACATGGGTTTATTTGGTTTTTGGAACCACACAATTCAGAACCTGGACTGGTGAATAAAGCTGGCTGGGTGGTAGCATGCTGTCTTGGGACAAGACTCTCCAGTCAGGGGTTGCATTATTGTGTGGCTGATAATCTAGTTCAAAAAGCAGTTGTCAGAGAAAGGTTTGGGATGGGGGCAGCCCTTCCCTTCTCCCAGTTACCCATCACAACTTCCAACCCAAGAAGGACATTCACTCTTTGTTGTAAGAAGGCATGGGGCAGGGAAGCTGGCAGCCTCCAGGTCTGTGAGAGATAAATATCTATTGTTTATAAGCCACCCAGCCTATGATATTCTGTTATAATAGCCCAAATGACTGAGACAGGAGGAGAATATTGACCTGGAAAGGAAAACCCAGGGACGAAAAATCTGCTGAGACCTGAGGCTATTTCCTGTAAAGGCAAATAGGTCCACTGACACACAGGCATTCAGATGCCACTGTCCTCAGCAGAGGGTACCTGGGTGTGGCTGGTGACAAAGAGAATAAGCACATCTGGATCCGTATGAAGATGCAATTGAAAACTAACCCAGATTAGTTTTAAAAGTTTTCTGCAATTTGAAGAGTTCATAAAAACCTCCTTCCTCCTTTGTGACTTCATTTCCTACATTTAAGACAGAAATAAAGAAAATTATGGATTACTTCAGCCTAAAACTAAACTCACAGAAGCCAGAGCCTTCGGAGAATGTCCTAGCAGCAGATTTCCTTCCAGACCACATGCATGTCTTGTGCTACAGGGTCTCTGGGCGGCCCTCCCACTGGGAGCATCTGCTCCAGCAGAACCTGGCTTGTGATTTTAAGACTCAAAATCACGTTTTACATTTGGTGCGCAGCTTGCTTCTACTTAACACTAACCACCACTTAACACACTACCCGTTAATTCAGGGCAAGTTCTTCAAGGGAAGGGAAGTAGGATGGCAAATATTATATAAAAATATGAAGTTTTGTAAAAACATAATGAAGCCCTCAAAAAAAAGTTAGTTCTGATTTATGGAGCAGGTCCTTGTGAGGTAGAGGAAGGACATGGGGCAAGCATCATGATTAATTTTTCCTGCCCATGATGAAAAATGTTGACATATGCAGAGCATCGTAAGAATAGGAGGGACTCCATCTTAAGGCTAAGATTCCATTTTAAAAACCAGGGAGTTAGGAGGTAAGATTCCTAACATACTTTATGGTAAATAGCCAACAGCCAGCCCTACCTTAAGGCAGGGCAAGCAGTCCTAAATGGTATGTTCCCACTGCTTGAGGGTAACCACTATCTTGGAGAGGAACAGGATGAATAGATTCCTTCCTTTAACTTTATCTTACAGAATATCTGGAGGATGGTGACATAATGTCTCTCACCAGAGATAGACATCATGAGAACACATGTCAAGCCTACACCCCGTGGCCCTTTGCCCCATTATTGACGTCCTTAAAAGACACAAATCCTAAACCTTAAGCCTCCTCTCTGAGGCTGCCAGCACTCTCCTTTCTTCAAGTGTGTATTTTGCCTTAAATAAAGACTTCTTGCTGCTCAACTTACTGCATTTTGTTTCTGCGCTCTTCCAACTCTCTTAGGAGATTAATAAGAAAACCCTGTTCCCAGTGGTAAGTGTCTTTGTTACTTCACTATTTCACTCAATTTTCTAGACTTAAGCACAAGTCCTCACTCTGTTCTACTTCAGGCAAGCAGGGAAAGGCTACTAAGATCTCTGATTTGGGTTTGCAAGTTTCCGTCACCTGGGTGACCTGCGCAGGACCGCAGCTGTATGATCACGCTTTTTAGTAGCCCGCCCGAAAATCTCCTTTCTTTGCCTTTGGGAAGTTCTCAGAACATAATCTCACTCCATCCAGTGCTCCATGGCTCCCCCAAATCCTGGGTGGTAGGGGATTGGTTCCCACACTGTGCAGATTCAAGTGGTCACTGGACACCCGGTGATCTTGGCTTTAGAAGTTGGCAAAGGATGTGTCTCATGCCAAGCAGGGGTTCAAGGAGCTTCCCTTTCCTCCCTCTGTCTTCCTTGCTCTCTGCCACCTGCAAGGCAGCTGCCATTCACTACTATTCTTGCTTTAATGAATTCCTTCCTTACCTACACTCATCCAACCTCTTCAAGATTTCTTTCTTGATCAGAGTCAAGAAACCTCCCTTGTCCAGGTTGAAGTTTCACCTGGTGCACAGGGAGAGACCTCCCTGGTTTGGATTGCCCAACAGCACTTGGGGTGTAAACACAGAGACGGACCATGCCACGGAGATAGACCTGCCAGACGGCAGTGTGGGCCCTGCAGTGAGCCCACATGTGCACCATAGCTGTTGCAAATGTTGACACTTCAACCTTCATTGATAAGAGCCCATGAGATATTGAGTTGATTTTCTCTAGATCAATGAGCAGCTACCCAAATACTTTTTAATGGAGATATAAACTCCAAGTCATTGAACTAACTTGGGTTCTTGGTTGGTTTCCATGGATCACCTCTCCAAACCTAAGAAACTTCCCCCTGGGAAGTGAATAATAAACTAAACAGAAGCCTGTCTTAAAGAACTCTTCCAATTCCTAGGAATCAATCCTACATTAAAACCTAATTGATGGAAAGACCAAAATCAGGTGTGTGACTGTTATTTAATAAATTTTATTCAGCTCACTTATTCTCAAATGGAAGAGTTTTGGTGGGAAATATCTGTAGCAGCAGTTCTCAAAGAGTGGCCCCAGATTCCTGAGGGTTCCTGAGACTCCTTCATGAGGTCTGTGAGGTCAAAACTATTTCCATTTTAATACTAAGATGTTATTTGCCTTCTTTACTAGGTTGATACTTGAGCTGATGGCGGAAAAGCAATGGTGGGTGAAATTGCTTGTACGCTCCCATAAATCAAGGCATACGTGTAAAGATGCACTAGACATCACTGTGTTCTTCACCACCACACCCATGCAGTGGGAACAATAACAACCCAGCTATAGTTAGGCACACCTTTGATCAAAACAAAAAATATGCGTATACAGTGTGTTTACTACGTACAGAAGTACTCAGATTGTCTCCAGGAAAAGCCCTTGTGTGACTGAATTGTGAGCTACACTAACTGCCTTTTTCACGGAACTCCATTTTCATTTGAAAGAATGACTGACAAACCTATGGTTATTCAGTGTCGAGTATTTGGCAACATTTTCTCAGAAATGAATAAAGTGTGTCTGGCACCTCAAGGAAAACAACTGACAGCATTTGTTGCCAATGATGAAATTTGAGCTTTCAAGTGAAAATTAGGATTTTGGAAAACTTTTAGTATCTGCCATTCCGAGCTTACTAGCTACAGAATACTTAATGACTTCTGTGATGAGATTGGTGACAATATTCACAAATGTGGATTTTCAGTGTTTATAATGAATGTATCCACGTTGGGAAGATCTGCACAATTCAGTGAATCAGTATTTTTTAAGTGACCGATACCTGATGTTACAAAATCATGCAAGGAGGACAATTCACAGTACAGAAGATACCAATACGATGTTTTAATGTAACAGAAAGGGAAAGAGTCACTGATGTAATTTCAGATTCTACATTGCAACTGTCTTTTAAGCAACCACCCCATGTCAAGTTTTGGGGTAGTATCAAAGAAGAGTGTCCATGTTATCTCAAAAGATCATTAAAACACTCCTCCTTGTTCTGACTATATCTCTTATGTGAGGTTGGATTTTCTTCAACCAAAGAAACTTATCATGACAGATTGAAGACAGAAGCAACATGAAAATGCAGCTGTCATCTGTGAGGCCACATCCTAAAGAGACACAAAAATATAAGAGTGCCACTCTTCTCATTACATTATTTTTGTTGAAAAAATATAGTTATTTGTCATTAAAATATGTTATTTATATTAACGAATAATGGGGTTACTTTTTATATAAGTAAAAAAAAAATTATTGTGTGGAATATTATTCAGCCATAAGAAGAAAACAAATCCTACCATTTGCAACAACATGGATGGAGCTAGAGGGTATTATGCTCAGTGAAATAAGCCAGGCAGAGAAAGACAAGTATCAAATGATTTCACTCATATGTGGAGTATAAGAACAAAGAAAAATACTGAAGGAACAAAACAGCAGCAGACTCACAGAACCCAAGAACGGGCTAATAGTTACCAAAGGGACTGGGGAAGATGGGTGGGAAGGGAGGGACAAGGGGGAAAAAGGGGTATTATGATTAGCAGATGTAATGTTAGGGGGGCACGGGGAGGGCTGTACAACTCAGAGAAGACAAGTAGTGATTCTATAGCATCTCACTATGCTGATGGACAGTGACTGTAATGGGGTTGGTGGGGGGGACCTGATGAAGGGGGTAGTTTAATAACCATAATATTGCACATGTAATTGTAGAATAATGATACCAAAATAAATTATAAAAAAAATTATTGTGAATGCTTTTCAGTTTCAATTTCTAACATGGTACCTATCAATAAAATAGGCCCAAATAAAGTCTCTTCAGGGTCTTCATTCATTTTTAAGAATGCAAAGGGTCCCTGACACTCAAAGATTTGAGACCTTCTGGTCTATAGTTGCAGAGCTTCTTAAATGCCACCAATCTCTATGACCCTCTGAAAAAATGATGCATCATTAATTTTGTTAGCAAAATTCTCTACAAGTTTTTAGTTGATTGAACAAGTCCGTGATGGCCAGATTTTCATGGAGGCATTAACTAGACGACAGTTTACATGGGGCAACACTGAGGTGGCAATTTATTAGTTGGTGTGGCATTAATTGACTTGGGTTAGTGTACAGTCACGAAAATCTTTAAAGCCGCTGTCTTCAGAGCAGATGGGGAGGCACCTGTGTGGTGGGATGCTCAGGAAAAATCTCTGTTGCTCCCAGATAGAAGCCCCTGCAGGTACTGCAACAACATCCTGCTCGCTCTTTGGCCTTTAAATGTAAGTGAAAAATGAAGAAGGGGCCTGGAAAACAGAAGCTTTTTGTTCAAAGTCTCCTCCTTCTGGAATAGGAAATGAATCTTTCACATGGTATTAGATATACCTAATTGCCATCACTCATTTATGGCTTCTGTTAGGCAAACACAGAAGAGAAAGTTTCAACAACATTATACAGTGAGGCATGATCCCCACAGAGTAGGCTCATGCTGTCCCTCATGGGATAAAAGCATTCACAAAAATGAAATGTGCATAGGAACAGTCCCTGGAAAACACTTAACTACATGTGCCTTGCACACTCAGAAACTTCACCTGGCACATTCAGTGTTTGTGTAAATGTTCCTCTAAAAAACAAACTCTATGAAACTAAGAGGAAGGAAAAGGAACTTAATGGTTCTTAAATCTTGTTCTACTTTTTCATGTCTTATTTTTCAAATGAGGAAGCAGAGACAGACGGTTGTGTCTTCCCTCGCTGGGTTCGAGCTTCCCTTATGCCTCTGCGACCAGGGGTTGGATTAGATCCCTTCTGGTCCCTTGCTGTCTTGGCTGAAAGTCATAGACTTCGGGGTGGAGCTAAATTTATGCCTTTCTCAGGGAAGCCTTACTAGTTAGTTCAGGCTCTCCTTGGGGGCTCCCCCACAGCACCCAGAGTTTCTGCAGCCTCGTCATGGCAGGTGGACCCAGCGCCTGTCTGTCCAGCTGCACCGTAAGCTCCATGTCTGTGGTGTGCATTCCTGGACTGCAAGCTCCTGTCTTAGATTAGAGCTCAATAAATATTTGTTCACTGTATTCCCTAAAACCTAAGTCTCTTAACACGTAAGCATGTGCTTGCTGCCCTACACCACGTGCCTTCAATAAAATACTTAATCTCTACTTATGACTGTGATAGAGCCATCAAAAAGAGGTTAGACTATCTAACCTCTTCTTAATACCTAAGTACATAAAGATAACATTTGGTGTGCAGTGTCTGATGAAGATGGTTAAATTGTTAATCAAAAAGTGAATGATTACCCTATTAAACACTTTGAGAATCCAGCAGACTCGGTTAACTCCGAATGCCACGTGCCTGGGGATGCCCCACGGAGGCCAAGGTCTAGTGCTTGGATGTGCACTTGAAACTTTTACAACCCTTTTATATGTATACACTGGTGTCACTGTAAGATTGTTGGCCCCAACCGCATGCCTCTCAGGGGCCGTGGTAGACGGCCTGTGTTGGAATCGCTGCTCAGCCTCTCCATTGTTTGGGATGCGAGACGCACCATTTCACTATTCTAAGCCTTCGTGACTCATCTAAAAAATGGGGTTAATTATAAGCTGCCTCATGCTGTTGCCCTGAGGGTTCCTGTACAGCATTTAGGGGAAGCACACACTGATGCCACAACATTGGCTGTGGTGCTGTGGCTGGTAAAGCTGCGAGGACCACGGCCCACCCACACTCTTCTCCACCATCCCTGGGCACCGAGTTAGAAAGGCAGAAACTCCCTCTTCCGGAAGAGCTATTTATAGGTGAAGCATTTTGTTGAAATGGAGTGCTTCAAGACAGCCAGAAGACCAGAGCGTTCCACCAAGGGTCAAGCTTAAAAATTAAAAGTTGGTAAGGAGTGGGTTGGTAGGAGGGATGTTCATTTTTAAAGTATAGTTATAACAACGAATAGTTATAAAATACAATGCATTTCCTGCTAAGTTTTTTTTTTACTAAACATTTAAGCATTCTGAAAATGAAACTTTCACAGTCTGAAGCCTGTCACAAATACAAATTCCTTTTTTTTTTAACAACTGGAATGTTGTCTGAAATTCTAACTAATGCTACTATTATTTTCTTAAGTCTTTGGGCAGCGTGAGAACACGTATCAGGAAGAGCAAGAGGGAGAGGAACGGAAGCTGTGGCATGCTTCAGAGCGATCCTGGTCACAGCATTTACTGTTTCATAAACGTCCCACATATCTTGGTTCCTCTGTGAATGCAGCTTTAATGAAACAGTGACCCTGGTCACAATGGCTTTGTTTTCTATTTTAAGGATCACAAAGTCCTTGGGTCACGGGTGAGTGTGGGAGTGTCAAAATGTGCAAAGACCCCACCCTCTGCAGCTAGACTTTGCACCCAAGCCCAGCTGAGCATTTATTTGAAACAAATTGGGTGCCTTTGCCTGAGCAAGCTGTTCCTTTTTGCTCTGAGTGAAGGGGCTCCACGGTGAGACCCTCAGATGCAGTGTGATGTACCACCCTTCCTGCCGCACCAAGCTCTGGGACCTTTTGTCCTTTGTCCCTCTACTCCACGCCCACCTGTACTGTCAGCCTGATGCAAACAAATGTTTGTGGAACCACATCAAATATATACAAAAGGACAAGGACCTGTTTTTGGTTCTGCTTCACCAGTTGCCAGCCCTGGAAGTTTGGGCAAGTTTATTAACCTCCCTGGGTTTAAGTTGTTCATTACTCTCTTGTTTACAAAACAATGAACGTGGCGTGCAGTAGCTAAGGAGCAACATGGCCTCACAGTCAGTCACAGTTTCTAGATGCTCTCTGTGCCCACAGCTCTGCAAGGTGGAGGAAGGCAGCGCCCTCACACGCCTCGCTGTGGGCATGCTCGCCGCCCTGGAGGTAAAACCTGCTGTCGCTAGCCCATTTCCCAGAAGGCTGACAGAAGCTCGCTGAGATGAAGATTCAGTAGCTTCTGTAGCCCAGACAGCCTGACTCTGGAACTTCCCTGCTTGATCTCACACCGCCTGTCCTGTCTATTATTTATGATATTTTAGTCATGAGAAAACAGAAGCTCAGAGGGGCTGTGACATTGCTGGCTTCTCACACCTGGCTAGGAGATTCCAGAGAAGTCCACAAATGGAGCCTCCAAATGAGACCCATGTCTGAGGGGTGGCAGGGAGCAAGGACTGGAGAGCAGCCCAGACCTGCCATTGCTACGGACACATCGGCCTCCCACAGCCCTGGCTGAAGGACTCACCTGCTGGAGGGCCCAGGGGTCTGGGTGAATGGTCAGGAGAGCCTAGTGGGGCTCAGGGATCCAGGAGCCTTGGCTTTTCTGCGAGCCAGCTAGAATTTCATAATCAGAGAGCCTCCTGACTCTGAGCCATCCTGTCCCACACACTCTGTACCCACGTTCTTGTCAAGCTGTGTCAAAGACATCGGATTAGGCAGTTAAGGACCTGGCTTCAAGTCTGCATGTGATGGCTAGTTTCAGTACAAGAGAAAGATATGGGTACCTGGTGGGTGATGGGCAGGTGGGGGAGAGCTTGCTCCAGAACTTTGCTTGGCACCTGCCTGCATTTCACAGAACCTGCAGACTCACAGGGTTTCCCAGAGGCCACGTAACCTCAGGAGGCAGGAGGCTCCTGACATTTTACCTCTACGGCCATATGTCTGTTCAGGGTTACTGGGGCTCTTTTGCCTTGTGGGGCCAGCTGCAAGATGGCGATTTTGACCTTGAGAGATATCCTATCCAAGGAGATGACTTTCCCTGCCCTGCCTGACCCACACAGTTTGTTGAGATGAGCAAATAAAACGATAATGATGATAGGAAAGCCTATCTGTTTACCTGGAGGTTACCCATCATCCACAGTGCTTTGCAAACACGGACTCAGTGGGGGGAACCCAATCACTTTGACATCAGTGGAAAGTATTAATTTCCCTAAAATTATCATCATTGACCTTACGTTCTTAAAACATTGAAAAGCACAATATTTTATATGATTTATTTATTTTGCAAATACGGGTGAACTGTGTCACCCAATTCACCATAACAGGACCACGTGGGTTAGTTAGGATGTCACATCATGACCCCTGAGACATTCTAGTTCCATAGACTAGCTTGGGCCCCTTCAAAATAGTGTTTCAGGTGGTTTCCTTACAACAAATGTACTGCACGTTTACTCAGTGGTTTTAGAGCAGCAAACTACTGTTCAATAGCATTTTTTCCTTGAAGCCATAGCCACCCTCATTGCAATACAGAGATTCGCTAAAAGGCCCACCTTGTGGGATGGGGTAGGGAGGCCTGAGCTGGGCCCTGCAGCATGGCCTGTGTCTATGAGTAGCCTGCAAGTTTCCCTTAACACACTTTCTACTGAATACACACAGTGTCATTACCTTCCGCCTTCAGACATAAGGGAGCCATTCTCTTTACCTCTGGAATTGCAAAATTTAGTTCCATTTACCTGATTCTCAGGTTTTCAGTGGCTCCTTAAAGGTCATCTGTGATGTTAGGATTAAGACAGTTTGTCCCCCAAAGAAACCAAGCTCTGTTCAAGCACTGAGATGAATCAATACAGTCCACCCATTCTACGCGTCCTTGGCCCTGGGCACTACCGGAGTGTCTGCCTATTCAGCAGCCATGTGCATGGGTTCGTTACCTGCTTCTGTTCCCTCCTCATTCCTGTGCACATTATCAAAATCTGTTATAAAGTTCAGACCGTCAAAGAACATAAATGTCTTTAGCTTCAAAGAATTTGGATGTTCACTGTTGATCATCATATTTTAATATGTTCAGTTTCTTAATAAGTTCATTTACTAGAGTAGCCTTAGCTTGGGAGGACTTGGGGTGGGAGGATACAGAGACCATTTTTTCACTGGTGCCTGTTTTACATGGAATTTAGCAGCTACTTTTTGAATGTCTGCCTTGGCTGCTCACCGGGAAGCTCCCTGGAGGCAGATCTCTGAGTTGGCGCAGTGTTAATTACATCGCGGATATTCTATACATGTTTCCTGAATGAAAAATATTATTTCTGAGACAGACTGTTAAAAAATAATAGGCAGGGAGTTCACAAATCCCCGACGGCTTCCTAAAGGACGTATCTTGCTGTCCAAACAGCTACTGCTTTGTAAACTACACGTAGGGAATTCTGCTCCATTGGACTTCAGTTCCATCTCACATGAAAGAAAGGTGATTACTTCAGAATCCTGCCAATGTTCAACCCAATTTGCGGGATATTCAAGACCAAAAGATCCTCAGAGTGATTTTCTAGAAGAGCCGATGGCAGAGTAGGTAGAATCCATTCCGGTGGTTTTCAGAATATTCCTGGTGCTCGCTGTCTTTTCAGGAGACTGTGAACAAGTTTTACCCCCCTGTTCATAGAGGGCAACCCCGCACCTGTGTTCTGCATCCGCCCTGCCTTGATTCAGGCAATGCCCACAAGCTATGGTGCTCTAGCCTATGTCTCGCTCAGCCTCTGGCTGGGCAGGACTCTGCAGATGGGTGATACACTCCCATCTAACCAGTTACTCCTATGTCAACCCTGCTGTGACTAAGCAGAGGCTTGGCCGAGGTGGTGGTTGCTAGAACTTGTCTCAGTGTTGCATGTCCATTTTGACTAAACTCAGTACAATCCGTTTAAACCAAAAATATATTTAACTTCCTTCATGTATAGGCTGTGGGGTTATGATTCTTAGCTTTCTTCAATCTTCACACTTCCTAACCCCTTCCATACAAAACCACACCTTAGAACCTCAAAAAACGCATTGGAAGGTCACACATTAGCATTTCTGCCCACCACTGGGTTTCAGTGACTTCAGCAACTAGGGGCCCAGGTCATTCACCCACAAGTGGCGCCTTTTGCCTTTAGCAGCTGGTCCTGGAAAGATGAGTTCCAAATCCCTGCGCCTGACTGTCTTCATTCACAGAGTGGAACAAAAATACCCAGGCTCTCCTGAGGAGAATGGGATCATAGGTGCTAAAACGCTTTGAGCTGCTCAGAGGAAAGGGGCATAACACAAACCTTTATTAATTTAGAGAGTGAGACCAGGTCAGGAGGGTCCACAGGCTCATAGTTTTTCTTCCACTTTGGACACTGCATGGAATGGAGGCCTTTCCCTTCATCTTCCCCATCTGAGTGGGAAGAAACCTTTTCAAGGGTACATCATTTATGAAGAGCATAGTGTCATGAGATACAAAAACGATCACAAAGTGACAGCCAGCCAGGACTTGGCCATGCCGCTTGCCCAGACCAGCTATCCAGTTAACGCTCAGGAGCTGAGAACAGAATAGACCGAAGGATAAAATGACCTGATGGAGAATTCAGAACAAAATTCCGTCCTTTGGGGCATATTCCACTGGCTTCCTCTGCTCCTGCTTCCACTGGTATCTGGCCTTCTGGTAGAAAACAATGATGACCACGGTGGCTATGTTCAGGAGAATGACGAGGAGCAGGAGCCAGAAGGAGTACCCGTAGCTGTGGGCTGTTCCTTGGGCAGTGGCTGTGGCGTACAGAGGGTACAGCGTCTGGGCCAGCTCCTCCGAGAGGTGATTTGACTGTACGTTCCCCACAAAGAGCATCATGGCCACGAAAACGAAGGAGGCTGCAAAGGAGATTAAGTTTTGTAAGTGAGACAGTGAGGTATTACTTTCTCTACGGAACATGTATTCCTTGGGCATTTACTGAACATTTACACTGGGGTTTGCACTCTTTAAGGCACTGGGGAGAATGTAAAAGAAATGTAAGACACAAGCCAGATATAGGCATGAAAGCTAATGGTGGTGTGAGCAGTGTGTGATTACGGGTGGACCTTCTGGCCCAAATCCTCTCAGAGAGGGCTGCGGTGCAGCTGACATGTCACATAGCCCACTTCCCAGGGCACCGTCGACAGGAGGTAGGGTCTGCAGGGGGTGTGCTGAATGAACGAGTGAACAGGAGAGTCAATAAGGAAGCCTGTCGAGGGAGGATGGAATATCTGAAGACTTGGAAAAGCTGAGGAAGGACAAGAACATTTCAGACAGAAGGGGAAGCCTGGGCAAAGATGGGCTGGGTGGGGTTGTGAGAGGCAAGCAGCCACCAGGGGGCAGTGCTGGGGGTCCCCACCCAGGATACAGAGGAGGAAACCACCCTGCAGAGCCTCAGATGCTGGCTCAGGAGCTGGAACTCCACTCTACACACGGTGAAGGGTGAAGTACCATATTTAACAAGGAAGGACCTCTTTACTAAACTCTTTCTGAAACAGAATATTACGTGTTTTTATTTTCCCTTTTTTTATTCTTTATGATGTCCTCCCCCAGAGAACATTCCTCTGACTTCCGAAGCTTTAAGATCAGAGTTCTGGAATCAGGGAGAGCAGGGTTCAAGGCTCCAGCCACGTGGCCCTGGGGGTTTGTGTAGGTTCTCTGAACCCCAGTCCTCATCTTCCCAAGAGGATCAGCTAGAGACAAAGAGATCAGTGGTTGTTTAGGGCTGGGAAGAGGTATAGCCAAAGGGCATGCAGTTTCTTTTTGATGTTCCGAAAATGAGCTCAAACAGACTGTTCATGGTGCACATATCTGTGAACATACTAAACACTATTGATTTGTGCCTTCAAGTGGGTAAATTGTATGGGATGTGATTCAGATCTTGATAAAGCTGTTGAAAAGCACAGGGAGGAAGAGAAGGGTGTCCCAGACCCCCGAGGCCCAGGAGAGCTGTCTAGAAAACTTGGGGCCTTCAGGACACATGCCAAAGACTCTTAATCCGCTTTCATTTACCCAGAACTAGAAGGACACTTTGGCATCAAATGCATCCTGGCGTCAAACCCAGGGAACTTTCCCAGTGGCCCTTCAAAAGGCCCTAATTAGAGGGATGTTTTACTTGTCCTGGTGAAGCCTTCATCCTTAGCATAATGATTCTATTTCCTACTAATTGTTCATACGGGAGCCCCCTTCTCTGAGGCTCTATGCACCCCACACCCCTTAATTATTCTTCATTATGCTCTTGTGAAGTTTCTTCCAAAGGTTTAGTCATAAAGGGGCAGGATGAGTGCAGGGTTAAGTGCTTTTCTCTCAAGTGGTACGCGCCTGACTTTGATGCGCACCTGAGCCCCTCCGGCAGGGAGAGGCCTCCCATTGCCTGCTGCCCTGGCTTTCTGGGACAGAAGGATCTCCCAGAGGCTGGGGGAAGCCCTGTGGTAGGAGCAGGAACTACTGAAAGCTCACAACTTGCCTTGTGGTCCCATCTGTCCCCTTCCACCATGTGACCCGCCCCATCACCCTTTGCTCTCTGGGTTCCTCAGCTGAGGAGCGAATGTATTGGAGCAGACAGTCTGCACAGGTCCCTCAGACCCCAGCCTCCTCTCAGCCTCCAGTTCTACCTGCTGCGGTCAGGGTCACGCCATGCCAGGCTGGGGTCAGAGGGTACAGGGCAGGTCAGGGTCAGAGGGCACAGGAGCCCAGGAGGTGCTGCCACTGTACTCAAAGCAGAATCCACCCCTGTTGCTTCAGAAACAGTCCAGGAAACCCACTTCCTCTTCTTCCCTGCAGCCACGGAGAGCTTGCTCAAACCCAGCCTGGGTGGGGGTTTGCAGCACTTCCCCCTGGCTCCGGGACCCCTGAAGTCAGCCTGACCCCTGCTCACCCGCCAAGGTGACCCCAAGCAAACATATGTCAATGGCATCTTTGTGTACAAAACCCTTCTGCGGGCCAAGCCCCATGTAAACTGAGATTTTACTAAGTTCTCCAGTCCTCAAAGCTTATGTGAAGAAAATCAGGAGGCCCTGGAGGCAAATTTAGGACAAAGTCCAGCTTATCCACGCGTTGGGATCTAGAGGGTGTGAGGGGCATTCAGAGGAGGCCAGATACAAAGCCAGCTGTTGAGCAGAGATCTTCCTCCGGCCCGTCAGAACGCGAATGTCTTCCTTACACAACAATGTCTCAGATTGTTTTTCTGCCCACCTCAGCCTCTTCTGTGTGTTAGAACTTGCTCCAAGCCTGGGAAGGAATGTGCATGAACTCTCTCCCTGTCAAACAATTCTTTGTTGTTAGAAGTAGGTGGGGATGGGGGAAGGCTGCTGGCCCCTTTTCTTCGTGTTTTCCTCCACAAACATGCGTCGGGCCTCTGCTGTGTGCAAAGTCAGCTTATGCTCAGCTGTGGAGGAGAGGCTGGAGGCTCCAGCATGTGGAACAGGGCTTCCCTCCTGCAGAGATGAAGGCATGGGCTTTGAACCCTGAAGCCTGCAGACATAGCAATGCGGGCCGCCTGGTCCTTCCTTCTGGTACCAGTGTCTGCCCCTTCCCGTGGGACCTCCCCAGCTCCAGTAAGGAGGTCGGTGTCCTCAGCCAACTAGTGGGTCAGTCAGGGAATTCAAGCCTGCAGGCCATGGAGATGGTTAAACTCTTCCAAGGGTGGAGAAGGGCGATTCCAGTGAGATTTAGATTTGGGGAAAGAAGTCTTTTCTCCTGGGATCACTGGCAGCCCTCTCGCCTTTGAGAGAAGCAGCCTGGCTGCTTTGCGGCAGAGGGATCATCGGGGAAATCAGTACAGAGCACTGGAGGGAAACTGGGTTCCAATGGGCTGGGCTGGGACCCTGAATCCAGTTGTGCCTGAAGCCACTTCTTCCCTTAGCTTCTTAATTCTATGAGCAAAAACTAAAACAATGTATTTTTTAGCTCTGGCAGTGAGTGGTAATGAGTCCCACCTTTAGTTTCGTTGCTCATGGAGACAGCTTGGGGAAAGGAGCCCTGGTGTCTGGCTGAGAATATCTGAGTCTGCAACTAAGTCCCTTAGCCTCTGACACTCGGCTCCCCTGGGAGACAGAATGTGCAAGGTTCACTCGCAGGACTTTGTGTCTGGCCCATTACATTGGGGAGGGATGGAGGTTTGCTCATTTTTACCACCAGGTAGTAAGAGCCCAGAAAGAAAGTACAGGGCAAGTCATGTGTGAACATGGCTGAACCAGCTTGACCCCAAATCCTCAGAGCTGAGCAGTGAGCATTTAATGTGGCCACACATTCAGGTTTTCCAGGTCAGTCTGGTTTCCACCTGTTGTCTGCCTATGAACTGCAGTCCTAGAAGTGCCCAGTTGGATCAATGTGTTGCACGGCTCTCCCTTGCATCCAGGCCATGCTGGCGCCAGCTCACACGTCTTCCCAACCATGGGCCTGGAAACAGCCACAGTGGACGTGTGCATATCGCTTGCATCTGCCAGTACTACAGTCAGGGCTCCCTTGCCCCAAGAGCCTGTTTGCATGTTCTCTAGCACAGCCCTGCTGATAGCATAGGGACCTGGGGGCCTCTTACAGCCACTGCCCTGGGCTACTGTAAGAATGGCCTCTCAGGGAAGGACAGGAGGGTGCTGCGCAGAGCCCGTCCTCTGAGGCTTCCTGATACCTTGATACCCAGAGCATCTTTCCTGTGCTTGAAAACTGGCCTGTGTTAAAACCTGCGATGTACATGAAGCCACGTCCAGAGTCTCCTAGTAGGAGGATGGGCTTCTCCAGATTCTTTCTCTTGAGATCAGGTTTTCATGGTGGAGAGAGGGAGGGAGCAGGAGAAGCTTGGCTGCCTGGTGGGGACAAGGGGGCACCCACCTGACTAAGTCTCTGGGTGGCTGCAGGGGCGGAAGTGCCCTGTGAAAACCTAGTGGATCCAAAATACCACGACATAGCTGGGATCCTCTTACCACCGGGGCTGCCTCCCTTACCCCACTACTTCACCCAGCAAACGGATAAAAGCCTAGCAAACCCCACATCAACACCCTGGGCTCACACGTCGCCTGCAAGAAGGGCATCGGCCCCACATTCTCCACATGATGGTGTTTGTGGTTCTCTGGGTCACAGTCATGCAGACGTGTCATGTTTAGATTTTAGCCCAAGTTGACTTTGAGGCAAGAAGAGTAAAGAAGTGTGTGTGCGTGTGTGTGTGCACTTCTGTGCATCGCACAGAGCCTAATTTGGAGTGAAACAAAGCAGCAGCCCAGTGACTGTTTTACTGACTTTGTGTGTCTTGTTTAACTTCTTACATCGGACACTCAGGAGCAAAGACTGGTGATGTTATGTATTTTAACACCTAACACTCTGCCCTCACCTCACTCTGTGTTTCTCATTAGTGCATTTGAAACAGAAAATATTTTTTCCAAACACATTTCATAAATGGGGTAGATTTACAAAACGAGTCCCCGCCCCCAGCACACACTCGGCACACAGCAGCTCCTCCCCATTTCTGTGGCTGCCCCGAGATGGCGTGTGTTCACGTGTGTGAGAGAGAAGCAGACAGAAACAGTGAGGACGCACCTGTCCGCCGAGGGCCAGGCGTCCAGGTTACTCACCGCTGAGCCCGCTCCAGGTGTACACGCCCACCGGCCCCAGGAACGTCTGGTAGGGGTTGCTGACACTATTGTAGAAGGTGAACCCAGCGCTCAGCAACGTCGTGGACAAACTGAGGACCAGGAACAGGATAACCACCACGTGCAGAACTTTTTGGGAAGAACTGTTCAATTTCCTTAAAACTGAAACAAAGTTTGCTAAGTACATAGTGCAAAATGCCAACTCTAGACCGGAGGGCATCCCTCTACATGGCACCCGCCGAGGACTTGGGTTGGAAATTGTCAAGGGGCATCTTGGGCACGCAGAAACGGCGAGGGGCCTCAGCGTTCACATTTCTCACTCCAGGCGGGTCCTGAGCCTGAGGATGAATTTGTGTAACTGCCGTACCTGACATAACTGGACATTCCCCCCAGTGTGAAAGAGTCCTAGGAAAGGGTGTGCCTCTTTAACAGCCTGCCGCAGGGCAGGACAACCCTCCCTTGGTACATTCTAGCCTCAGATGCTTGCCAGTGGGCGCTATTGCAGTGTCATCATGTGCGGCGGTGACTCTGCTCTGAGCACTGACTGTGCTTCCACTTGGAGATGCTGACAGGGTGGGCCACCCCGAACACTCCTGACATGAGGATCTGGCAGACTCTGAGGTTTCTGAGGTGAGTCAGAGAACTAGGGGCAGCCAGTACAGAGAAGGCCAGGAGGAGTGGGGCTGGTGGAGGTGACCAGAGCGGGGGAGCATGGGAAGGTAGGGTATATGACTTCTGTGTGTGCTGTGGAGGTGTCTGTCCCACATCCCGTCTCACTTCCCTGGGGTCAGAGAGGACCCAGCGCCCATGTGACCTGAAAGTGGAGGTGGCCATTCGATGGGCGGTCAGGTTTCTTTTGGAGCTAAATCCTTCTGAGTTGTGACGGAGTTTTATAAAACCTGCATGTTTCTTAAGTGCAAAGTTGCTCCAGTCATGGATGTGCTAGTGCAAAACGAAGCTCAGATGCCCTGGGCCATGTGCCATGGGTTCTGGCTTTCGCCACCTCCTGTTCCTGACCACCAGCCAGCCTCCCTGTGCACCTGTTTCCTCTCCTCATTCCATTGTTTACAACACAAAATGACCAACGCCAGAGACATGCTGTCCCCACACTTTCTCAACCCCGAGCCGTGGATTCAAAGAACATCTCTAAGGGCTCTCATCAAGCTGAGGCCCTTGGGAGACTGCCACCACATTGCATAAAGTGTTTGCTGAGATGTTCTGTGAAAGTCACGGTGATATAAAGGAAAAGTAATTCGGGAAAGAGATTTCAGAGTTGCCTGGGCTGGAGGGGGCCCAGGATGCCGTGCGCTGTGGAAGGAGCTGCCCGCACCCATCCGAGCAGCCTTGGCCACAGGAGCCCTCTCAACCACGGGGCCCTTCTTATCTCTGTGCCGCCTTCACTATTGGAAAGTTCTTCCTTGAGTTATGCCCAAATCTCCACTTTCACAACTTTTGTCCAGGACGTAGAGTGCCCTTTGGAGCAACACTTAATCCATTTGCTTGTCTCCTGCCTAGCAGCCTTTCCAAACGTTTGAAAAGGGACATAAACCCCAATGTGACTATGAGCCCCCATCTCCTGCCAGCCTGCTCCGGCTCTGCACACACTGCAGTCTGACTCTGCGTCTCAAGCATGCTGGCCGGAGTGACACAGCTCTCCAACAAGATCCTACTGTCTGCAGGGGTTCTAGTCTCTTCCCATTTCTGAACTTCTAAGTTCTATTAGCTCAGATTTTTAAAAAATCAGAGTGTTCTATGAGGGAGACAAATTTCCTGCCATTGGACAGACATCCCTAAAAGTTAGGATCTTATCGTGAGGACCCTGATGCAGAAAGAAATGTCACCCTGATGGCCATGAGCTAGAAGCATCCCTGGATAGAGTGGGGAGTCTGGGGAGAGGGCTGGGGGACAGCAGCCAGAGGCAGCAGGATGGGGGATAAGGCCGCAAGCACGGGGCTGAGAGGAGAGGAGGGGAGGCAGTGGGGGCCTGCAAACAAGGCGAAACACACATGAGGCTATTGCCTCATGTCAGCCCCGCCACACATCCCTGGAAACCTGCTGGGAGACCAGAGAGGGCAGAAGGGGGAAATCATCAAGTCAGTTACCTGGAGACAATGACCTCACTCACCCGGCCAGAGGACATTTTGCTCCTCTCAGTGAGCCACAGGCCTGGGAGCAAAGTTTGACTCCCACAGGGGCCGTCTCCTGGGATCCAGTGATGACTGTGTCCCAAGCTCCAGTTAATGACCCACTGACGTGGCTCATTCCTCCTCCGCACAGCCCTCTGCGTGCACCTCAGGTAAGAACTCTGATGCACTGGTTAATACAAAAACGAGGCCCTACCTGCCACCCCCTATTGCCTGGGTAGGGATGGGTCGCATCTGCCCGGGCTGCCCCACCCTCAGGCTGACCCTCTTGCCTCTGTGGCTCACCCTGGAGAAGCCAGGCTTGGGACACTTACTGCTATAATTTAGCTCACACCTGTTTTGAAACTATTGGAAAGTGCCCCCAGAGAAAGAGTAGGGAAAACAAGAAGTAGGGTACATCTGTTCAGAGGCACCGGGTTGAGAGCTGCAGATGTTACAAATCTGGGAACTGCTGGGAAGAACTGCATCCCATCCCACACCTGCCCAGCTTCTCCTTGGCCACTCAGGAGGAAACTCCTGGGTCTAATTGAAATTTTGCTGGGGACTAAATGAACTGTGTTTAGCCAATAAGAAATAATTTGGATACTTGACCAGAAAACAGAAAGTTCAGGGTGGGAAAGATGTCATGTGTCCGAGACACCCAAAGTGTCCTGGAGAATTTTTCCGCTTTTTGCACTTATTAAAAGCTGTAAAGGGATGTTCATTTGCAAGTGATGAGATGTCCACTTTTTCAGAGTCAATTAGAAAGTGACAATCAGGTTTGGCTTTAGATTTTGACTGCTGGTGAGATCTAACAGATATGATTTTTCAAAAGGGAGTTGATTTGGAGCCTACTGACTCATACTTTTCTTTATATGAATGTGACAATTTATCTTAATTTTAACTGCCGTATTTACCGTATTTTGAAATCATATTTCAGCATTCTGAATTCCCTGCCAGCCAGGTATGACAGCTGTATCTCCCCTCCCCGTCCTGGCTCAGAACTCAGACAATGGAAGCTGGAAAATTCAGTGAAGGTTAGCAAGAATGAAATAACCATAAACCCCCACAGCATCTGACAGCTGCTCTCTGCCTACAAAATTAGCAAATACATTCCGTTCTCTCTTCCTTTTAGGGGCCAAGTACTGAATCAGGAGAACCACTTCACAATTGGAACTAATTGCTTGGATTCTGGCAAGCCCAGGAAAGAGGCCACAACCCCGCAGCTGGGAGGCACAAACGTGCTGGAGTGGTGGACGGAACACAGTGGGGTCATCCAGACATACGGGGTCATGCGGACATCAGGGATCCCGCGCACAGAGATGGCACCATTTAGGATCCACGTGCCTTCTGGCTTTCAAGCTCTGGTTTTCCTAAGTCCTTGGAAAGTGAGGGACAGCCGGTGGCTTTGGGTGGGTGGGAGCTGCCTCCACCCTCTCCTCAAACACCTGGTCACCTGGAAGTCTGCCTTGGTGGAGTGTCCCAAACCGTGGACCACAGTGGACCCCATAGGGGTTCCTTAAGTCATCAGATCTCACAGCGTGGCCTGGGAACTGTCACAGGAAGTCTTGGCTGGTGTCCTCAGCCTCTGGGAAATGTATCTGGGTTCTCTGCAGGAGAAGCATGGGGGAACGGCTTTTCTGCTCCCTTTTGCTCCACCTCCCAGTGAGGTCACGTCTCTGGGGCAAACTAGTTGCTCCTCCCCAGGAAAAGTATCAGCCGGATATGTGATGGGGGTAGTGGGGGAGCAGTAGTATGGAAAGAAAGGGTTTTGTGTAAATCTTGAAGAAATAAATCCAATTTATTCTTCTCCTGGCAATTAATTGATTTTTGCAGCACATTTCCTTTCCTAATTATTTTTAGCTTGGGCTAATAGTACAATTTGAGTTCCTGGAGAACAAACAGAGGTGGGTGGAAAAAAGACTGGTGAACAGTGGGGGGCAGGTAGCCAGATGGGATGGCCCCTCCTTGCTCTCACGGAGACCTGAACACACCTTGGCCCTGCAACGAGTAGTGCAGGGTGCTGGACATGAGTGATGGGGAGCCCTTTTCTGTAAAGACTGGATGGCGAGGCCGCCACCGCCAGAAGCTCTGCGTGGTTACTCCCAGGATCCAAGCCCCTCCCTTACAGAGCAGCTGTTTGGGGAAGATTTTTGGACTGAAATTAAATATCCAGAACTTTTGGAGTTGCAAAGGCAACGTGCTCACTGGTGGACACAGAGGACCTGTTACTTTTCATCTGGATGTTAGACAAACTGGGATGCCTCTAAGAGAGGCTAAGAGACCGCCTGGTAAGTACGAGCTGCCTAAGTAATCTACATACACATTGCAGAGTTCCTTACTGGGTGTGACTGCTTATTTTCCCCACCAGCTGACCTATTGTTAGCTGAATTATCTTGGCACCCTGAAGTCAGCCATCATCGTCACTTCACTCTGCTCTTTCATTTCAAAATCCAGAGCCCAAATTTGCACAATGTGATCAACCCTATGCAGAAATATAGCACAGATTTGCAATATTCATTTCTCTGTGGAGATTTTCGAGGTGACCTCATCTTAGCCAAGAAGCTGACACGGCTAACTTGCAGATGGAAATGTCAATGCATCACTGCTGGGCAGGAAAGTGGCATTTCTATAGATTTTATTTACTGCCTACGATTGGTTTCTGATTTGAAATAAGCCCCATGAGAAACCATTAGGGGAGCAGCCATGACCCACTGCAGTGTAGTCATGCTCTTCAGGGAAAGCATCTGTGGATCTGCAGCAGCAGAAGGATAAACGTTCTCTGTAGACAATGCGGTGTATGTTCTAGTTACATGTCTCACTGGCAATTAAGACCTGCTCTGAGGGTCCTGAGCATTTATCATCCAGGAAGCACGCAGCACCTGGAGGCTGGCAGTGACTTCCGGAAGTTGGAATGTAACACTCCGGGAACAAAGAATAGAGAAACAGGTAAAGCAAATACAAATATCCTGCCTTCCGGGGCTCCCACCTTGCGTCCCTTGGCCCTGTGCTCTCCAGGGCTGTCCCTGGCTCTGACGTCCCCGCTGCCCCGACCCCTCACCCACAGGGCTGACTGCCAGGCTCTGGCCTGCCCTTGCCTCCTCTGAGCTTCCTGGATAGAGTTGGTCAGGCTCTCACTGAAACTGGAATCTCAAACTGGAACCAAGTGGTTCCTAACAGATACTGTATGAAAAAAAAAATCATGGGCTGTTGTATTAAAAAGTATTTAACAATGTCTGGAGATTCAGGGATTAGGACACTCTTTGTTTCTGAAAATGCTATCCACATAGCTGGAAATGAGAGAAAAGCTTTGAAAGCCTTAGTTTCTATTTGCTGCTGCAAAGTGAATATTCCTCTTCTTGAGAAGCCGAGGCTGGTACTGGAGGAGGTACGTAATGCTGCTGGAGCACTGGAGAAACACTACTTTTGCTAAGGTCTAAAAGACAAGTTTATACCTGGGAAGTATAACCACATTGCTCTGGGTTTAAGGAAATCATTTCATTGATAAAGTCACAAACTAGAGCTAGAATGTAGAGCTGGGTCTAAGGCACAAACTCCTACTATGTTGCATTGTACAAGGACTAAACATTACATTTGTATAAGGTAGGAAATGATGCATATTTATAAGTCAACAGGTAATGACCTCACAATACTTGATAATGCCTGTGTAATGCTTGTATGCAACACTGTTCAAAGCAAAGTCCATTTATGGTGCTAAATAATTGAAGAATGTTGCTTTCAAATTTAGAAAACATAACAGTATGTATTCAAAGTTCAAATGTCAAATAAGTAGCTAAATTCAACCTTTCATTCTCAATGAATTTTTATTTTCCACTCATTGAGAGAGAAAGGCATTCTTATGTTAGAAGTCAGAAAGAAATTAGGAATTTCTGTAAATTATACAATTAATAGAAGTAATGGAAATGTAGTCTCATGTCCAACAATGAGCTATTTTGGAGGTAAGGTTACAAATTCAAATCAGTTAAAAAAATAAACTGGAAACACAGGAATTAGAAGTTGACCATATTTTCATATTTTCTGTTTTATTTTTTCCTTGCATAAATACCAGTGGTAAAATTCTGGACAGAGGCTATTAATCCAACTAAAAATTCACAATCAATACAGTTAAAAATGCTCTTCCTATTGGCTGTTGGAGAGCATATTGCTGCCACATATTTGTACTTAATTATTTACTTGTCAATAAACTCAAACATTCAAACAGCCTTTGCTAGAAAGATTTAGACTTTTGCTAATAGACAAAATCAGAACTGAGAAAGCTGAAATAATGATATGCTGAATTTTCAAAATCAAAAATATCTGATCATATTTTCAACCCAGCTCAAAGTTTATAAGTAAATCATTTTTAAATGGCTATTTGGCCCAAATACAGGACAATATGAGTCTTACCCAGTTAACTCAGTCTCAGTATACCCATTCAAATTACCTCATCATTTACCTTCAAAATCTTTGTCTGATTCTGCAAGTCCATGACTCAATTCTTGAATGCTCTTACCACGAAAGAGTCCGTAGTTGATAATAACACTACCATTGGAAGAAGAGTCACTAATGGCAATTGTACTTCTGATCCACTCTTGAGTCGCAAGAATAGAGCAAATGACGATGAAAGCCCCAAAGCTTGTGAAAAAGCCTGATGAGAACATCAGTATTTTCTGTGTTGTAGGCATTTTCTTGGGAAAATACGGGCCCAAAGGTAAAAAAACAAAGACCTTTTTATAATAGCTTTGGACCTTACCATTTGGAGCCCAGTATTTAGAAATGGAGTATAGTAATTTCTTGTAAAATATAAAACCTCACTCTCCGTGAGAAGGGTTATACTCATGAACCTTGGACTGTGAACATGGCTGTAACGATTTACAATTGCTGAACTTTGGTCTGGAGTAAGGGGTTGCTATGGTTACAGCCAACCAGCAGGAACAAGGGGTGGTCATGTCTTCCCAGGGACTTCCTTAAATGACATGATTAATTTATAACTGTAGAGGCGAGTTCAGCCTACCATGTCAGGAGAATACCTACTGTTTGGAAATTATTGATATTTTCTTTGTAGTCCATTCATAATCCATTATTATAAGTGTTTGTAGCATTTTATGTCACTTGATTGCAATCCATTTTATGGTTTACCATTATTCATTTTAAAATGTTCTGTTTTGGACATTTTGGATATTATACATTTTTTTTGGTCACATAAACTTGCTTGAATACAGATTGTTAATTATAGCCTTGGGATAAATTCTTAAAGAACAACTGCTGGTTCAGATATATTTTTAGATTTTTGATAACCAATGCAAATTGGCCTCCAATTCATAATCTTACTAGCAATAGATGAAAAAGCTTTCTTTTCTGTAATGCTGGAAAATGCTGGCTATTCGGTTTTTAAATTGTGGCCATTTTCATAGGTAAAATAAAATGTTACATCATCTACCTTCTTGTCACTATAGTTTTGCTTTTTCTAGAATTTCATAGAAATGGTATATTACAGTATATAGTCTTCTGTATCTGGTTTGTTTCAAGTTTCATCTGAATATCCCAAAATTTGTTAATCTCTTCAGATTAACATCTGGGTAGATTGGACATTTGGTTAGATTCAGGTTATTGACTATTATGAATAAAGCTATTATGGACATTTAAGTATATAAGTCTTTGTTTGGATATATGCTTTCCTTTCTCTTAGGTAAACACAAAGGAGAGAAATTGCTGGGACATACAGTAAATGTATTTGACTTTAGAAGAAAATGACAAAGTGTTTCCAAAGTGGCTATACTAATGTGCATTCCCACAAGCAATGTATGGTAGTTCCAGTTACTCCATATTCTCTCCAATACTTCCCATAATCAGTCCCTTAAAATTTGACATTATAGTGAGTGCTTCATAGTATCTCATTATGGTTTTGATTTGCATTTTGCTAATATTAATGATGTTGAACACTTTTTTATGTGCTTATTTCCCATCCATATATCTTCTTTGGCTAAGTATCTATTTAAACCTTTGCCCATTTTCTTAAATTGGTTTGTCCTCTTTCTGTTGTGTTGTAAGAGTTCTTTATATTGTATGTTCTGCATGTAAGTCCTTTATTAGATAGATGCTGTCCAAATATTTTCTACCAGTCTCTGGCTTGTCTTTTCATTTTCTTAACAGTATCTTTTGAAGAGAACATGTAAAAAATTTTGGTGAAATCTAATTTACCAATCTTTTTGAGTTGTGAATTATTCTATTTGAATTTTGAATTATTACCAACCTTATGAATTATGACGCAAATGCATATTTAAACAATCTTTGTCTAAGCCAAGATCTCAAAGATTTTTTTTCTCCTTTGTTTTCTTCTACAAGTTTTGTAATTTTAATTCTTACATTTATGATTCTTACCTACTTTGAGTTATTTTTTGTGTATAGTATGAAGAAAGGATCAAGGCTCTTTCTTGTACATGTGGATAAGAGATTGTTCAAGCTTAGTGTCTTGAAAGGGTTATTGTTCCCCTAATTAACTGCCTTGGTATCTTTGTCAAAAATCAGATGACTACATGTGTGTGGGTCTCTTTCTGGATTATCTATTACAAGGTCTTTCTTCTCAGCCCTGTGTAAGCACCAGGAATGGTTTGTCACACTGCTTCCAGTGGCTCTTTTCCTGACCCCAGGTAGCTTCCTTTTGTATGTGTGGAACACACTCAACCAAAGACGGTTTGAGGATCCCTCTGCAGGTCTCTGGAACTTCCCTGTGCAGTGCGTTTCCTCCAGTACTCTGTCCTACCAGTTCTAGCTGATTTCTCCTCCTCAGTTTCTGGTTTCCCTCTCTTCAACTCCAGAAGACCCTTGGGCTCTTCGTGGTTTCCCCTCTCTCCATGGAAACTCTCTGGGACAATAACAGGTTACATCATTTGTTTCTTTTGTTTTAGGAATCACAGCCCTGTGCCACCTATTGTCCAGTGTCTAGAAACCATTCCTTTTTATGTTATTTGCTGTTCTACTAATTTTGTTTTAAGACTGGAAGACCACTCCGGTCCTGTTACTCCTTTGTGATCGGAGGAGTCAGCCTTTATTCCTGAATGACAACACAGCAGCCACATTTTCTCCCCTTCAGAATTTTGTTCATATTGCTCTCTTGCCCTTTGAATGTGTGCTGCTGTGGAAGAGTCTGGCACCAGTATTATTTCTTCTCTTTGATGTGACTCACTTATTCCGATAGCATAATTACAAAAGTCTTTATTCATGACATATAGTCACTTAACCAGGTATATTGTATATAGATTGTTCTGTATCATTATTTTTTCCCCATTCATGGGTTTTCTTTTCAATCTGCACATTCAGTTGGTTGAAGATAAATTTTTCTGTATCATATTTCTGAATTGTGAGCTCCCTTTACTGACACATTACCTGCAGGCACACCAGTTATCCTCGTGCTGTATCCTCTTTGCCCTCCAGAGCCACCGTGCCTCATTAATTGCTTTAGTGTCCTCAACCTTTTCCCTCTACACTCACTATCATGTTTCTCCAAAATGATAATTTGCCTTTTAGCACAGTCTTTTTTTAATCTAGGTACTAAATCTGAAATTGTGTGGTTTGGAGTTCTAATCTGTTTCCTTCATGCTGAAATTTCCTTTTCATCTCATCTCTATTGTTTTATTATCTCATTATTCATTCCCTATTTTATTAAATTCATATTATAAATTCTTACATAGCATAATACATGCAGGGGCAACTGCTCCTGTTCATTGGCTAAGTGTTTTCCCAGCCTAAAGAGGGTTCACCCTTTGTTTCCTTCTGCTATATTTCCACAGTTTCTTTGATATCTCTTTTTATAATGCTTATGCCTAACCTGGGCAGTTCTGTCCAACCACTGGCTTGTTCTAATACATTGTGAGTGATTCCCCTTGACATTCTTCTGACTTTAGCTGTGCCTCCTTTGTCTTATCCTCTCCAAGCTTCAATTTTTGGCTGGATGGCTTCCTATCATTTCTTCCCTCTGAATGCATCCAGGAGGGAAAAATATACAGAGACTCGACAAAACACAGAAGCCACATTGCTTAAGCTCACATAACTTTGGGGTAAGGGAAGCTTCATGCATAATCTAATGCTGGGTCTCAAATGAAGTCGCCTCACCTTGCTTTCGTTCCATTTGCTGATTGTGGGTCTTATGGCTCTGCTCCTGAGTTCATGGATTTTCATCCTTGTCCAGAAATTTGATCTTCTTGGCTTCAACTTACTGCAAAAAAAAAAAAAATCGCATGCCTACACCCAGAAATCTTTAGCCATTTTATTAGCTCTAATGCTGTCACACACCCACAGACCTAGAGTTCAGGAAGATCTTATTATTGGAATCGCTTGTGATTCATTCTGAGTTTAGGATTGCAGAATCTCTGATCTTGCTTCAAGTTGAGAACCTTTTCCAACTAGGCTTTGGAGTCCGCGGGGCATGACATGAAGACTGTCTTACCTCTGTTAGGAGTGAAAGGAGGCCTGGGACTCCTCCAGGAAGAGGGGCTGCAGAAAGGATGGGCTAGGGCAGATGAAGCCCGGGAGTGGGGACAAAAGAAAAGTGGTGTCAGAGCCTGTGGTGAAGAAGGCCCTGCAAATAAAACAGCCTGGGATATGAGGCCTTCGCAGGCAGCAGCAGACACCAGCAGCTGGGAGGCTCTGATTCAGGCATTTCAGTTCCACTGTTGTAATTTTTGACGTAAGTGATCACCATGTCCATTCCCTTAATGATTTTTCCTAAATAAATTTTTTCTGAATTAATTGACTGTGATACTATCTACATTAGGTTAGTTATAATTAAATCTCAAATGATATACCAATAATATTTTTCTAATACTTGAAAATATGTAATTCATCTATGAAATAAAAATGGCCATCTTTGTGCTCCTACTAACTGCCGTCCTCTCTGACCTTCTCCACATACAGCACTGCGCATGGAATCTTACTTTGGAAAGTGCTAGTCTAGATGATATGAAGAAAGAAACACCCTCCTCATTGCCTGAATGCACGGGGGACAGCTGTTATCTTTTTCTCTTTTTCATGGTAATTTGAGACTTCTGATTTCTTCTTTTTTTTTTGTCATGAAGGTTATTAAACGTCAGCAGTGTTTCTAAAAAGACCACAAATATACTTCTTACAGCAGGTAGTGCTCTGGAGTATATAATAGGATTTATTTTCCTCTTTTTAATTAATTTGTGCACATTTATACCTTTGTCATAAAATGTGGTTTATATGTACTTTGGGATCATTTTAATAGAAAGACTGCCTTGATAGGATCGTAATTTTCTATTAATGCACTGTTTTTTTTTAGTACATAAAAGCCTTTCTTGATATTGCAATGCTCAGGAAATCTAACATTTAAAAACTAAATTTTTATTTTGCTTTAATACCTGATAAGAAAAACTACCTATATGCTATTCACTAAGAGTGTTTCCTTAGTGTATCAGAGCTCGGTTACATCCTATTACCAACTCTCTCCTTCATCCCTAGAGCAAACAGAAAAATATACAAGGCAAAAACTATGTGAAAATAAACCATTCCACAAGTGGTAATGTTCTGTGGATTACATACACTGATTTCATGGTGAGAAACAAAGAAATTAAGTCATTTCATTCTGCCAGAAATCTGTTGAAGGTCCTATAGTTTTTCAAAGAATTTGGGGAGAAAATAGACTTTTGCCAAAGTGTAAATGTTTCTGAGACTGTAATTTTTAAGTGAGGAATAGGAGGATTTCTGTGCATTATGAAAGCACTTCAAGCAGATCATGGATTGTTTTATTATTTGGCCTTCCAATGTACAACTCTAATTTCTACATACCAGTTTATTTAAGGAACCAAATCAAGTTTTCTCAATCATATGAGAAGTAATGGCATGTGTTACTGAGTGGAATGGTCACCTGCCCTTTTACTTACATATGTGAAAATTAATCTCCAAAATAATTACATGCACACACACACTAATATGATGTATTATTCATCAATTTAAAATAACAACCTGTACCCAATGACCAAGAGCTCTATGACACATATACTCTATATATGTGAAATGACGTATGAGCACGGATATTCCTCATAATATGTTTATATTAGAAAACAACTGGGAATAACCCCAGTGCCTCACAGCAGAAACACAGTGCAACACGTTTTGGTGCATCCACGTATTACTGCAGTGGACAAAATGAATGAGATGGTTCTGTGCGTACTAGTATGGAAAAATATCCACATAGTACAATTTAGGTAGAAAAAATTCATATATATATGTTTGTAAATGCCTACAATTCCTCTGGAAAGTTAGAAAAGAAACTGGAGACTACTTTCTCTCAGGA